>JANBXA010000611.1:1360000-1752500 GCA_030556225.1 Cricetiscus sungorus | reverse complement strand
GGTCACACCTACTCAGTATTCCTGTACTCAGTATTCCTATCATAACAGCTCTCCTATTTTCAATTCTTAAAGTTAGAATTACGTGATGATATTTTTTTTTTAAAGACCTGTACACATTCTTTAACCACTACTTGGGAAACGATTTCTTAAATTACTTACATGACTGCCTTTTCGCTTGTTGACGTGCTCTCGGGTGAAATACTCCTCACAAAAGCTTGTTTTCATCACTGTAGCTCAGCTTGCCAGATCCCCAACTCCCACTTGTAATTTATTCATTCACATGTTTGTTGTTTCTTTCTAATTTTCAGCCCCAAGGCAAACTGTCACCTTGTGTAAAGAACACTTAAGTATCTTGATAATCTGAGAAGAAAAATTATCTGTGCACTTTGAAAATCATAAAGAATTAATTCAATGTCAAGATATATTATCCATACCAGCATCTAAATCTAAATAATATATATAAATAGGGTATCAAATTAGTGTTTAAATTCTAACAAAATTAGACCAAATACTATTTACAAAACAAACTATAACTATTTAAGCATATATATATATATATATATATATATATTTCCTTAAATAAAATTTTAACAACTTCACTGTGTTTTGTTTCATCCTAGTGGCTAAAGTAATTATCTGAATAATGTGAATATTTTTAAATCATCTCAATTTTCTTTAATTAGGCATAACATTTGAAATCTTACTTCAAGTGACATTTAAGGATCTAAAAATAAGGTTACTATTATTTCTATACATGAAAAGTATACATATGAATATGTATGTGAATAACTATTTTGAGAAACACAACTTTACAAATGCAATATACCTCTCTTTCTTACATAGAAAAAATGTATTTGATTTTGTAAATTATATTCAACACTGTCTTTCCTCAGGAAATTCCATGAAACATTGGTTCTCTTTAAAGTTTAATTCATTGCATTAACTTTCTAAGATAGTGTTTTCATGTCTGACTTGTTTAGATATGTACTTTGTTTTTTTTTTACTTCTATACACAAAGCTAATGCGTAAATGAAGATGTCTAAATTTATCATGCATAAGAAACATGGACTATCTCTGACTAAAAGCCAACCAAGCAAAATGTCTCACCTTCTTTTCACTCTCAAAAACTACTAGTTTTCAAGAACTTTTTCTCAAGTAAATTGATTTTCTGAGCAGTTAGGTCTATTCATAGTATCCTAATATAAACACATTGAAGTGATTAAAGTATGTGCATATAATTTTTTGCAATCTAACATCTTATATCTTAATAACACATTTTGTGTGTTTTCTCAATCAGCAGCTTCTTTTGTTTTTGTTTTTGTTTTTGTTTTTCTATTTTTAACCCTTGAACCAGACAAATCTGTACAAGTCAAGTGAAAATAAAAGAAATTTTTAGTGCTACATAAATCAGTTAACAGACAAAAAGATAAGGTTATAAGAAAGTTAAAGTGTTTTGGTGCAGCAGAAGCTGAAACTTTATGACATAAAAAATTTCTCACTGACCAAGGCATAGCTTGGCAAATGGTATTTACTTTGTTGTGGTTATTTTTCAATTCTTCTCACACAATTTTATTATTGCCTTTCAAAGGGTATAGAATGGCTAAAGATATATATTATTGGTTTTGAAAGATGGTATGCCAGTGGCATCCTCAATGGGATGGTTTGTATTGATCGCTATAATCACAACGATCCAGAATCACCTAAGATAGTAGCTTCTAGGTACACCAGTAGAGATTATCTTAAATTGACCATGAGTCGTGCCTGTAAGAAAGTATTTGATTCCATTCATTCAAGTGGGAAGATCTACCCTAAAGGAGGATGTCACCAGTCTATGGCTTAGATATTTGACTGCATAAAAATAAAGGAATTTTGCTAAACACTAGCATTTATTTTCCTGTGCTTACTCACACCAGCTGTAGAGTAACCAAATGTCTTAAACTCCTGCCCTCAAAACTTCCACTCCATAGTATATGTGACCCTTGCAACTTCTGCATCTAAGGCACTGTACCCCCAAATTTTGAGTGATATCATTGTAGGAAAGAGAGAGAGAGACAGAGACAGAGACAGAGAGAGGGAGAGGGAGAGAGAGAGAGAGAGAGAGAGAGAGAGAGAGAGAGAGAGAGAGACCAACAGAGATGGAGTTAGAGAAACAGACACAGACACCACAAATGGGCCAATGGAAACTTTCTCTTGGACCTCACCGATTTTGTGGAATACCAGCCATGAGATGATGATGCTCACAGTCAGTCTAAGTTACTCCTAGGACTTTACCCTTGGGTACTCCTGTAAACATCACAAAAGTGACATAAGTGCTATGCTTCCCTATTGTCTTAGGTGCTTCTTAAGACAAGCCCTTGGCAATCAATTTTAACCTTCATATGAATTAAGGATGTAAGAGACCAGTTTTTTCTGATAATATCTTTTTATTTAAATTTGAAACAAGCTTGTTTTACATGTCAATCCCAGTTCCCTTACACACCTCTCCACCCATATCTCCTCCAACACCCATCTCTTCGCCTTTCTGCTCCCCAGGGAGGGTGAGGCCTTCCACAGGGAGTCTTCAGACTCTGTCATATCATTTTGAGCAGGGCCAAGGCCCTCTCCCATGTGTCTAGGCTGAGAGAGTATTCCTCTATATGGAATGGACTCCCAAAGTTCATTCATTCACTAGAGACAAATACTGATCCACTATCAGAGGCCCCATAGACTGTGACTGCACAGTCCTAACTAATACCACATTCAGGTGGTCTGGGTCATTCCTATGCTGATTTCCCATCTATCAGTCTGGGGTCCATGAGCTTCTGTTGCAAGCACATTTTTCCCCACTGCTGCTGGACTGTTCCCATTCTTTGTTCCTCCCCACCAGCCACCAGGTCTGGCTGCCATGCGAGTCCCAATAACACTCAGAGACTCAGTATTTGATACAATCCTGTTGGCCAGTTACTATGATTGCTTATGGGCTAGCTCTGTCTTAATGATTAACCCATTTCTACTTATCTAAGTATTTCCATGTGGTCATCTTATCTGAGCACAGCAGGTCTGCATCTTGCTTCCTCTAGGCTCTACATGCTGACTCCTCCTAACTACTTCCTCTTTCCTCCTTGTCTTTTAGCCCCACCTATCTTGCTTTCCCATTGGCCCAACAGTGCTTTATTAATTAACCAGTATGAGAAACATATTTACAGAATAACATCTCATGTCATCTCCTCCTTTCTGTGTAAAATAAAAGAAGGGGTTTAACATTAACATAGCAAAATATATCATACAACAGTTATAAAATAAGAATCACAGTAAAAAATATTTAGTCTATTAACATTTAGTAAGATTTAAGAAAATATTTTATCATCTATCCTATCTTTATGAGTAAAAGTCCTATATGTAACTTATCTTTAATCCTAACTAAGGAAAACTATAACCATAACTATCTGTCTTCAACTCCTTCAAAGACTACAGAAGGATAATATATAAACTCTAGAATGACAGAGACAACTCACTGCCTGGTCAGTCACCCGAAGTTCTTCGGTAATTTCTGTCTTCAGCCCAGACTCCTCAACAAAGCAGGAAACTTTAAACTGTCCATCTTAATTGGCAGTTTGTCAGCCACTTTTCTCTGTGTCTTGTAGATTGTCTGGCAGACTCTTCCATGAAGCAGGAATCCTGTAGCAATGTCCATCTTGTATCAGCAGTCACCTTTTTGTGGGTCCTGCATATCCAGTTTCTACAGCATAAAGTCAAACAGTCCAGAAGAGCAGTAACTTGTCCAAATGGCCAGTCTTGCCATATTAGAAGCAAACTCCATAATGTGTTTCTTCGATGTCCATCTTCCTTTCTGATGCAGGTGGTGTTACCAGGAGCAGTTGTGCCTCATTGTCAAGAAAATCCCTAAACCATTTTAAATGCCATATTCTGTAGGTCTTTGAAAGGTTTGAAGAAAGCCTATTCATCTCAAATATTTCTCTGTGTATCTAGAAATCCTAAGTAACTTAACTCTAAGTTTTAACTATCATAGGTAACTCTCTAATCTGTACTAAATCATATGTTACATTTTCCAATGAGCTATATAAACACAATACCTAAACAAGAGGAGAAATATACATATCACAAAATTGACCTTAAATTTGTATCAATATATGAAAATCCATTCCAAAACAAAGCATTCATATCTATACCATAATTCCCTTTTTACCTTTAAAAAGATTGCTTGTGGTCATTAGCCATTTATAACCAAGCCCATTTAAATGAAAGCAAACATGTATAAACAATATTTGGGAATTTGGGCGTCGTTCTTTCCAAACTGCATCCTGCTGATAGGGAGTACTGTCATGGGAATGCTAAGAAGATGCAGAAATCCTGGCTGTAGTCGGTAAGGCTGCCTTGTCCCATTGACGTTGCTTCAGGGGGTCTTGCTTGATCAAACCACATTAGTCTAGAAGGAATCCATAGCTTTTCATTTTCTCTGGAAACAAAATTAGAAATCCTTTTTCCCAGTAACTTGTCCTTGGACTTAAATTTTGGAGTCAAAGCATTTTTAAAACATATAAATTGAATTAATCCAGCAGCATTTATTTTATCAGTTGTTGTTATTTCCTCAACAATCAAACAATTTAAAGACAACATTATCGAGTATAGTATCCAAAATTTCTCTGTGCTTTCCATCTTTACGTGGCTTTTTTATTACTCTATTTCTTCTACTTCTATTTTTACATATTTCAAGACAGGGTTTCTCTGTGTAACTTTTATCTGTCCTGGAATTCACTGCATACCAGGTTTACTTTGAAATCACAGAGATCTGCTGGGATTAACAGAGTGGGCCACTACACCCAGCCATTCTACTTCCTTTTTTTTTTTTTAAACCATTGTTTCCTGTTTCCTTTTCTCTCCTAAGCCAGTGTATTTTTTAAAACAGTGTACACCTTCATTGCAGCTCTTGTACCCACCAATGAATTGTTAGCAGAGCTCTTTTAAAGCAACGCAGTTTTTTTTTCTGCTTATGCTAATTTTGGAAATCTCCCTTAAAGGAGCTGAGCAAATATCTGTCTACAGCAAAACAAATCCAAAGGAGAAAATGCTGCTACCAAGAAGTCTTGCTAGTCTCTGTTCTTTTGTTTCTCAAAACTATTTTTTAAGCTTTTGTTAACTTTTAAGTGGAACTTCTCAGTTCCACTTCTGACACCATTATGTTACTTGCAGGTTTTTCCTGCTGGCCGCCTGACCCACTCTTTGTTCCTTTCCACTTGCCGCCCAGTCTGGCCATCATGCGAGCCCCAATAACACTCAGAGACTCTGAATTTGATACAATCCTGTTGGCCAGTTACTATTATTTGCTTATGGGCTAGCTCTGTCTTAATTATTACCCATTTCTACTTATCTGAGTATTTCCAGCACAGTGGGCCTGAATCTTGCTTCCTCTAGGCTCTATATGCTGACTCCTCCTAACTACTTCCTCTTTCCTCCTTGTCTCTTAGCCCCACCTACCTTGCTTTCCCATTGGCCCAACAGTGCTTTATTTTTAACCAATATGAGAAACATATTTACAGAATATCATCTCCCATCAAGCTTCTCTTGTTCAGGTCAGCACTTTCTATGGGTTTCCCCAGCCTGGTCTTGACCCCTTTGCTCATCACTCTTCCCCCCCTGTAACTGGACTCCAGGAGTTTGGCTAGTGTCTAGTTGTGGGTATCTGTTTCTGCTTCCATCAGCTACTAGATGAAGGCTCCAGGATAGCATATAAGGTAGTTATCAAAACAGACCTGTTTTTTTTTTTAATTAAATTTATTTATTTTACAACTTGATCACAGCTTCCCCTGCCTCCTCTCTTCACAATCTATTCCCCCACCTCCCTTCTGGCCACTCCTTATTCACTCCTTTATATCTCTTCATAAAATACAGATGTCAAATGGATATGAACAAAACATAGCATGTCAAGCTGCAGTAAGATACCCCCCCCCAAACACACACCTTGTATGAAGGCTGGACAAGGTGACTCAGTATGGGGACTAGGTTCCCAAAAGACAACCAAAGCATTAGCGACAGACAGGCCCTTTTCCCACTGGTAGTAGTCTCAGAAGTGAACAAAGCTACACAGCTGTGCATATATGTAGAGGGTCTAAGTTTGTCCAATGCAGCCTCCCTGGTTGCCAGTTTAGACTCTGTGAGCTCCTATGACCCAACCCACGTGGGTGTAAGAGATCTTAATGTTTTCTTTTAATTTATTTTATGAACAGTTAAGCAACCATTTTTCTCCTTTGCTTCTTAAATTTAGCATCTTTGAAGACTAAAATTCACATACTTAAATTATTGCCCATGGCATTTAAAAAAGACACATATGTGCATGTTAATAATTTACAAATGTTTATAAAATTGGAGCAAATCATATATCTTACTATAAAATCATGTTTATATAGTGAAGAACTTAAAGTATACCTATTACTTCTAACATATTCATTATTAAGCACCAAAAATTCTCTAGATGTACAAAAATGATTCATGAATAACTAGTAACTAGTTTTATGTAATGCCTTGATTTTGAAACTAAGGCTTTCTGGAAAGTGTTATTTAATTAGTTGAATAAATTTTTAACCAATTATCAAGATCTACTTAGTTTGTTTTTAAAATTATGGAAATTTGGACATAGGCATATCATTTGTAAATTTTGTTATTTATTTTAGTGTGTATACCTGAATGTATATACAGGAACCACACACAAGTAGAAGCCTTTGAAGTCAGAAGAAACACCAAATCCACTGGAACTGAGTTACAGTTATGGTCCTCCATGTTGGTGCTGGGAACTGAATCAAGATTTTTACTTAGCGTCACCCATAGTCTTAAGTCTTGAGCCATCTCTCCAGCCCCCAAAATCTATCAGGTATTTGAAATTGTTGTTTTATGAACTAATGCAATTTGTATCATATAATAATTTCATATTTTTATGAAATCTATAATTTGTTTATATTTGGGAATATCCCAGAGGGCTGGCTTTGAGGTATATTAATAGACTGTGGTTGATCACCTCCTTCAGTAGGCTAATGGCAACTACAAATAGGAGTTTACTGTAAGTTCTCAGTCTTCCTGTACCGAGAACAGGAAAGAATTTCTTTCCCCATGAGGCTTAGGTAACTGATAATTTTTACATGACATCACTCAAGATACATACATACATTACATACAGACATAAATGATGTTCTGCAGGAAGTTAGAGAAATTCTTCTGTGTTCATGTGGGGGTGAATATTATGAACTGTTATTGCAAGGTGTTTATAGATCAGATCTGTTGCTTTGGTATCTTAAGTGATTTAGGAAGAGAAGGACTCCACAGATGAAAAATTCATAATGACAATGAAGAGTTTGGTCTCAAAGAATGACCCTCACTCAATTCTAGACTGATGACTGACGAGTTCTAAGCAATGCTCATATAGGCTGGAACCGGATGGTACAGAAACAGGAAACTGATAATCTATTGAGTGTGATGGTCCTTTAAATATTGAAAATATTTTTAATTCTCTTTACATGAGTGTCTACATCCTAGAGGATAGAATAAGCAAATTTATATTAGACATGTGTAATTTGTATATGATTTCCATGCCTATATGCAGTGTTAAACAGGAACCTTACCCAAAGTTTAAGATAGAAAAAAAGAAACAGAGAAGTTATGTACTATGAAAATAGAGGTGCTTAGCTTATAGGCTGCCTTCAGTTATGCAGTAGACATCTGTGGGCCCAAGGATCAGTGCTTTTACAAAAACAAGTAGACTCTATTGATGGTATATAGTTGTAAAATAGCTATTTTCTTGTGTAATTAAGCACTATCTTTGTGATAGCAGCACTTAAATGCAGTGAATAATCTCTCCTTTCCTTTGTAATAACTTCAAATGGAGGCTCTGTTTTGTTCTCTTTGTCCCTCATGCAAGAAAATGTCACCATGATGACAAATGTCCCTGATTTCCATTAGCTGTGGAGTGCCAAAGTCCAGAGCTCCCTGATGGCTCTTAAGAGATGGGGACGCACAGGTTTCAAGAATGTGCTGTCCATAGAAGATTTGTTTGAGAAGTTCCAACAAAATTGAGCTCCTGCACATCCCTTTGGTCTTTCATCCCTAAGTGTGATGGATGTGGCTGTCTCGCAAAGCTAACTTGTGTTTAAAACCAGCAAAATCAGGTTCTAAGCCAAAGCTATAGGTTGAATGTGCCTATATTTTCTTATACCAGAAGGAAGTATGGATTTGCAATATTTTGGCCGTTCAAAACTCATGAAGATTTATATAAATAAAAGTATAAGAAATTATAAACTCAACTATACTCAATAACATCGAAGAGAAATTTTCTACTAAAGAAGTTTTTTGATGCTTTTCCCATAACAAAATAACCCAGAATTAATAAGATCAAATTTTGGTAAAAATAAAATGTCCCACACCTTTATTTCTGTTAATCATGGCTGTCAGATATTCTGTCTTTTAAAGGGCTCTTGGTGCTAAGGAACAGATGGTATATCTTCCTAGTGAAATCATCAATTTTACTAGTGACTACAAAAACTAGTAATAGTAATGGATATTTTTATTTATTATAAGTAGCTAACATATTGGAAGCAGAAGAAACTGGCATGGCTAAATTTTGAACAACTAGTAGATTTGGTTACATCTTCTGAGCATCTTTGAAGTGTGGCTCACATAGAAACAACAGCCGTTCCCCCTGGGTTCTCCCTGGAAATATCCATGATCAACTCCTCAAGGCCAGCAAACATACACTGAATTCTAATGTTCTAGATGACCCTCAAGCTTATTAAATTTGAGAGTGATATAAATGATAACATAGAAGAAATATTTAATGGTGGGATTTGGATCTTAGCTGGGCACAATAAAGGAGACATGCTCATAAAGTTACAGAGATAAACAATAATCAGGTCAGAAGTGAATTACTTTAGGGAATGCTGACACAAAATTTAAAACCAGCCATAGGCATTTTGTTCCCACAGAAAACATTGTTTCATATGCTCAAGCTTTATTATTAATGTATCTTCTAGGGACTCAATTATAAAGGTTAACTGGAGCTAACTGGCCTTAGACAACACTCTCTGTCATTTGCAATGATTCTAAAATTCCCTCTGAAATATATGTCATTGGGTTTCCAAATCTGTTTTATTATAAATGATAGTTATTATGTTCTTCAGTAGTTTAACTAGCATTTTCTTTAGTCAAACTTTAGACAACTTTAAAAAGATATGAGCAGTTACTGTGTGACATTCCTGTGGAGATTTAAATATACATACATACATACATACTACATACCTCAGATAGAGAACTAACAAGAGATAAAAGTAATGGAACCACCAAAGTCCAACTTGGAAAACCAATGAGTTTATTGGAGTTGTATACAGAAGGATTGGTGAGGGGGTTAGTTGTCAGTCGTCTCTTGAACTCCTCAAATGGAGCTACATCACCAATATCCCATGCCAGATAGTCTAAACGCTCATAGAAGCTGGAAACCTGGAGCTTTCTTCGTGATTACAGCCAGTTGGATAATACTAGAGTACCTTCTCCTCAGCACTTCTGTTTTTATAATCCTGAGGAGTGATAAACCGAAACAACTCAGGCTCAGTTTTCAAGGCTATTGATTGCCCTCACAAGCTGACTGGATGGTTTTTTCACTGAAGAAAACACCTACACAATGTATTAAACACAGAAAAGTCAAGCTGTTACTTACTTCAAGATCTTCTGCTATGGACTTAACTCACCATGGTATAAGATTCTCTGCATACTATCAAAGGAGAGAGAGGAAACACAAACCAAGCTACAAATCCCAAGAGAAGCATATAACTCATGGGAAAAACTAGCTAACCACAATCTGAATTGATTAAATGTTCATTCCATGAGATAATGCTTGGGAGGCTACAACATGAGCCTAGATAGACCAGACCTAGGGGAAAACCAAATACTATTATTCTGCTAAAGAAATGTAGCTCTATAATAACTTCTAATGACATTCTGCTATAATCATCGTTCAGTAACTCCTTAAGCCATCATCAGAGAAACTTCCTCCGACACAGAGACCCAGAGCCAGAAATAAAATGTGAGAGACTTTAAAAAACCTATATATTCTTAAATAATATGTTGCTATCAAACTCCTCACTTCAAGACTTGAACAACCCTACAGAGGAGGTGGCAGAAAGAATGTGACAGCAGAGAGGAAGGGATACTGCTATGAAAAAAAATACCTAAATTCCCAGTAAAATATCATCTAAAGGAATACAGCCCCTCCAATTTAAGATAAATTTGAAAGTTTAAGAGTTATTACTATCAACACATTCTATGGACAGTCATAATAATCAAGGCAACCAATAGCCTTAAAAATTCAGCCTGAGTTGTTTGGCAATGGATGTATATGTGATCTCACTGAGGCTTAAGCATAGGCACTGCACAAGTCTGCAAAAGATGGGGATCCTAGAATTGAGAGAAAATGTACGTACATGCCCTGTCCATAACCCAGAAATTACCTCCAATTAAGAAACATTTGAAAATGAAAACTTATTTTCTCCAAAGAGTCTCACTGGAAAACCAAACCACCACTCCTACTTATAGGATGCATGGCCAGCAGTAAACAACCAACAGAAAACACATTCAACACCTTCAGTGGTCCTTTGTTTTATACTTTCCTGTCAGGGAATTTTTTTTCTTAGTCTTACAGGTTTTTGCATCTATTTTATGGTTTCCAGTTTTGTTTTTATGGGTTTTCTCCCTCTGTGTATGAATGTTTTGGTCTGTGTCCATATGTGCTTTCTCATCCTTTTCTATGGCTTCTTTGCTTCTGTTTGTTTCATCCTATTACAACTTGTTTGTTTCTTGATTTATCTTACATTGTTATTATTCCTTAGATGCCTATTACTTTTCTTTGTTTATTTTTACATTAATGTTTTTAGTTTATTTTAACTCAGACTGTAGAAACACACCAAACACATTAGCCAAGGGAAAACATTTAAAAGCAATATTAGTATATATGCTATACAATATATGACCTCACACAATCTGAACACAGTAGCTAACCTGACTTCACTGGATTGTTTAAGTTGTTGCCTGTTTATGCTCTAAACTAGATTATAGTGAAAGACAGCCTGTCTATATTCAGGTGTGCAGGTTCTTGAGTCTGCATTTACTGTCACGTCATTGTGTCAGTCTTATTCCTCACGCATTTGCAAACTCACCCTAATAGAGTAACAGCCACTGCAAACATTGATCTTAAAGACTGTGAAATTAAGTTGCTTTTGATTTCTCCCTCTGGCTGTGCATAACTCACTGGCATGTCATCGAGGAGAGACAGCTTTCTTTCCACACTACTCACAAATGGTGGGAACCAAGTAGCTTTGTCTACATCAAACTGTGAAAATGCTTATATTCAAATCACACATTTAATTCACACTCCTCTCTATTTTTCTTCATTGTTCCATATTTATGCTTTTTACCTTTTGTATACATCCTCACTTGCAAAAGCATCTTTCTCCTTTCATTTTGCATATTCCTGACTTCAACTTGACCATAGTCTAGACAGCCTGATCTTTTCAGGAGAGATTAATATTTTCATACTATGACTGTCCATAACATGTGTTGATAGTCATAACTCTTACAACTTCCAAATTTATCTTAAATTGCAGGGGCTGTATTCCTTTAGTTGAACATAGACTATTCTCTCACATAATACAACCCAACAACAGTGTACCCTCCCTCCCTTCTTCCCACCTTCTTGTCTCCCCCAGATTCATTCCTCCTCCATTTCCTTCCAGAAAGTAGCAGACTTTTAAGAGACAATAACCAAACTTAAAAACAAAACAAAACAAAACAAAAAACAAAACAAAAAAAAAAGATTCAATAAAACAATGAGGCAAAAGCCCTGAATCCAGGTAAGAGACAACCAAGCACAAACAAAACAGGCAGAGACACACCTGCATCCACTTTCAGAAGTTTCACAAAACCACCAAGCTAACAGCCATAACATATAGTAGCCAGAGGACCTACTGCAGCCCCAGTGCTTGTTGCTTCATTCTTTGTGAGCCCATATGGGGCCTGCTTAGTTGATTTCTGTGGGCTCTATTCTCATGGTGTCCTCTAACTCCTACAGAATTTCCTCATCATCTTCTCTGTGCTATGGGGGACAGATTTGATGGAGAACTCCAAATTAGACTTACTCTCCTAATGTTGTCTGGCTCTCATATACTGCCTTAGTAAGCCTCCTTAGTGATGACTGGACAGGGTATGGATCTATGAGTATAGAAGAATATAATTAGGAATTATTTAACTGGTAAGTTATTTATATGTTCCTTTGTTTATTTTTTATTTATTGGTCAGGCAAGTTTGGTTCTACTCTAGGTCTCTGGGCTATCCAGTCTCCGTTTCCTGACCACATAAGTAGTGCCAGGCATGAAGTCCTTCTCATGATATGGGCCTCAAATTACATCAGACATTAGTTGGCCATTCCCACAAGTTCTGCAACACCTTATCCCTGCACATCATGTAGGCTAGACAGGTTGTAGGTTGAAGATTTTGTGGTTGGCTTGGTGTACAGGTTTCTCTTTTTGGTTGCCTACAGAGTACCTTCTCGTAGCAAATAGACTAGAAGATAGTGGTGAAGTTTCCTTCAAACACCAGCTTAACCTCTCTACTTTCAATGAGCTGTATGGATGTTGTCTTCAGCAATGGGGACCTGCTGTCAGTCTGCAGAAAGAAACTCTCTGTCTAAGCATCAGCCTGGGTTGTTTGGTGATCTCCACTGTAACCCCTCAGTCCCATATGTAGGAAAATGCAACCATGGCTACTCATATAGGAAGCCTTGCTGAACTCAAAAGATGGCCAGTTCAAATTCATTTTTCTCCATTACTGTGAGTCCTCACTAGAGTCACCCTCATAGATGCCAGGAACTTTCTACTATATTGTTTCCACTCCTCACAAATGCCCCCCAATTCCAGCATCCCTCAGCACATTCTCTCCCTTGATATTCCCACCTGATCTTCCAACTAGCCTTCCCACCTGACGCCATTCCATATCCTGTTTTTAGTGATTAACTGGCTTTGGCCTTCTATAAACACCTTTTCTTCTACATATTTCCTTGAATTTGCATGGTTATTTTAATGCTAAAATAACTTACAACTCTTACTTCACCTAATTTACATTAACAGGAACCCAGATCTGTGAAGAAAAACTATGGCTTTATCTATCCCTTTTAATATGCAAATTACGTGTGAAGTAAGAGAATAATTTATTTCATTTCACACTTATCACCAATCATTCTTTGTTCCTTTTATTAAGGGCATCTGGATAAATCCTATAACCTGGGAGATGAGCTGGGGTGTGTGTGCTCTACAGATGCTTTCAGGATCAGTGAATCTCCTTGTCACACTGAATATCTCTAAATTTAAAAGTCAAAGCTCCTTACTTAAATTGTCACCAGTTCTATGAATTATTGCAGGCCGTTTAAGACAAAACTCCATTTTATATTAGTAGTCTTTCCTTGATATTCTCTACTGAAAACATGATAAGTACGTGCTTAAAATCCCTCTATTTCTTTTGAAATTGGAACTTGGAAAATCTCACTTTAATATTAACTATGATTGCTTTTACAGAGAATGTTCTAAAACTACTAGGAAAGCATATATGAAGGAAATTTAGGTGGCTCATGAGAGATGAATCGATTAATTATTAAGTGGATGAAACCACAATCATTCTAGTTGCGTGTGTGTATGTGTGTGATATGCATATAACATATGTATATGAGTTATATCATTTTATCTTCCCAAATTCAATCATATCCTTCTCTTTGTTTTCCCCCTGGTTAACCGCATTGTCCTATTTGCGCCTATTATGTTTGTGTAGAATTATTTCCTGTTAGTGATGTTTTTTACTTGTTTCCTTCCTTTTCTCCTGAAAGTTGTCTTCTGTAGTCCAGATTGTTAAATTCTTAAAAATGCAAAACTGTTATTTTATTGGTTGTTTAATGCAACATAGACTAAAGACAAGAAAGAGCTACTTGAAACAGTGCTTAGGAGTTAAGAAGATGTGAGACAGTTGAGTTTTGTGTGAAAATTTTGAGTTGTTGTAAGATCATTTCATATGAAATGTGATTCTTTTATTATCATTGTTGGAATCACCACAAATGTATACTGGAGCAGCATGCTGCCTGAAGAAGGGGAACATCATGTCTTCCATCAACCACAAAGACAGAAGTAATTAGAGAGAGAAGGGAATCGAATCTTAACTCTGCAGTAACCAAATCTTTAAGTATCTGTGGAAGATAGGTTCCTGAAATCTAAGTGATTCAAAATTAATGAATGATTATGTCCCTTATGTAACATGACATGGTATTTACATATAATTTATTCACATACTCAGAAAGCATGAACGTTAAAGGTAAATTGTAGGGTGCCACCGTGCCGCCATGTTAATGTCTGCCTACCCATTGCCTCCATTTGGTGATATTGCTTCCGCCTTGCTTGGAGTCATTTTGCGCTCCCTCCCCGAGTGGTGTGATCCATCCTTGGCCAATCATTGTCTGACCCGTGCACTCAGGACAGGCCAGAACCAATGAAACGTGGATATGTCATGGCTTTTGTTCTGCACTGCTTGTAAGCAGCACATGCCTGGGATCTGGGTCCTTTCTGCATCTGCTACTCAAAAGAAGTGTGCTCCAATAAAGCGTGTGCTGAGAAGAATCCTGTTGTGGTCGTCTTTTCTGCTGGTGGACAGGGCGTGCCACAAGTAGTGCCGAAACCGGGAATTGACATCTGGGCACCAAGCAAGGACCCCTGGTTCTCCTGGAGGATTCAGAACTCAGACGTGCAGAGCTGCAGTGCCGGTAAGTTTTCCTTAAGGTAAGAACATATGGACATGTTATTTGGAGGCGTGGATCCTCTGTGGGGTGCTCTCATTTTCATAATAATAGTTGCAGTCATCCTTGTTTGCTGTTTTTTCCTTGGCTGTCTTAAGCCAGGACAAGAGTGCATTTGTTGCTCATAGATAAATGCACATCATGGGAAACAATACTTCCAACACACAGATGGTAAACAACTTTCTCTGTTCGATTCAACGTTTGTTAGGACAGCGAGACCTAAAAGTGTCCGATTGATCTGTTAAGGGGTTCCTGGACTGACATTGACCAGGCAGTCCGATGGTTTGGGGCAACGGGGGACGTTAATCTCCCCTGTTGGGAAAAATTGGGACAAGATCTAGATAGAGCAAAAAATGAAGGAAGGCTATGACCAGGGACACTGCCCCTATGGCGATTGATACGCACTCACTTGCCTTAGGAACGGCAAATGTGTTGAGATCCTTCATGAGGGTCGTAGAGCTCTCTCAGCCCATCATGATAGCATGTCCAAATCAGACAGTAAAAGAAGAGGAGAACTAAGAGAGAAGAAACCTAGGAATAATAAGCAACACTTAAAAACAAAAAGGGAGAAAACTGATCAGGATAAAAAGCCTCCGGACTGTACCCAGTCCTGGATAAATTTGCACAATTGTCACTCTTGGATTCTTCTGAGGATGAGTTAGATCTAGAGGAAGAAGAAGATCTGGAGGAGGTGGCTGCAGAATATGAGCAGGAACGGTATAGTCCGGACACCGATCCTCCTCCATATTGCCTGCTGAAAGAGAAACTGCTGGCCATTCTGTCAGCACCTACCGCCTATAATGTGCATTTTATAAAACCTAGCACATGGAGTCAGCTGACTACAGCCTTTCCAGTGTTTGAAGACCCAGCAATGCAGAATAGATATCATGAACCGGTGGGATACAAACCACTGAAAGATTTGGCTGAAGCAGTTAGAACATATGGCGTGAGTGCTAGTTTCACTATAGCACTCATGGAGTGTCTTGCTCAAAGCGCCATGACCCCCTCAGATTGGTTTAGTACTGCTAAAGCCTGCCTTACTTTAGGACAATATCTTGACTTTAAATCCATTTATACTGACCTGGCCCATGCTCAGGCTAGGAATGATATTGTAAACGTGCAACCGCATTGAACAGCTGATATACTTCTTGGCCAAGGGCAATGGGTCAACAATCAACTAGTCTCTCCTGTGGAGGTGTATACACAAGTTAATAATATAGCCACACAAGCATGGAAGGCAACTCCCAACAAAGGAGAGGTGGCTGGTAACTTAACTAAGATAATCCAGGGGGCTACAGAACCTTTTTCTGACTTTGTGGCATGAATGATGGAAGCTGCAGGGTGCATTTTTGGAGATACGGAGCAGGCTGTGCCCCTGGTAGAACAACTTGTTTATGAACAATGCACAAAAGATTGCAGGCGTGCGATTACTCCCTGGAAAGCAAAAGGGTTACAAGCATAGATGAAGGCTTGTAGGGAGATCGGAGGGCCGTTATCAAATTCAGGATTAGCAGCGGCTGTCCTAGCCGCTACCCGAGCAACCGCCAAAGGGCATGGGGGTTGTTTCAAATGTGGACAGGAAGGACATTTCAAGAAACAATGCCCTAACAGCAGAGGAGAGAGAAAAACAGAAGACCGCAAACCAGGTGTTTGCCCCAGATGTAGGAAGGGAAAGCATTGGGCTAACGAATGTAGATCTGTTAAAGATATAAATGGACATCACCCCAGTGGTCAAAAAACGTGAACAGGGGCCCTCGTCCCCAGGGCCCTCAAATATATGGGGCGCTGCAGAACCCATTGCTCTGCCCCCCATCACAACCAGGCGAGCAACCACAGGCTCCGCAGGGCTGGACATCTGTGCCACCTCCAGAATGGTATTAATGCCTCAAATGGGCATACAGACTATTGAGTCAGACTTTAAAGGACCTCTTCCCAAGAATACAGTTGGCTTGCTGCTAGGCAGGTCCTCATCTGCCCTAAAAGGATTAATCATTACCCCAGGGGTCATAGATCCCGACTACATAGGAACTGTGATAATACTGTGCGCTTCTCTGCGGGGTGTAACAGCTATCTCACCAGGAGATAGAATAGCACAACTCTTATTTCTACCTAGCCTGCATGCAACATTTACAGCCCAGGATAAAATATGAGGAAACAAGGGCTTTGGCTCTACAGGCATAGATTTGGCTTGTCTCTCATTAGCACTAGATGAACGCCCAATTATAACCCTGGAAATAGAAGGAAGGGACTTTCCTGGTTTGCTAGACACTGGAGCAGACCACCATATCATCAGAAGAGAGGCCTGGCCAAAACACTGGCCATTGCAATCCTCCCAGACCTTGCAGGGCTTAGGCTATGCTAAGGCTCCAGAGATTAGTGCTAAAGAGTTAACTTGGACTTATTATGAGGGACAGAGAGGAAAATTTCAACCCTTTGTGGTGGAGCTTCCCATTACTCTTTATGAAGAGATGTGTTGAGCCAAATGAAACAAAAGCTGACATCTGAGTATTCCGAGGCTAGTAAGAACATGATGACAGACTCAGGGTTTATAGCTGGAAAAGGTAAGCACCTACAGGGCATTACCAAACCTATTGTAACCACCGGGAATCAGAATCGCAGGGGGTTGGGTTTTTCCTAGGGGCCACTTAGGATAGCATTCCCATACCCTGGACTACTTCCACCCCAGTCTGTGTCCCTCAGTGGCCCCTTTCTCAAGAGAAACTAGAGGCAGCAAAAGGCTTAGTTGAGGAACTAGCATTAGGCCATTTGGAACCATCACCTTGGAATGCTCCTATATTTGTTATTAAAAAGAAATCTGGAAAATGGAGGCTCTTGCATGACCTTTGAGCCGTAAATCAGCAAATGCAGCTTATGGGTCCAGTACAAAGAGGCTTACCAATACTGTCCAGTTTGCCGCAAAACTGGCCTATTATTATTTTAGATATTAAAGATTGCTTCTTTTCTATACCGTTTGCCCAAAAAGATTGCTGTCGCTTTGCTTTTACAATACCCTCTATGAATCATGAACAACCAGATGCGCGGTATCAATGGCATGTTCTGCCCCAGAGCATGGCTAATAGTCCCATTATGTGTCAGTAATTCATGCATCAAGCCTTGATTCTGGTGCATGAGAAATATCCACAGGTCCGGCTTTCTCATTATATGGATGACATTTTACTAGCAGCTCCGGTTCAAGCTATGCTAGATGAAGCATTTATACTGACAGTTAAGGTTTTGGAAGGAAAGGGTTTGTTTGTAGCACCAGAGAAGTTTCAAAAGGAGTCTGTTGGCGAGTTTTTGGGAGCTGTCGTCTCCCCCAGACAAGTGCATCCACAAAAGGTACAAATCAGATTGGGTCATCTAAAAACTCTTAATGATTTTCAAAAGTTATTGGGTGATATTAATTCGCTTAAATCTTATTTGCCAGTTACGACAGCAGAATTGAAGCCGCTGTTCTAAATATTGGAGGGAGATCCCAGCATTACCTCTTCCCGTACATTAACCCCAGAAGCCATATTAGCTCTGACAAAGGTAGAATCCGCGATCAGTGCTGCTCAGCTGATTCGCATTGATGATACCCAACCATTTTCCCTGTGTGTATTACTCACTATTATGTTTCCCACTGCAGTGTTATGGCAGCAGGGTCCTCTGCTGTGGATACATGCTCATATATCACCTGGCAAAACCATACAACATTATCCTTCAGCGTTTGCATCCATAGCCATACAAGGCCTTAAAATGGTGGTGGCTTATTTTGCCACCACTCCTCAGTTCTTGATCCAGCCTTATACCCCGAGACAGATTCAGATCTTGGGTGCCACAGTGGATGAGTGGGCTGTATTGCTTTGTTTGTTTTCGGGCATTATAGATAATCATTATCCCAAAGATAATTTGCTACAATTCATTACCCATCACCCTGTTCTCTTTCTGAAAATCACTGCTACCAAGCCCTTGGTGGGAGTACTAGATATTTACACCAATGGCTCCAAGAGTGGTATTGGAGCCTATGTGGTACAAGGCAGAGAACCTGTTCAGCTTCAATTTCAGCCAAATACCCCTCAAATAGTGGAGTGCCAAATAGTTTGTGATGTATTTAAAAGATTTAGAGAATCATTTAATTTGCTTTCTGATTCTCATTATGTGGTTAATGCTGTCTGAGGGTTAGAAGTCTCAGCTCTCATAAAAGACAGGAGCCCTGTCTCTACTCTGTTAAAGGACTTACACAACTTTATTTGGGATAGAACAGCTCCTTTCTATATAGGACATATTAGAGCCCACCTTGCTCCTGCGACCCATGGCAGCTGCCAACGACTTGGCAGACAAGGCCACCAGAGCTTTTGCTGCTCATATTTTGGACCCCGTTGCAGCAGCCCATGAATTCCATGGCCTATATCATGTTCCTGCCCATACCCTTAGCCTAAAGTTTAATATTTCACGGCAGTCAGCCAGAGAAATTGTTAAAGCATGTTCCTCCTGTGTGCAATTTATTCATCCACCTCATATTGGTATCAATCTCAGAGGCCTCCATTCAGGAGATCTTTGGCAGATGGATGTTACTCACATCCCCAGCTTTGGAAAATTGAAATATGTTCATGTGTCCATAGATACATGCTCTCGCATCATTCATGCTTCTTTGTTGACAGGAGAAAAGACCACTAATGCCATTTCTCACTGTCTGGAGGCCTGGGCCCCTTGGGGGAAGCCCCTCACTATAAAAATGGACAACGGTCCCGCTTATGCCTCCAGAAGCTTTCACTCATTCTGCCAATGCATGCAGGTGTGTCATGTTACAGGCCTACCATATAACCCACAAGGCCAAGGCATTGTTGAACATGCTAACCGTTCCATCAAAGAGTTGTTGCAAAAACAAAAAGGGGGAATAGCAGAAGGCTTTCCACCCAAGAATAAATTATCCCTTGCCTTATTTACTCTTAATTTTTTAACTCTTAATGATAAAGGCCTTTCTGCCGCAAGTCGGGACTCAAATTCAAACCCTCCTACTTACTTGGATGAAAAATGGAAGGATGTCTTAAAAAATGAATGGCATGGTCGGATCCAATTATATCTAGATCCAGGGGAGCTGTATGTGTTTTTCCACAGGATCAGGAAAATCCCATTTGGGTACCGGAGAGATTGACCCACCCAATACATCATGGAGGTCCGGATCCTGCAGCCTGAGCTGCATTCAGAAGAGCCACGGACAAATGATGAAGTTATGGGCAGTGGCCAGGACATGGCCGATGCCAATGCCGATACCAGTGCACGCTAATTCCAGCATTTAACCCACCTTGTTCTCTACTTCTTGTGATATGGAAGCCCCATGCATGTTACCAAGGGATGATCAGGAACAAAACTTTAATTTAAGCAGGATAATTCTTAAGGGTGTATTTTGTTTCACAACACAAAATAGATTCCCATGTATTAGGTTAAAATATAAAAACATTACTACATGGATGAACCCTCTGGGACATGCTCAGGTTCCTACTAATATGCTTACAGAGGCATTTACTCAAGTGTCATGTGGGAGTCAGTCTGGCTCTGGTATTGGTAGCAATTGCTCTAGTCAGATTAATATAACTACCTTGACCAGGACAAGCTGGTTGCTGGTACCCTTGGTCAAAACCAGCTCAGAGCGGAATAGCAGTCAATTCTTGGCTTCTCCCCACTGCTTTTCTGACTTCTCCCTTCCCCCTACCTTTATTGCCTGTCAAAGTAAATCATGGGAACAAAAACAAATTAGTAACGGGTTTTCATTATCTCCGGCAATTAAAGGTTTTGTCACAAGTCAGAGTAACCCAAACTCTGGCTGGCCATGGTTTCAATGGTTAATTCCTAATGAAGCAGGGGCAATTGCAGACGTGTCTGCCCTAGCTCAGTTGAACGGCAACCTTCACAGATTACAAAATGTTCTGGGACAATAATTAACAGAGACAAAAGTAAGTGACTATCCAAAATTCAGGTCAATGCAGAGTTCAAAAACATCACCTTGCCCAAGGTTGCAGTATGTGTACAACCGCCGTTTGTGTTTTTGCTCACAAATGGTTCTGCAGATAATAATACTATAGACTGCCGCAATGCTTCCTGTGTTCTTTCAGAATGTTGGAATGGAACCTGGCAACTAGCAGTGGTCGTCAAGGTACCCACTTTGGTTCCAATCCCTGTTGAAGCAGACCCTAAGACCTTCCCACTGATTTTGCTCATAAGAGAGCGACGAGATTTTGGCATTACTGCTGCCATAGTAACAGCTATAGTTGTGTCTGCTGCCAGTGCTGTTACAGCAGCTGTGGCTATGACCAATCAGGTACAGGCGGCAGAGACCATTAATACTGTTATTAAACAAACCTCTGCTGTCATGGAAACACAGAACCCGATTAATAAACATCTATTATCCGGTATTGTGGCAGCCAATCAAAGAATGGATTTGATACAAGTTCAAGTTGAAGAATTATATAATTTAATTCAGATTGGATGTATTTTTAACTTAAAACATATGTGTATAACCCCTCGTTGTCATTGCACCTAGAAAGGCATGCTCTCCCTTGATTGCCAATAGCCTTTGCACTCCATGGGCCTTGCTGCCATTGCACATGGAAAGGTATTGACTTTCATTTTAGAGCAAAGGCCTCTGCCCTTGATCGGTTGGTTGCAATGAAGCTCTGACCTTGATCAGGTATGCCCCAGCTTGCTCTTAAATTAATAAAATAGGGGGAGATGTAGGGCGCCACCATGTTAATGTTTGCCTACCCATTGCTGCCATTTGGCGATATTGCTTCCTCCTTGCTTAGAGTTGTTTCGCGTGCCCTCCCGAGTGGTGTGATCCATCCTCGGCCAATCATTGTCTGACCCGTGCACTCAGAAGAGGCCAGAACCAATGAAATGCGATATGTCATGACTTTTGTTCTGCACTGCTTAAGCAGCACGCGCCTGGGATCTGGGTCCTTCTGCATCTGCCACTCAAAAGAAGTGTGCTCCAATAAAGCGTGTGCTGAGAAGAATCCTGTTGTGGTCGTCTTTTCTGCTGGCAGACAGGGCGCGCCACAGAAAATCAGTGTAAATGGAAAATGTTACACTTAATAAGGCAACTCAGACCTGAGTTGTGGGTCTTAGCTTTAAATATTACATGTGAGTATGTAGCCCGATGGAATAATAGAAGTCAGGAAAGTAGAAAGGGATCATTCATTGGCTGTTGGATGCTAAGCTTGAGTGCATTTCTTCATGATAATAGCTACATTCCAGCAAATGCTAATTTTCCTAGAAAATTTTCCCTCTTTGTATAAAGCACTGTTAACTCTAAATAACTTCTCATTTATAGAAAAACAACTATTTTGTGCTTATTGTAATAATATCATTGATCAAATGAAAAATGAGGAACAATTAAATCTCTATGTCAACCATAATTTCTTTGATTTTGGTACCTATTAATGTCAATACAATAGTCTAGGAATGAATGAACCACACTGGTTTCCCTTAATTCTCAGTTTTCTTCTGTTTTACTGGTTTTTTTAAAATCATTATTAATTTTTAACAATATGCTGGTATGTACTGATATTTCAATGTGTTCCTGTTGGCTTTTCACATATTTCAGTATTATGACCTTTATGTTTGTGGGACATTTGGATAATCAGTTTTTTTAAAGTACTCTGGCTTCTATACTCATACCAGTGACATACTTGATATTGCAAAGTATGATCAAGAACGCACTGTATAGTTTTAAATCCTGTTTGAAAATTTCTCTGAAAGAAGGCAATTATAATTTATTATAATTATTGATGTGTAGATAAGCTATATTCTACCTTGGTAGTAAATGTCTCCTCCAGGACCTACTCTAGATTACACTGTTGACTTCACTATACTATAGAGGTTATCTTGCCTGGTAATATTCGAAAAGTTTTTTCTGGAAATGCTTGAAAAATAAGTTTCAAAAATAAGTTTCACTTCTTGTGTTCTCTTCTCCAATAGTGGATCACTCATTGTTTGGGGGGTGCTTTTGTATAAATCATATTTTATACATCAACCTCTTTAGGAAGATGAATCATCTATATTTTAATTTTTCATTGTATTTTGAACATGAAATCAAGTGATTATTTGCTTATTACTATAGGGTAAAAAGAAGAAACTGTATCTTGAATATACCAATTGTGTTGTAATTAATTCCAACCTGTGAAATTAATTGTATGTTGTAATTGAGTACATTGGCCTGGATAGGGCTCATACATTTTTAACATCTATTGTGGTAATTAAAGAATAACATGTTCTTTCATTTATTCTTTATTTTCAAATTTAATTTAGTAATTTAAAGTTCATTATGCAATCAGTCTTAAGCTATCAGTAAAGTCATAAATTTTATGTTATTTGATAAACTGAACACTATAATGATCTTCCAGCTTTGGCTGGCAAGTTGGTCACAAAAAGAGAAAAGCACAACTCTGTCAAGTTGTATCCAAACTCTGGAAAATATGCTGATGAGGAATTCTTCCCACAAGGGATACATCAAGTTACTCCCCTCTTAGATTTATAAACAGAGTGAAATCATGTTTCTAAATGTTCTTGAATGTTAGATTTTTATAGTCCTCTCTTTTGTCTCTCTTTTCTCTTGTCTCGCTATCTCTCTGTCTCCATCTTCTCCCTCTCTGAATATAGACATAGTGACAGATATATGCACAGACATATACATAGACAAACAGATTTGTTGAACATACTTTTTTACTCCTTCCATTATACTGCTTTGTAAATTGATTACATTTGATAAATTTAATACTATGGCCATAAAAAATTAAAGATTTCAAGGACAATATATTATTCTGCATTTTAAAATCAAATTTATAACTCTGGATTCATAATTTTAAAAAAATAAATAAATGTGCCAAAGGAATGATGTTTTCAAGTGGGATGTTAGAGCTACGTTGGTTATGAATGAAAAGGAACTATAGTGGGTTTTACCGATGTTCACTCACATAGTCACTGGAGCTCATTCGTAACACTCTCAAGCATCCTACTTTTTCCTTCCAACTTCTTTTCCTGGTTGTGCTCCTCCTACAAAGTATGTATTTTCTTCAGAGACATGGTATTTTCTATTTTGGCTTCCTGAAATGTTCATCGCTCGGTAATATGGATGGCTTCCTTCATCACTTTATTCAGCTCCCAGACAATATTTCACCTAATTTGAAAGGTCTTTGTCATTTACCTTATCTAATTGAATGTTCCTTTCCCTTACCAAGATTTATTCTTCTTCTTGACTGTTATCACTATCTGACATGATGTAAGTGGATGTTTGTTTGTTTGTTTGTTTGTTTATTATATGTTTCTTTATGGCAGAGTCTTGCTATATAGCCTAGGCTCTCTTGGAATTTACTGTGTAGTCCAGGCCGGCTTTATGATGCACTTGCCTCAGCATCCTGAATTCTGCTAGGATTATAGGTGTGCCAATGTGAGTTGCTTTCCTTTACTTCTTTTCTAACTCAAACTTTTGGATTACAATATGTTTTGACAGTGCATTGTTTTCATCTTTATTGGCTAACACAGAGAGGTCAGTTTTACAGAAACAGGGTTTTTGTTTATTACATGGTAATATCTAAACACTTTAGCAATCCTAATGCAGTGCTGGCTCCAAATGTGTGTGTGTTGAACATGGAATGAATGAGAACTTGGCTTGTTGCCAGATAATATGACTGGGACATCTAATTCTTACTAGATAATATGTCTTAATAATCTCATATTAGAAATTCTTTAAGATGTTCTTCATTTTCTGCTAACACCCAAGTTTTAACCTATACCCACAAATCACAATCAATCCCTAAAGAACTTAATTTCTAGGATTTTCGTTTAGTGGCATTTTGTCTATACATTTCCATGCTTGATCTTTATTACTTTTTGAGACTAATGTCTACATATGGCTACTAAATTTCAGATACTAGAAAAACTAGAGAGCTAACCAAAGCTAGAAAATTAATCAAGAAAAAGAAAATAAAGCATCTCATATAAACTGATGAAAGAAAATCATAAGACCATTTTAATTAAATAAGAGAAATATACTTTATTGAGAATGCATAAAAGAAGTGAACTTTGTATTATTGTCCTTAGTTTCACCTGACTTGAAGTTGCTTAAAATTTTTGTCTTCAAATACAGTTGTGATGTGTTACTTGGAATGAAATGAGGTAAAACCGAATGACTGGCCAGAAAAAAATCAGGAAACTAGCAAAATATTTATTTATGCACTAAATGTGATAGGTGCTTCTTTATGAATTTTCCATGGTTTTATACACACACACACACACACACACACACACACACACACACATCTTTTGATTCTTGACATGAGAATGAACAAGGGGATTGACATTGTTCAGCATTATAATCTAACTAAAGTTTTTTCCTAGAAATCTTATGGGAGATCAAGCAAACACGTTTTAGTTCAAGAGAAGTAAGGACTGCATTTTGTCTTTTTTTCAAAATGTGCTTATATATGGAATGGAGTTTGGAGAGGTGATTTGTATTAAATTATATAATGAGTGCACCTGTACTACAAGGGTTGATAATGTTTATTTTTTATTTTTTAGAAATTATTAAACACATAAAATGAAATTCTTCATAGATTTGCCCATAAGAACTTGAGGGCGTGGCCACACACCACAACTATGGCTAACTTGCCAGTGGCCCTATCATTTCCTCAAGAAAGAAAAATCTCTGTCTCCTCCAACTGCTTATCTATAGTGCTCTTGAAAAGAAAAACAATTCCAGTGTATATAGAGATTATCTTTACTTTCTCTCTTTTCTCTATGTCTCTGTTTCTCTCTCTCACACACACATTCACACACACACACACAAACATAGGATGTAGCTTGAATTTCCAATCTGCATAATTATAATAACTATAAGAAGTAATTTTCTATGTTTTGGCCATCAAATTTATAATAATCTTATGTCAGCCTAAATGAATTAAACAGCTTTCTAAGCTTGTTTTGAGCTGTGAAATTGCATCATATACTCTACAAAGCTGAATTTGGAAGTCAAAATTAAAATAGAGCTCTTGTATTTATCTTTCAACAAAACTGAAATGGTGATTGGAATTTTGAACTGTTTGTTTTTACAATATCTCATGATAGCATTTACATTTCCTGTCAGCATTTATGGAGCCTACTGTTTGTGCTACCAAGAATTTCCACATATAAAATAATCTATGTTTTTATTATAATGCTAAGTGCTTTATGGGAAGACTGAATATACCTGTGGGAAGCATTTTATGAAAATGTTCCCAACCTCAGTGATAGAATTGGAAAGCATAATTAAAGTGATTGTTCAAAGTCGAAGCCATTCATCACCTTTATGCTGTGCTTTTAAAAGTGCTGTTCCTATGTGGGCTGTGTTTTTGCTGCGGACTGTGTGAACGTGCTGCTGCTTGGTTTTCTTTGCAATCCTACCTTACGTTCAACATCAGATTCATCCATTATACTAATAAAGCAGTTAATTGTAACAATATTCAGAAGATTAGACCTGTGTGGAAGGGGAATTGGTGGAGATTGAAAAGAGAAGGTGCTGGAGGGTGTGGATATGAAGAGTGATATATGTCAGAAGAGTTGCAGCTTTGGATAGCATGAATAAGATAGTTACATAAGGGCTGCCCAGTGGTCTTCAGACTAAATGGTTGATAAAATATTTGAAACTTGGAGATGCTCTTTAGCAAGGAGAACAATGCTAATTAGATGTTTGTTGATAGTTATAGGAAAATGCCTGAGATTCTGCTCAAGAAGTTACTATATAAAACTACACGTTATTGACAATATGTAATTTAGAGTTCTGTATTGACCATATGTCAGAATAAAGCAGCATTCAGTCTTGAAACTCTTCTGGAGTTTCCAAAACTTCCTGCCTTCAGCTGCTCCTTTCCCTACTTCTGTCCTTCCAAGACCAATCAAGACTCCACTTTTACCTTATCGTGTAAGCAGCAGCATAGTTGGCAGGGCTGGATGACTACACCTGTGGCAGAAAGGAATCAATCAAGTGAAAACAGAAGAAAAAACAGTGAAAGTGGTGAAGAAACTGAGATTCTGGTTGATCTAGACTACCCATCACAGTAACCAAATGAGAGCACAACTTACAAGGAAGAAAGGTTCATCTTAGCTCCCTCATCTGGAGGTGTCCTTCCCACAGCACTGCTGGCTCAGTTGTTCCTTGTCCATGTTGTGACAGAACATCACAGCAGAATGATATGGAGAGGCAGAGGCAGGGTTGTTTATCTCATGGTGGTCCAGAAGAAAACACAGAAATAAGAAACTGGGGCTAACAAAATGTTTGCCAAGGGAAGGCTCCCAGTGACACACTTCACTACCTCAAATTCAGTCACCTCTCCAAACTGTAGGATAAGAAAAGGCGTGTCCCTAGATAATGGAGTCATCCTTGTCCAGAGAAAGGAACAGAGGGGATGGAAGAAGAGGCCTCTGTGTTTACAGGTGACAGAGAACCAGATTTGCTTCAAAATAGTGCTGGAGAAGAACACTGGGGATAGAAGTATAAAGGTTTCACAAATAAATTATCACAAGAGGGCTCAGTCTTCAGGCATATGATTTCAAAACTTAACAGTGTCTTCTAAGTACAAAGAATGCTATCAAAGACTTATCAAGCAGTCATATCTGAGGGAAATACGTATGTGTGGGCCACTAGGCAATCTAGATCAACAGCTCAAGATCAGAAACCCTTTTCCTAGCGAACCAAAATAGAATGTGGGGACTAGTGCAAAAGATTGTAACATATTATAAAGCTTGGAAGGTAAGGTCAGCTCAAAGAAATAGAAATTCTATGAAAACACCTAACAAAGCAGTTTTAAAGAAATTGGTAAATGGAGCTTCTGCCAAATAGGGAAGTGGTGTTTCTCCCATAAAATAGCTTAAAAGGTGAGATTAGTGACTACTGCATATAATGTATAAGCAAAAGGACATATGTTAAATGATTTTTTAAATTTAATCATACACTTCAAAATCTCATGTCTGGCATTACAGTCGTACTCATATCTTTGTCTACCAATAACTTTGGAAATATTTTTTCCTTAAAAACAATAATTTAAGGCAATCTTGAACTACTGAAATACGAAGGATAAAATTCTTCATATTAATACATCCTTTTCATATTTTGAAGACAAATTAAAATCTGAAAAATTGTGAGAAAGCCCTATCTTAGAGAAATCCATTTAGCAAAATAAGAAAACAGAACAGAACAGTTTGGATGTGATCAAAGGCATTCTTCATGTTTTGAATATTTGGGCAGATGGAGGAAACATGAATATGAAGAGACTAGATATTTCTGGGACAAAATAATTGCCTTCATTTGGGCATAGATTCATAAACCTTAAAACTTTAAAGATGAATTTACTTCATTACTACCATCAACTAATTAGAGATGGTGCTGTACTCTTTAGAAGAGAATTGGGAAAAAGGGAAGACACTTGGGTACAATAGTTCCAAGTGATACCAATTATTGTCTAATAGCAAATTTTGCACTGAGCCACCAAAGCCAGCCGCCCATATGGCATCCCACTGTGTTACACAGATGTCCTCTACCAGTGAAATAAAATTCAGAAGCAACACTGCCACTACTACATAGAGACACTGTTACCTTACAAGAGGCAATAGGACAGCCTTCTGATTCCTTCTGTCCTGCCTCTTCTAAAAAGAAAGACAGTATGAACCCAAGTGCAAGAGAATAAATAGTGAATTAGAAATCTAATAATGGTCACACTCAGCATGTGAATTCTCCATTGGCTATAAAATAAAGGACACATTTACTAGTTTGACATTCAAGGGTTATTAATTTCATCAAGGAAAGTAATAGTGATTTATTATAGAGCCCTACAAAGTATGATTTAAGTTTTATTAACCTTATTAATACTATATTAATACTATATTAATATGTAATAATAATAATTTTTAAACAAGTGTCACAGTGAAAATTTTATAATAAAGAAATTAAAAGTATGGACTATTTAATAAAATACATCAGAATATGAAGTCTAAGATAATGCATACTAAGTAGTTGATAAAAAAACACTTTCTTAAGTAAAATAAATAAATGTTCCTGTAGTAAAACTTATCATTGGTGTAAATATTGCCACCATAGCTCTTTAGAAGCAGCCAACAATTTAACATCCAAGGAGAATACAAAAAAATGGAATAGATACACCTCAAATGAATTACTAATCAGAAGAACATCCATAGGACAAAATCAAATTCTTTATTCTTCCTAATATTTAACTTTCTTGTCAATGTAATTACTTCACTATATTATTTCTATAGCACAGTATTGTCCCATTCTGCAAACTTGATTACATACTACAAAGTACTTTTGTACTTTATTTTAAAGACCTACTAGTGGTACACACACACACACACACACACACACACACACGTGTTTCTAAGTCTTAAAAATTTAGAATAGTGCAATTTTACAGTTTAAACATTGTAAGTTATACATCACATGATCATCACGACAGACACCAAATCAGGAGGAAGAATTACAAACCTGTGAATAAATGACAGAATTCCCAAACAGTAAATGACATGTATAAACGTACACTGCACTAAAGTACCTACAATTACTTATAATCCTAAACTCATTCAGATATATTCTCTATCAATTTACATCCTGAAATTGTTGGAATACTTTTTTTTTCAATTTACAGAAAACTCAAAAGGATTTGCATAGAACCAGGAGCAGAGATTAAGTCTTAAGAATCAAGGAATTATTTTTAAATGTCTTCCTTTTATTTCCATGCACTTATGAGTCATGTGTCTATTTTCTGTATTCTCAACTTTAAATTTTATGAGCTGTGACTGAGAGAAAGGGAACCTTTCTGCATTGCTAATAGATTACATCTAAACATGGCCTTAACGTTACCCTTCATAGGGGTTTAGCCTCTTGATTCTAACTTTCTTTCTGTGCAGTAACTTCATAGGATCTCAGAGTTTCTTGTACTCTAATAACAGTCTGATTACCAGTTGCAAAGGCATATATCTGTCTTTGTAACTTTTATTCATAGTTGATGTTTTCAGTATGGATCTTTCATACCATGATTTGAAGATGTTTCTTTTTCAATTTTTTTATTTGTTTTACATACCAACCACAGTTTGCCTATTTCCCCTCCTTGCACCCGCCCCTTCTCCCCTATAACCTACCTTCATCCACTCCTTATCCCATCTGGAGTCAACAAAGCCTGCACATTAAGGTGATGAAGGACCAAGCCCCTCCCCCATCATCAAGGTTGAGTTCCAAAACCAGCTCATGCACTAGGGAATGATCCCAGTCCCACTACCAGGAGCCCCTCAAACAGACCAAACTACACAACTGTCACCCACATACAGAGGGCCTAGTTAGGTTCCATGCAGGCTCCTCTGCTGTTGGTCTAGAATCCATGAGTTCCATAACAGCAGTGGGTCAGCTGCCTTTGTGGGTTTCCCTGTCATGATATTGACCCCTCTGTGCTTGTATAATCCCTCCTCCTTCTCTTCCACTGGACTCCAGGAGCTTGTCCCAGTGCTTGACTGGGTCTTTGCATCTACTTCTGTCAGTTACTGGATGTAGGTTCTATGATAACAATTAAGGTAGTCACTAATCTGATAATAGTGGCAGGCCTGTCCAGGCACCCTCTCCACTATTGCTAGGATTCTTAGCTGGGGTCATCCTTAGGAATTTCCCTAGCACAATGGTTCTCTCTATCAAGATATCTCTTTCACTGCTCTCCATCTCCTTTCCTCCCCCAAGTCAACCATATCCTTCCTTCATGTTCTCAACCCCCTATATTCTTTCCCATTACCACCCCCACTTCATGTAGGAGATCTCATCAATTTCCCCTTCACAGGATGATCCATGTGTTCCTCTTAGGGTTCTCTTTGTTATCTAGCTTCTCTGAAAATGTGGAATGCAGCATATCCTCCATTTTTTTTAAATTTGACAGCCCCACCACAATCATACATTAAGAGGATGTAAAAGTCATTTTATGTTGATTGAAGGTGTGACTTTGGGATGGTCATTGAGAGAAGGTAGAGGTTCCATGACTGTACAATGATAGTTTTGTAAGATGTGGGAGAGACTAGAAGAGAATAACAATAGCTCTTGCCATGTGATGCACTGAACCAGCCAGGACGCGCCAGCAAGACCATCACCATGTGGGGTCACTTGACCTTAGCTCTGCCTATAACTGTACACAAAATTAGGTTGTGCCTGTACTACTTGCTTTAATCAAAAGAAAAAAAATGAATGAATAACACCATAGTAGGATGGAAATTATGGTCAACTTACAGAAAAAAAGGAAATATTTCTAACCAAAAAGGACAGGTGGTCTTGTATGTGTTGTTATCTAAAGCATATTCCCAAGCAGTCTATGGAACTGAATATAACAATTGTAGGAAACTTGATTCAAAGTGGTTTTGAGAGTGAAGTTATAATAGCAAGGTTCTGATTTTTTTATGGTGTAATTATTATAGCATAATGGAAAACTATTAATTTGAAAATAGGTGATTTCTCTTTGCTAATAGTATAAATTAGAAAACTATGTAACAGCATAAGTTAATTTCATGTGAAGAATCATTATATTAATCCACCTTACTAAATTGTATCTGCTTGTAATAGTTGATAATTGTTTGGACTGATGTTATTTACTCGTTTTCTGTAAAGAAATCATAGCATAAATGCAAAATTTGAAGAAATCATGTTGCCAAACTATAAAGCATATAAGCACAATTGAGGTAAAAGTTAAATGTAATAAAAAAAAATGCTGTCCTTGTAAATTTGCAAGAATTCATCTGTATTATTTCTTTGCTTTGTGTGTTTTAGAAACCTGAATAAGAAAATTACTGCCATGTATTGTCATTGTATTTCTAGGATCTCAGCAGACATGCTACTGTTTCTTTTCCCCACTTCTCATTTACAATTTCTATAGTCTCTGGAACTGCTGCCTTAGTTTCTGTTTTCAGATTTAAATCTTTTGTTTAGAATTATCTACATCACATTGAGTTTTTCTTTAACTGTGTTTCATGTATTCTCATCAAGTCTACTGAGGTGATTACTTTTATTTAGCTCTAATTTGTTTATTTTTACACTATTTATTTCTTCTCCTTAGAGTTATCCTCCTCCTCCTCTTTCTCCTCCTTCTTCTTGAGATAATTATGAAAGATTTCTCCTTCTATTCACAGATTTGAGTAACTTTTAATTATATTTCTATTACATATTTCCTCCATATAATTTTATTCAAGTAGATTTATCTCTAACTATGTAAGTCACCTTTGCCTGATTATTCAGAGTAGAAGCAACACTTGGGGACATTTTTGAGTCCTTACCCTAATGCACTCCCCTCCTGAGAGGATTTTATTTGACTCTGACATAAACTTATCATACTAACTCTATGCTCTAGGAAACCTTTAAATTTTAGAAGTTGAGATTATTAGAGACTGCTCGTTTTTGTATTCACCTAAGTATTCTCATTGTCCCTTCACTACCACTGTAAGTAGCTTTATGAGCCCAGTGAAAAAACCAAGATTTTTTTCAGTACCTAACCTCTCTCAGCAGATCACTTAGGTAATTATTTGATCTTTAACCTTACAATTCAGCCTCTAAGGCATCCTGGCTATAATCATAAAACACCCTGGAAAGGAAAAAAGTTCCAAGCTCTGTTCCCTTGGCCTTGATTTGTCTTTATAAGTATCATGTAATTTCTTCAGTTTCTCATAGGAAGACTGATGCATTATATCCTTGTAGATCTTCTAATTACTCTCAGCAGGAAGTCTGTTTGAATTATTTGACGTTCATTACAGCTCCTGATGAGTACGCATATATGTGCAGCTCAAGTAAATATTTATCAAATCCTATATGAAAATTAAATCAAAGAACGTGTATTTTAAGTATACTCAAATATTCCAATCAAGGGACTTAATCAACATCATTATCAGTTGTAAATAGTATATAGCTCTTACAAGTTCATATTAAATTTTAAAATTACATTACTTTCAGGATAAAGTTAAGGAAGCATATAGTATCATAGCCCAATTGTGTAGAAAAAATATTTTTATCTGGTCTGATGTACAAATTCCAATAAGAGAACATAAAGCAGGGTGTTTTTAAATTTTGCTCTTTATGGCATTCAGTACTGAAAAATCATTCTTGTAAACAAATAATACACAGCACTACTCAAATTTTAAAATCTACCAGTGCTAGGAGGTGGTGGTGCATACCTTTAATCCCAGCACTTGAGAGGTAGAGGCAGGTGGATCTCTGTGAGTTAGAGATCAGCCTGGTCTATAAAAGCTAGTTCCAGGATAGCCTCCAAAGCCACACACATAAAAATAAAATAAAATAAAAACAAACAAGCAAACCAAAAAAACTTGTCTCAAACAAAACAAAACAACAAAATCTACCAGGTACTCAAAATAGTTTAATTAACAATAATAGGCAACCTACAAAGTACAGCATGCAATCAGATAATCATTTGTCAGAGAACTAAACCTATTTTACCAAGTATAAACAGCCAGATTAGCTTTAGTGATAGATGACCTTGGGTTATCTGATAATTACATTTGTTTAAGTTCTGTTATGCTTTATTGCTCACCCAATATACTAGTCATAAATTAGATATATGACTAAGATAGCCTTTTAGTTGTCTCACAGAGGACATCTTGTCTGTGGTCTGAAGAAAAAATTTGTAATTTAACCTTAGAGTCCTCACCCTGGAACAATTATATTGTTTAGAAAAATCACAAATCTGTGTTTGAGATTCGGTACATTTCAAATCATTAAGATAATCAAACTTGCAGCAGTTAGTATATGTCTCTAAGTCACTTAGGCAGAAGACCATGAAATTGAGTTTCTGCTGTTTTGAAATGTGACAGTCTGTCGCATCTAACATAAACAATATAAAAAGTAAAAGGCCCAGTTAACTGATTTCTAGCATTAACTTACTTGTTATTTTCATATACTGTTAATTCTGGTAAAAAAGAAAACTTTGTTGTAATGAAAGATTCTGCAGTCATAATCATAAATGCATTCCATTGGTTGTGTCATTACAGCCAATTTCTTGTTTATAGGCTATAATTACAAGAAATATTACTGACTTGTAATTACACTAGATAAGTTAATTTAAATTTCTGTATCATCACAGTCTCAAAGACTTATCTAGGTCCATAAAGATTATGTAGAACCTAACATTTCAAAAAAATAGAAAGAGACATTCTAGCATTTCTACTCAAAATCCACCCTTTTTTCTTTCTTACAAAAACAACATCTACTTGGTGAGAATGCCCATACACTAAAATATAGTATTATAAATCTAAATGACTCTCTTAAATATCCTTCAATCTCATTAGTCTTTCATAGAGAATATCCTGATATTTTATAACTGAGTCATTGAAATATCATCAACATTAGGAAAAATACTTTGTTACAATAAATAGGAGGTGATCTAGTATGCTGCGATAATTGGTATCAACTCACTTTGTTCACCAGTTATGGGGGCTTCTATTGATCAAATATCACCGCTTTAACCTGTTTTCCTCTATAATATCAAATAATTTTTGTCATTTATGATTTGTTTCATAAAATTTGTCTTAGGACTAACATCAAATAGTATATATTCTTTGTCTCTCACAACATTAACTGTTTCTTAGAGAATGTGCTTGATGGAAAATTAAATGGCTAATTCTCTTCAAATAACAATGAATAGAGTCCATCAGAGTTGGCGAGAATTAACACAGCAAGAAATAATAGAGTGAATGGACAAATATTTATCTGGCTCAACGAAAGCAAATAACGTTGGAGAAATGTTACCCTTTTAGCTACTTTTAGCATTTTTGTGACAAAAAAAGCAAATTCAAGGGAAATAATCTACTTTGGCTTGCAGTTTGAGAACATATGGTAAGTCCACATTAGCTGGTGGGTAATATATGACAGCAGGAGACTAAGGTCACATTACGTCTGCAGCCAGGAAATAGAGAGATGAATGCCAGAAATTAGCCGGTTTTCATCATTTCATTCCATTCAGAAATCCAGTCAATGGGATGGTGCCTTCCACATTACTGGAGTCTATCTCTTCTACACTTGGCTATATCTTTCAGAAGTTGTCTCCACATAAACACCCAGGAGTTTATTTTCACAACAAATCTAAACCCGGTCAGGTTAAGATGAAGATGAACTACCATGTGATGTAACATGTATATTTATCTGAGAACAACTAGGGCACAAAAAATGAACTCATTGTATGAGGCTATCAACCACAAAATATAAAAGACACTGAGTAAAACCTTTCCTCCTAACAGTAGAATGCAAGGGTGCAGTAATTACATCAGCTTAAAGAAATCTGAAAAGATGCATAAATGCGCAGAAAATTTAAATTCCAATTTCAGTTGAGTAGAGAGAAAATAAAATGATTGTATAGATGCTCAATTAAGTGAATTACACTTTGAAGCTGTCATAATATTTCATATTTACCACCAGAGACATTCTTTCCTCACGTATATTAAAGAAATTGCTGAATTTTATAATAATCTGAATGTGCTATTTAACTATTTAGTGTAGTAGTGGACAGAGGATGTGTCTAATTAGGATTTGTCCATCAGTGGATATTGCACAGACTGTTGTAAGAAGTTTGAAAAAGAAGTGCATTTTGAATGAATAATGATATACTAGAACACCAGCATATTTGTTAGAAATTGATTCAAACTATTTCTGTGGTGTTTGTTATTTATTTTCCGTAGTATTTGGCCTTCCCAGAATAATACTTGTTATGTTATCCACACTTGACTGTGATTCTCTCCTTAGGTGTAGAAATTCTTAAAAGCCAATTTCCATGACTATTTTACATAACTTCATTCATCTAGATTGATGCACCCTTACCCTTCATTGCTGGTTTTGTTCTCCTTCATTACTGAAGTACAAGTTGGGAGAATTCCATTCTACATCAAATTTCTTCTTACTGTAGCTATTTATGCAAATAGATTAACCACAATTCTCTTTAGTTTTCATTCACTTGCAGTTTCAAATGTATGTTAAATGGATCTGGTATCATATTTTAACACATTTCTAAATATTTTAGATTTATTACTTACTGTCCGTTAGTTTTCAGCATTGCAGCTTAAAATTCAAATGCCATCTTTATTGCTGTTCAATTGAATAACAGTACAAAGAAGGTACATTCATCTTTCTCTGAATTCTCTTTTTTTTTAAGTGTTTAAATATGTATAATTTTACAGTAGTTTGCCTAAGTTGAAACTTTTAAGACTTGCTCTTTTTATTTCTGTAGTATTGTTGCATTCTTACATTGATTTTTAGGAGACTTTTAGAAACAATTTTCAATTTGAACTTACATGCCTCCCTTCTTTGTTCTTTTATGACTCTAACTGGAGGTAGACCTTTCTCCCTCTGCACATACTATATTCCGTCCTGTGGCTTTATCATATCCAATTTATGCATTCCTCCATATTCTATGCCTATGTATTTTCTAGTACACCAGTGTTCCTTTTCACTATGTCTAGTAATAAAATCCAAATGAATCACAGCTTTAAAGGATTTTATGTTTTCCAGTGCTGCTTCTTCTGCTCATGGTGTAGACTTTTGCCTTTAGAAGTAGGAATCTAGTTTGCTTAATTGAATTTTCTGTAGTTGAGTAGCACTTTATGAATATATATATATATATATATATATATATATATATATATATTCATATATTTGAAGCAAGCAAGCTTGGTTTACATGTCAATCCCAGTTCCCACACCATCCCGTCCTCCCTTGTTCCTCCCAACCCCCATCCCATCCCTTTTCTGCTCCTCAGGTAGCAGACTACCACGAGGCGTCTTCAAAGTCTGTCACATCATTTGGAGCCCAACCTCATGTGTCTAGGATGAGAGAATATCACTCTATGTGCAATGGGCTCCCAAAGTCCATTCATATACTGGGGATAAATACTGACCCACTACCAGAGGCCCCATAGACTGCCCAGTCCTCCTAACTGACACCACATTTAGGGAATCTGGGTTAGTTCTATGCTGGGTTTCCCAGCTCTCAGACTGGAGTCCATGAGCTCCCAATTGTTCAGGTCAGCAGTTTCTGTGGGTTTCTCCAGCCTGGTCTTGACCCCAAAAACTTCTTAGTCTGGACTTGTAACTTGGCCTTTGGATGTGGTGTTGCCCATGCTTATAGGAGGAACGGGACAAACGAAAGAAAAGAGCTTGCGTGCAGCCCTGCCCAGCTAAGCTTCTTTCCAATGTTTCCACAGAGCAGACTTCATGTTTACCCTGTTAAAAAGACACTGTCTGGCTTAAGCCGTTTCTGCAATAACCAGAAAATGAAATCCACTGAAGTTAGTTTTTCATCCAGATATTTTAAGCGGATGGGGAAAAATCAACAATGACATTTATTTAAAAAAAAAAAAAAAGTATTTCTTTTCCCTTTATAAAACATACAAAATAACTTCAAGGTTTTGGGAAAAATAAAAGCTAAATCATTTGTGGCAAATGCCATTTTTGTAATTAACAATAAGGCATATATTCTGCTGGATTGGGAAAATCATTACAATGTGTAATGAAGAAAAGACACACCGTCTGAATAAATCAATATTTTTAAATTTCTAAATCTATTTAATAGTTCAATGATTTCAGTGACCTTGTTGTATTTCTAAACTAATTTCCATTTTGATCTGTTCAAGGAAGATATTTTCTAAATACCACAAAATACTGATATTTGCAAGTCATCTTCCATTAATAATGTTTTGGCCTTTTATTTATTTTTTCCATGATATTCGGCTAGATTTTTCTCAGTGTCACTATGCCACACTTAGGACCCTTTCAGATAAGGTCAGACTCACTGTGGAGAGGATTGTTTTTTTCTGGAGAATGTAAAGAGTTTGCATTTTTTTAGTGGTCTTGAGGTAACATCACAGCTTAGTGTTTGCATTTCTTATGTATTTCTGCGGAGGATCACACAGTATGAAAGTTACAGAGCTCAAGCTTCCAGTCCGCTGTGATTTTCAGAAGCTCCACTTTGAGCCTCATTTTCTGTTTTATGCCATAATCCAAGCAGCAAGCATTTCTGGTTCTTTTACACTCAGGTGACTTGAATACTACACATGTACATAAAATCAATTAGTTAATACAAATAATTATGCGTTGTAACTTCTATTACTTAAATTATGTGATCAATGGTAAACAGCTTTCTATAAGAATGCTTATGATGAGCTCTCATTTTTTCTTCAAATATGTCAGCAGAGACTTTAAAAACCGTCAATAGTTTATTACAAGCCTTACATTCATGTGTTCAAAAATTCAAAATTTGCTTAGAATCATGAGTCTTGAACAACTCACAATGTTACTGTAATGAATATCTTATAAAGAATACACTAATAATTACTCAACAAAATACAAAACATAAAACATTTGTTTGAAACCTATGAAATTACAGTAGATAGAAGATCAGACTTGAAAATATACAAGAATACACAAGATGGTGGAATGTTAGTTGAGTCCTTTAAATTGGTAATATAGTCTGGTGCCCAAGGAAAATGAGAAAAATATATTTCTCCTGTATGCTTTGAAACATTATTTGAAATGAAGGATATCCTGAATAAAATTTTGAAATATTGATCTTCAAAAAATATACCTTTGTTGTTTAGAAGATTTGCATGCAGGCCATTGAATTAAGAATAATACTAGTGTCTTTATTTAAATAGTACTTTCTGTTGAAGATTTTAAGATTTCATATTATCCCCACAGCAGTCATGTGTTATTCGAAACACCCATTTCTAAGTTCCTTTCCATACCCAAGGACAACATAGGAGATAGAGACTACATTGTAGGGCTGAACTCACAAGGGGTGTCCAGCTTATATTACACTTTCTTCCAACTGGCTTATAGCTATAGAGAACAATTGCAAATGAAGTCGCAGGATATCACTCATGCATGTATGACTTAACTTCATGTGAAAGATCTTAGAATTACTGTGGACAGCTTTCTTCTCTGTATCACCTGTGTGTGTGGTATGGTAATTTCCATACGTACTGTCTTCTGCAGTTGATTCTGTACTAAAGATGAGTGCAGAACAAGGCCTATACATTTATGTGGTGAATTTAAGGAGTAACGATTCTCACATGCCACTTTACACAGTCACCCAGCCTTCTTGCACTTCTATGTACACCCCCTTTACTTCATCCTAACTAGAACTATTAATCTCATAAGAGACACAGCAAACATTTATCAACACTGAACATTCTATTTATTTTGCTGGCTTCATAAGAATAAAGGTTTAAGAAATGTAGTCCTTTCATTTTTATTAATGTTTAATTAGGTGTGTATGGGGGCATGTGTGCATGCCACATACATGTAACTTTCTTGGGGGGAGTCTTATCAAGTTTTCTTATATTATGGTACTCTTGCAGTTGTGAATTTTCTGACTCTCTTATGTATGTGTCTTTGCTTTGTAGAACTGAAAACACATCTTTGCCCATCTTCAACAGCTGTCAAGTACAATGTTATTGAGCTTTACACCACATAATCCAGGAAAAGAGAGTTTTACTTCCTGATTCCACTTTCCCTTTGCTGTTTTCTCCTATCCTTATGGTTTCCTCAGAATCCTTGCCTCCTCTGATACCTGTAGCTTCACCAGATCAGACAGTGGGAATGGGCCAGCAGATTTCACCACATCCTCTCCTCAAACCGTTTTCCAGTTGAGAGTTTTCACTAGTAAAGCTGGCATCCTTCTTGTTGTATTGTCCTCATTAAACTTCTATGTAAATTCTCAAGTCCTACATCAAACTAACGTGATATCTTAACCATCAACATTCTAATAATTCATGCCAATTGAACCTATTCCATTATATTCAAAATGTGGCATAAATAACTCATCCAAGATAATAATCAACGTCTTTTTTTTTTAAATCTGAGAATAGGAAAAATAAAATCACTGGTTATTTTCCACTAGTGTAAAGTCAGAAAGTCAAAATATAGACAACAGGTATATATGCCATGAGGGTTTTGACATTAAAATCGTGAACTTGGCAGTGTTTGCTTTGATAGTTCTTCCAGAATCCATCTGTTCTCACTTCTGACCACAAGTATGCAATTTCTGTTACTTTTTTAATATTTACTTATCAAAAAATTGAGCAATATATCATTCCTGGCTATTTTAATATTTATAGGAAAGACTACTGAGCATCTGAAAATTAAGCCGTGTGTGTGTTTGCTTCACAACCTTCAAAACTCTCAAATCAATTTAATCTTAATCTTCAGTTAATATTTTATTTAATTCTTAAAACATACTTTGTGTACATTATTAACTGTGGCTGAAAGTATTATAACTTATTATGAAAGAATGATTTTAAAACATAAAAAGTGCATTAAAGAACAGATGTTGTATAGCTGGAAGCAATGCACCAAGGCATGCGCGTGATAGCATGAAACACAGAACTGACTAATTGCATAACACTCTAACAGTAATTTCTTAACTTCACGATAATTGCTACAATTCAAAGAACATTTAGGGTTTACTTAATACAGTAAACCTAAAGAGAAGCAATAATTAATGACATCTATATTAGATCATGCACTGTGTGAAAATTAAACTTCTCTAAGTGTAATATTAGTATCATTAATAGCAATTTAAAAGCTAAAGTGTAACATTACAAGAGTTAAATAAATATATTAAGGTAATTGTAATTTACCAAATATATTGACATTTCAAGTATCTTAAAATTTGTATTGTGGCATCTGGTAAATGCCTATGCCCCCATGGATGACCCCACATCCATGCACACATGGGAGGTAGTAAATGAACTCAGTACACTTTTAGAAATTATGAAGCCACGATGTTGACAATTGTCTTTGGAGCAAGGGAGTAGGGGTGGAAATAACATAGATATATTGTACATATCAATGAAATTTTCAAAAATAAATCTTTAAAACATTGTCAAAAGACCAAACTGAAAAAAATAAAGAGTTAATTCATTTTAAAGGTACATGTTTTGAAGCTCATATTAAAAATGAACAGTGTTGACCTGTGATGAGACTATTAACGTCACTTCAGGGTTAGGGTCAGAAAATGAAAAAAGCTGTAGAGAAAGTGTTGATCCATGAGCATCATTTGCCAGGTGGATACAACTAAATGTTGGCAAAAATGTGTATAATAAATTTTACTCTGATAAGTCTCAAGCAGAAATGAAGCAGAAGCTATTAGAAACTTGGGGAAACTGCATTCTTCTTTATGGAGTAGAAGAAACTTGATGGAATTGAATTTGAGTTTCAGCACTTTTGGAAGGAGGATCAAGGGAACAGTAGAATGTGATATTTAGCAAGAAAAATTGCCAAATGCTCTTTAGTAATCTGTATAGTGTGTACCAGCTGCTCACGGTAAAATATGGTGAAAGGACTAAGAAAATATATAATCTAAAGAAAAATTCAGAAAAGGGGTTGGGTTGGGGGTTAGAGGGGGGAACGGGGAGAGGACAGGAGGGTGCTGGAACTGGGATTGACATGTAAACAAGCTTTTTTCAAATTAACATAAAAATATTTAGAAAGTTGTACTTAATAATTAGGAAAAATCTTAAAATAGTTAGCCCTTGAGTGTCAACTCCCTTGCTAGTATACTCAGAAGACAGCAGATTATTCTCAAATATTAAGATGGAACATGTGTGCTTTGTTGAATTTTGGACTTAATTGAACCTATTATAAGGACTGCTTTCTAATTCTGTCTTTTGAGTGGCAGTGTCTGTCTTTATCCTGTCTTTGGAAATATAGAACATGTTTCATTTCATCAACTCAAAGCATAGGATGACTCCCTCAGATGTAGTATTCTTGAGTCATTTAGGCGAAATTTACTAGAGTCTTCAGAGTTTATAATTTTGATTTAGCTATAGAATCAGTTAAAGAAAACTGGGGAAGGGAAGAGTTTATGTTGTAGATGGATATAAATTTGGAAAGCCAAGGACAGGATGTTGCAGTCGGAACTTTTGGGTTCACCAAACATTTGTACAGTGAAGCCTCCTACTCTCCACCTATAAGTTAAAATGATGCAAGGTGATCATGAAGACAACACCTTTATGACAGGGAATAAAGTCCTTAACAAGACACATAAGTGAACTTGTTCATCATTTTTGCTAGGTAAGCACACAGCATTTAAGGATCAACTTTAGAGAAGAAACTTCTTTGCTGGTTTCTCAATGTCACACTTTCCAGACTCAGAACTGTGAGTTATAAATGCTGTTTTTATATATATATATATAATTTACACGAATTTAAATAATTTGTTTTAGTAAGTGGAATGGCTTAAGACAGTGCCATAATGAAAAATTAGTCATAGATTCAGGTAGTTCTGTCTGTCTAACAATAAGTCAGCAGTAAAGCATTTGAAAACATTTCTGTCTAATACCTTGATGTTATACTAAGTGTGAATAAATACCTCATAAAATGTTTAACAGTAAGCATTAACTATAAAGTAAATTAAATCCCCTATAATTTGAAAGTGATAAATGATGTTAAATAGCTAAATAATATTATTTTCAGAGAGCTTGGTGTTATTTAATTTTTGATTAAAAATGAATGTATAGTTCTAAATGATGTGGAGAGGTCAATTTCTTTGAACTTTTTGGTTATATCTAAAGAAAAACCTGTTAAATAAATAGCATACATTTTTGAAAAGAGGAAATATCTTGTTGTTATTAACTTAATGACTAGGTAAAACAGATAAAAACAATGGAAGATAGTGTATCACTACTTACTTGTAATAGGAGAAACAGTAGAATTACCTTGAGGGTAAACCCAGTCTTTCCTATATAACACGTTTCTAATATATTAATAAATGAAAAGCAAAGAAATATTTTATAAACAAACTGTCTTGTATTTTTGGTACGAAGTGATGCCAATTTACCCATATGCATATAAATTTTGAAAATAGCAAATTAATCATTGTTGCTTAAGAATTCATTATCTAGCTGATTATTAGTGGCACACTCAAATCCCAACACTCAGGAGACAGAGGCAGAGTCAGGTGGATCTCTGAGTTTAAAGCCAGCCTGGTCTACAGAGAAAGCACCAGGACATCCAGGGCTAGACACACTGTCTCAAAAGAGCAAAAACAGGAAGGAAAAAAATTCACTTTCTATGAGTATAAAAAGGATGCTAAAAATTATACTTGACATGCTATAAAGAGGAAGGAAATAATAGACCAAAATGAACCTCATATCTTGGTGGGCAAGCCCATGGTCTAAAAGATTTGTAATATAGTATGCTAGCTCTTCAGAAGTTTCCTCAGTTCTTGCTTAGTAAAACGCAAAGTTTACTAATTTGAATTTTGCACTTTTCATGATGTTATGAGGACACTTTGAAAAATAAAGTATTGGAGTAATATAAAAATTTAAAATTTCTGTCCAATGGAATAAAAAAAGTAATCCAGATACAACCAGGAACTGTAGCACATCCTTTCCAAATGAAGGATAGGGAGGGTTGCACAGTCTTCCTGTGAGATACTGGAAACCCAAGAAAACATCTATGACCACAAATCATCTTGCCTGAGTCAAATGTGTTAATCAGGGTGATAGGAGAACCTAGTATGCCACTTTGAGCACACAACCTAATCAACATGACTATCACTTGTCTGTTCCATGTGCAGTCATTAACTCAAGCCTGACCATCACAGCGGCGAAGGTACAAGAACTAAATAACTCAGTCATAACAACCCACAGCTGAGGAAGAAAAAAATGTTTCCTTTGATAACATACACATGGTGAAGAGATACTTAAGGCAGTTTTCAGCACTTTGGAAATCTATCAAAAATTCTACATATAACATAATAATTCATATTATATTGTATAATAAATAGTTAAACCCTTATGTAAAATGAGAAAAACATTGCTAAACTTTGACCCAACTTTAGTCTAAATCTGGTGTCAGCCTGAAACCTCAGGCATGTATAGTACTCATAGCAACCTTTGCCAACTTGAGTTTTTTTGCTTCTGGAAACTCAAGGCTCTCTGTTGCCTGATCTAAAGAAATACCTGTTCTTATTAAAAAGCTCATGTTCTGTCATGCTTGCTAACGGCTAACACAGACATGTCAACAAAATGTACCAAACTTGTGGCATTTTACCTTTATAATCCCCCTAGTCACTCAGCTTAGGGCTGTATCTAGACTGGTAGTCACAGGAATGTGTGTCCCAAGCTGGTCTGTGTGGTTCAATAAAGACTCCAGAGTTATAACCCTGGAATCTTTCTTTTAGGTGAGAACAGCAAATGACAACATATATACAGAGAAAAATAAAAATTAATAATTTGGAGGTGTTAACATAGAGACAGCTGACCTGAAAAAGGAGGAGCTAATTGGCCCCCAGACTGATAGCTAGGAATCCAGCATTGGACCGACTCAGACCCCCTGAACCTGGGTCTCAGTTAGAAGGCCTGGGCAGTCTAAGGGACCTTGGACAGTGGAACCAGGATGTATTCCTGGTGCACAAAAGGACTTTGGGGGCACATTCCCCATGGAATGATACTCCCTTAACCTAGGCCCAGGAGAGAAGTTCTAGTCCCTACCCCAAATGACTTGACAGATTTAGATGACCCCTCTGGAGGGCATCACCCTACATGTGGAATGGGGGGTGTGTGAGGGGAGGGTGGTCAGGGGGCATGAGAGGGTGGAAGAGAGAGAAAGAGGAAGGGAGGTAGGAAGGGAGGGAGGGAGGGGGAACTACAATCAATATGTAAAATAAAAATTAAAAAAAATTAATATAAAAAATTTGGAGGTGTTGAAATTGAAAAATGCAGATACTGAAATAATGTTTTCAACATGAACATTAATTAACACACTTATTTTTCTCTATAAAGAAATTAGTGAATTAAAACCAGAAGACTATGTAAGAGATAGCACTGTAGACCTTGTGGCTAGATTGACTGACTTGGACTATTCAGCTTTATGGTAGTATCAGAAAATACACCCCTACTATAAAGTTATTTATTGCATGTTGCTACCAGCCTGCATACAAATGTATAAACCTACAAAATGTTAAGTAAAATACCTGGTATCTCACATGAACTCAATCCCATTTCTATCTATTCATATGTCATTAAAATCCCATAATGGAGCAAAAGTGATGAGAAAGAATGGAAAATAAAAGCAATTTGAGATTGAGGGATCAAATGAAGGAAGACCCAAAGAGATTTTGGAAGAGATTTGGGTTTTCAGAAAGAAAAATACCTGGAAATCTACAAGAGCACTTATTTGTCCAGTTTCAAGAACTGTATAGAATTAAATAAACATTTCAGCAGACAAAAACATGCTAAGGAGACTTTGTAATGTGTTTGAGGAATACCACTCTTTCATTAACTGATTAGTCCTTCTGAATTTGAGTCAAAAACTATGTGTATTTTGAATTTTTAATGTAAATCTTTCATGATTTCTTCATTAACAGTAAGTTGAAAAAGAGCTAAAGTGTCCATCATTAGATGTTCAAATCCTGCCTTTCACTGTGTGTTTGTGATTTATGATATATATAACACCAGGGTCACTATGATAGCTTCCTTAAGATTATTTTATTCAAAACCAATAGCTTGCACACCATTTTACATATAAAACTACCAATAAGTTCTTATTCATGGAAGTGCTCAATAAATCTTTGAAATGTTCAATGCATTCTATTTTCCTTGTGATTATCTAGTGAGACAAAAAAATAACCTATTATGTTATACACACACAGCTTATGATGTGAACAATGTAATAGGAAGTCAATTTGGCCACTGAATTGAAAATCATTAAAGTGTATAAGTAGAAAATATTTCTGTTTTTTTCCCCCCTTAACTTCCTATGGACTTTGAAACTCTGTTCTCACTGTGTAGTTGATTACTGCAGCTGTTTCTAATTTGAGCCCATGAATTTCAATCACTTTAATGTTTCTAATCATGTCTGATTCTAAAGGTTTCTCCTCAAATTCAGATCATTCTTGTCATTCCTTCACCAGCTTGGGGTGGGTGGAGACTGGAGACACGTCTTGTCTTTACCTCCCCAGGCCTGTCATTTTTAAGATGTAACTCTTTACTGATTCTTTGGAAAGTACACACCAGGTATCCAAATGCTGTTCACTTCTCAGTCCCTCCATGTCTGCCCCACATCACCCCCTCTACAGAAAAACACAAAATAATTAAAAACAAAACAAGCAAGAACACCACCTTGCTTCCTGCCTTTCCTACCTCTCTAACAACTCTTCATTCCTTTGGCCTTTCTTTTAAATACCCCTCTTTAATGGAGGAAGGAGAAGTAAGAACTTCACACTGGTGCCAGAAAACTATGAAGTCTGTTCTTGTTGAATACCAATGCTGCCACTGTCACTGGTCTTAGTTCACTGTGCGTAAATACCACATCCCATTAGAGAAACATGTGTGAACGTCCTAAAAGGCCTCTAGGATCATTTCCTTGCTCAGAAGATCTACTTCCAGCTGGTCCCTCTTTTTATCTTTTGATTCCACTTACTTTAATGATTATAAGATTTATTTTGAAAGAACCCATGCCACATGCAGATTAAGCTACTAAAGAGTTCACTGTTTTGTCTAATTATCCTTAACCCACTGCATAGATATCATGGTTGCCTGCTCCTTTGTCCAGGTGTTTGGATTTAGTTACAAGACATACCACGCTTCAGACATTAAACATGGTGTTGTTTTAATGAAGGAAAAATCCTGTGATCTTGCTGTACTAATCAGTGTAGGTCTTCTGCTGCCCCAGCATTGGCCAGACGCTCCCCTGGAGTTGTTCTAAGCTGTGCTACCCTTGGGCTCCTTTTGTAACTTGTCTACTAGTAATGTTTCATTCCCCTAGTGCCTTCTGAATTTGTACAGAGACGATTTTGTCTAATTGGCACAGGACAAATGACACAGAATTTATGGGCTTCTGTTCCATTATGTGTTTTTCACATATCAGGGTATTCATTTATGAAGTTTTAATGAGATTCAATTGAAACAGGGAAAGTGCTACATATCACCACAAACATGTGAGAAGTCATTAGCACAAGTCTTTGTCTCCTTCTCCTTCACAGGCAATCTCAGAGACACAGGTTTGTAAATCACTATGGGCTGTGACTGGCTTTGTAATTAAGCATACCTCCATCATATCAATGATGCTGAAAGTAGACACGAAGATAAGAAACACTCTGAATGCATTGTTTTGTTGTTCTAACCAGCTACAGTTTCTCCTTTATTCTTCTCCCTGGGGACAGGACAGTAACTGATTGCACCAAGCAAATGCATATAACTGTATTATTTTTCCTCTTGTTGGTGTATGAGTATGATGGTTTACACATCAAGGAGCTTATCACAACATAATTTACTATCTTATATGATCTGTCAATCAGATCTAACAGACTGAATTCTTTATTGGAAAGTCGTCATGTAATCTTCTATAATTAAAGTCAGAATTCAATTCTAACTGCTTAAAGAGTTGAGGACTTCTTGACATTGTTGGATATTGTGAGAAATTTTTGGCCCTACACAGAAACATGTCACCTGAAATTTCATCTAGTTGTTCCACAATTCAAGCCTTATTTTCCTGTGTTGTCACATCTTACCCATGTTTATGCCTTCCTCTTTCGTATTAATGGACCTCTGTGATCTCAGTACATATATATTGGTAATCTAGAATAATCTTTCTAGTTCAAAGGCAGCTGGCTAGCAAGCTAAATTCCCTTAGCAGATTTCCCTCCTGGAATTAGCTGTCATATCAATAGACACAAAGATAGACATGAAGGGGATAGGAAAACATTCTGATTCATTTGTTTTCTGGTCTATTTCTCTAGTTTTCTCTCTAATTCTCCTCCAGGGACAGGAAGGTAACTGATCATATCAAAGAAGAGGTAGACAATATCTTCTTACAACTTGAAATGAGTTTTTGTAAGAGAGGGGAGAATTTTCACTGTCATTTTCTCCTTAATGACCCTCACCCTGAAAGGACAAAAAGATATGATACATTATCTGAATTGGAAATGTAAGTTCAGTTCTTCATGCTTCTGTATTAGACAAACTTCTGATACCAATTCTAAAGGACCAAAACTCTCGGCCAGCACTCAACACTTCTGTTTATTCTGGTGCTTGATATATAGTAAGGAAGAGATTGACTTCATTGATGAAAATACTCAAGCGATAGTAGTAACAATAAGGTGAACACACCATGTGGAAGAAAAGCATCCAAACACCAACTACTACACCTTCCATTTCCTTAGTAACAAAGGTGAAGTTATGCATAGTGTTGAATTTGTTAATTTGTTTCTATATTCAGGGCACTGGAAAAGTATGGAATAAGCTGATGCTATAGGAAGGGATCATTTTATTAATATTTACTTTATGTATGTATAGAACCTTCTTTGACATAGGTATCTTTTTAAGGACTGACAACTTTCAAATGAGCTTGCTGAAAAGCTTTTACTAAGTCTGAAACCTAGCTGGGAAGATACCCTATTTGTTACATATATAAACACCATACTCCTTTCATCTTTAACACCAAGGCTAACAATGTGAGCCTGACCACACAGCTATGAAAAGGCGGTTGAAGGAAACTACCATGCTGCTCCTGGCTTCAATAGAGGCTTTTCTTTAATTTATAATATTGCTAAGCATATACAAAGTGAATTCCCTTCTTTTATTTACCAGAAGGTTTAATCAAAAGGGAAATGAAAATTAAAATTAGTTTGTTGTCATCAAGACACAGGCAGTCCTGCTTTACCCTGAGAACTCAACACCTGGCAATGGATTCACACTACCCAACAAAAGGAGTCCCACCAGGCCCTCCGTGGAAGCCATCAAGAACATATATTCCACTTACTCTGTGGGAGATGTCTAAGCAGCCAAACAGATTAAAGGCAATGCCAAAGGCTTGTACTCTTATCTTCTATATTCTGAAGGAGATTGAATACAAGACCAACAAATCCCTAGATCGATTCTGGACCCCTTTGAATTCCGGGGAACAAATATTAAAAACACTTTTTTTTCCTTTAAAGAATAGAGAATGTGTGGTCCGGTATGTAAATGAAATGAGGCCAGCTCCAAAGAAAATCTCTTCACTTGCCACTTTTGCATGGAACTTCCCAGCAGCCCCCAGGAGACTTTGCAATGTCTCAGAAAGTCTCGGCACTCTGGATGTGAGGCACATTGCAGTCAGCAGCTGGACGAGGGGTCAATCTTCCTCCTGGGTAGATTGGCTCTGCACTGAAAAGGTAAGAGCTGGCTTGCAGCCACAGAGAAAAAGCCAACAGAAGTGGTGTCTGTGGGTTGTTATTGCTGTTAAGTAAAGTAAGCAGGGAGAGCAAATCTGATGCAAAATTATAGAAAAATACTGGCATTTGTGATTTGAAATTAGGATGCTTCTATACTTGACTTCATCTTCTATATCTTTCTAAAAGCCATGTTTTTATTTTTTAATAAGAAACTTAATGTATAAGATGATATGTTACATGGAAATGTAAATTAAAGAAATGTGCTGCAATTTTCATCAAAGCCTTTGAAGTGAGAACAATTAAATATTGTAAATTTCCCATGAGGTCATGTAAATCTTAGACTCGGTAATGTGACTTTTAGCATGGAAAATATAAATAGTAACATATGCTCGAAGGAAACATGTCCCTGCATGTGAGCCTAAAATATTTAGCTAATGACTTTTTTAATTTAGATAAACATTCCAATCACACACTTTCCATTTAACTTTTATCATTAACTGATTTAACAATAAATAATAATTTATTTTTATTCTTACAGATCATATTTATCTCTAAATCTACTATTTATTTGAAAAACTAATTTCATCTAGTATAGTTTGATCATGGTTCCCCTTACCCAATTCCACTCAGACCCTTCTACATCCATACATACCCAACAACATGTCTTTTCTCTTTCTTTAGAAAAGCAAATGGACAGACATCTAAAAATATAAACAAACTGAACAAACCATAATTTTAAAAATGAAAAACCACAAGAAGTGTACACACACACAGCCATAAAAACACAATGTCAGCAACTCTACTCTACAAATCAAAAGACAGTAAAGTACCCCCATCCCCCCCAAAAAATGCCCAAACAAACCAAATAGAAAAAAAAAATGTTTACAAAGATACCATTTACTACACTTTATTTTGGCCATCTACTTATCTGCTGCTGGGCATGGGATCTACTGTTAAATGTGATTGAGATGCCCAGCAAAACTACATTCAAGAAAACATGTTTTATTTCTTTGCAAGGGGATGCCAACTGTGGATAGCTTCTTTGTTAGTTATGGGAGGCTGGGATAACTTCCCTATTTTGGGACCCTTTCTGACTTGAACCTTTACAAAAGAAATGTCTTATAGTGTATACTAAGAAGATTGGACACATTAGCATTATTTCCTTTACTACTAGAATTCTTACAGATATGACCTATCTTATTTCCTTCACTCATAGTACTTGGGTGTGTTATAATTCATTATAATTATGACAAAGATGTTGTAATGTAAATGAACATTATTTAGATCATATCATTGGTGTATTGGTTAAATACACAGATTTATGTGAGCTCCTTGGGAATAAGAATATATTAATTCTTTAGTTGGGTATATTTTCACAATTTTCTCCTAAAACCCACTATTCTCCTATCATTTTGACCATGCATGATTAAAGAAAGAATTATTAAAAACAAAGAAGAAAAGGAAAAGAAAAAGGGAAACAAATATCATGCAAAAGTGAAATTGATACGGTTATCAGGAGAAAAGGCAAGGGCATAAAAAGCTAGTGTTCTATAATTGTTTTTTCTATTAAATTTAATGTAGATTCACACTTTTCCCTCTTAACTATCTTTTGTTTTCACTGCTCTCCCTCCCTCCCATCTGTTCTCCCTTCTTCATTCCTTTCTTCTTTCTCACCTGATTTCCTTTCTTTCTACATTCCACTTGTATGTGCTTGTCTTAGGGTTTCTATTGCTGTGAAGAAACACCATCACCACAGCTACTCTTATAAAGGAAAATATTTAATTGAGGTGATGGCTTACATGTTCAAAGGTTCCTCCCATTATCATTATAGTAGGGTATGGTAGCATGTGCTGGAGAAGCAGCTGAGATTCCTACTTCCTGCAGGCAACAGGAAGTGGTCTAAGGCACTGCACATGGCTTGGACATGTATGAGATCTGAAAGCCTACCTCCAAAGGAACACACTTCCTCTTACAAGGCGATGCCTACTCCCACAAGGCCATGCCTCCAGATAGTGCCACTCACTTTGGGGGCTATTTTCTTTCAAACCACCACAGTACGGGAAATGAAGAATTGGTGTTATTATATAGAAATGTAACCACATGTCTAAAATCCATATAAATCTCTGTATTAGAATTATTTGTAATTAGTAGTCAATGATTGATTTTAAGTTTATTTTGTACACACAAATATATTATGAAACTGAAATCACCTACTATAAAATATAGCCTTTTATTTATAATATAATTCACCACTTCAAATGACTTATATGTTTCTTCCAAAAATATTTATATATATTTAGGTTACACAAAAATTAATGTAACCTATAATAAGAGGTATTAGAATTTAAGTATGAGGTATTAACACTGATTGGAAGACAGGTAGATGCTAAATCAAGTCACGGAACTTAGTTAATTAGGTCAAGGAGAAACAAAAGTAGAGTATGAGCAGGTTCCTTGGATTGGAGAGATGTCTCAGAGGATAAAAAAGCTTACCACCAATCCTGAGGAACCAAATTTTGTCTAACTATATCCACAAGGTAGAAGAAAACAACCAATTTTGTTCTCTAACCTAGCAATCCAATCCTCACACACTTACTGTGGTTCATGCAAACACACACACACATACACACACACACACACACACACACACACACACACACACACACAAACACATGCACACACAAGCTCGCATGCAGAGAGAGACTGAGAGAGAGACACAGAGAGAGACAGAGAATAAAGGAAGGAAGGAAGTGAAGAGAAAGACAAAGACATAAATAAATGTAATAAAGTATTCTATAATCTGAGTTTTCAAAGATATACATACTCAGTATTTGAACAGATAATATTGAGAGAGAGACAGAGAGAGAGAGAGAGAGAGAGAGAGAGAGAGAGAGAGAGTGAGAGAGAGAGAGAGAGAGAGAGAGAGAGAGAGAGAGAGATTTTCAAGAGATCAGTCTAAGATCTGTGGGTTAGGAAAAATTAAAGCAGCATATATAGCATGATCTGAGTATTCAGTTTCAACAAGGCCTATGTCACCTGTCATGAAACTTCATGAAGGGAAAGTAGATACAGGAGAAAAAGAAGGTGGATGTAGAGAAAGAAAAGAGTGTGTTGTGAAGAATGAAGACTCTCCAGGCATGGGGTGAGCCTGTCATTTTAGCTAGGAGCCATCTATAAATGGGAGAGTTCAGCAAATTAGGGAAGTTAGAAAGGAGGGGGAAGTGAGAAAATGGTGCTGTTGTGTTTGCTTCAACAATAAAACTGAATCAGCGACTGTCTGTCTGTGGCTCAGCTTTTTTTTCTTTATCCACACTAATCCTTCCTCCTGCTGTGATCATTTCAGTGCTCTTGTTCGCACACAAAAAGATACATCCTGTCATTTAAAACCTGGAGCTGCTTAGATTTGTATAGCTACTTGTTCTTTATGTCATTTTTATTTTATTTTTTTTTTTGCCCCCAAACAAATCTAATTCATGTAGTTAGCTTAAAAAAGGTTTTATTACAGTGAGAAATACCACAAATCTAAGGGTTACATTAGTTAAATAAGGTATGTTAGGGTATGGGTATATTTATTTTCAATTAACTGGGTCTTTTGTCTTTGATTACTTGTTTTAATTAAATAACGATTTTCAATTCAATAACAAATAAGTTATTCAATTCAAAAGATAATATTTTTTGATTAAGTGCCATGAAAATTTTCTAAGCAAGACAAATCACCATGTATATACTTGTCCTCTGGAGCTTGTCTTCTAAGGTTGGGAGCAAAAATAGGTTGATATAACTAAACATTGGGCAATGGGAAGCTCTCTAAATAATTTAGAGTAACAAGAGAACGTCAGCATTGTATAGTTTTTTCCAAGTAGGATTCCATGATAGCATGAGATTTATCTGAGACAAGAAGCTTGTTACTCAGCGAGTCATGTATCATTGACAAAGCATTTCAGACAAAGGGAAAAACAAAGGCTATATAGGCTACTCCCTCAGAATAATTAGATTTCTCTGGAAGAGTCACAGATAGAAGTGATCTCAGCAAAATAAGTAGAAACAAAGCCGCCTTAACCCAGGAGAATGACAGGATGCTCTCCCTTCAGGGCCCTGGAGGTGCAGACTGCCATTTCTTCGATTCAGATATGAAATGATTGAAGTGGACAGGGAAGCAACAAGCACCTTCTCACAAGAGGAGAGTGACACTACTACTGAAAATACATTGAATGTATGAAAAATGTCCAAGAAAAGTTGCACACTTTATTAGATAACTCAACATAAGTTGGTATGACTTAGATTCAGATGGAGTTGTAAGGGCAGTGAGGGAGGCTGAAAAGGACAAAGAGATTCCAGGTCGATACTGATGGTGAGGACTTAATATGAGTAGGTCCAACCAGTAGAAGCTACAAATTGTATGACCTGCACAACAGGATGAAACAATTCAGTTTAAATTAATGAGTGTCCAACACCATCATCAGATGAGGTTTGGAAGGAGTATTAGAACTTTATCCTTAGCATGATAAGTCTTTGGTTCCTATTAAATCTAAAGTAGAGATGCTTAGTTCAAAGATTGATTCATCTGTCTGTAGTTTATGGGGAAAGCATAGACTGGAGACAATGTAGATTCTGCCAACTATTACTTATGTGGCTGTAGTTATTTCAGTGACAATGATCTACAGGCTCACAGGCTCATATATTTGCATACCTAGTCTAACTGATACTAATCAGAAGAATTAGACAGCATGTAAACTTTGGAGTAGATGTGTCCTTATTGGAAGAGGTGTGTCACTGAGGGTGAGTTTGAGGCTTTAAAGGTTTACCATAGATCCAGCTTCCCCCACACCCATCACACTCCTTCTCTCTGTCTCTCTGCATCTCTGTCTCTGTCTCTGCCTCTCTCTCCTATCTGTCTGTCTGCTGCCTGCAGACAGACAGATATGTAGCTCTCTGTTCTTCTCCAGCACCAAGCCCACCTGGATGTACTGTAAGACCCTTAGAATGAGGAGTCTCCCCGTTTCGGTCAGTACCCCCAAGAACTCAAAGTCCAGTCCGGTTGGTGCAACACGCAAGAGGCTTTAATGAACGGGATAGGTTTGCTTAAACGGACTTCCTCAGCACGCAGGCTAGAGAGAAGCCCCATTTTCTGGGCGCAGGTACTTTTAAAGGAAAAAAACACAAGCTTAGGGTGGAACTGTGAATCTCTGTCCGGTGAGTACGGGACGAGTCATGGTTTCTTTCCTTGAGGCTGGATGGTCTCACCTTAGGGCCTCAGAGTATACTAATTAATCTTGTCTGGGTAAATCTGGAGTTGCAGCTATCACTGATGGGAGGGGCTGTGTAAATTCTTGGTATCCTGCTATCCTAGGGCCTTGTGAAGGAAGTTGCTGGTGTTTTCTAGGTCAGACTGTCCTTCATTTTAAGTGAGTGGTTTCCTCAACTCTGCTTTTGCTCTGCTTTTGGTCTTTCAGTGCTCTGCCACACTCCCAGCCATGATAGCATACACTCTGAAAGTGAATGCAAGCCTCCATGTCAATACTTTCTTTTATTAAGAGTTTCCCTGGTCATGGTGTCTCAACAGCAATAGATACCCTAACTAAGACATACGTTAAACTATGTCTTTGAATATAACAGGCAATTTTGACATTATAAAATTGGGTCTCCTCTAAGGAGGAGTCGATTTGTAAAAAATATATTGAGTTGGGAAGTACATAGTTACAATTAGTCAGTAATAGATGGAATACACAAAAGGAACTAATGGGGCTTATATCACCTGGTGACATCAAGGCAGCCTTACATCATGCTAAGTCCACTCGTAAGCACAAAATTATCTAATAGTGATTTTCTGCAACGTATCTCCTATATTATAACATAACTACATGATTATCCTAGTATGTTTAATATGTTAGCAAACTATGAAGCATTTTTGTGAGAGGTCAATATTGAAATTATTTCTATCCCTGGGAGGGGGATGTAGCATGACTGATAATTTTCATTGCCAACTTGGAAGGACCGGAATTCAACTCTGAGACAATGGTAAGATCATTTCTAGGAAGCAATGATGGGAGAAAACAATCTCACAGAGTGAGTATCACCTTCCCTATTATATCTCAGATATAAACAGTGTCTACCTAAACAATCAGTCTTCTTGGCCTTGCTGCCTTATCTTCTTGCTAGTAAGCCCAGCTATCATGTTGCAGCTGTGGCTCTGGTCATCCTTCACCGACATCAGCATCTAGCCTTTTCAGCATTTCAAGATGAAGATCAGGGACTCCCCAACAATCTTTCAGACCTAGTAGCACATTAGGACAGCTGAGGCATCTTCCTTGGTGGATGGAGAAGCCACCTGCCTATGGTTCTCTCCTGCACAAAGATGGCCATTGCTAGACTACCCTGGCCTTATTTTTTTTTAATTCCTTCCATTAAGTTCCCATTTATAATATTTGGATTCATCTATGTCTTTTTTTCCCATAGAAAACTAATAACGTGTTGGGAGTGAAATAGAGCTGATAAATCTTAAATCCAGAACCATATAATAAAAAACAATAATAAAATAAATAGAGGTTTTCAGAAACAGAGAGAAACTTGTGAGGGATTTGAAAATTAAAGGGGATTGTGTGATAGTAAGAAGGCTCAGCAGCTGAAAGCACATGCTTCCAATCCTAATATGAGTTTGATCCCAGGGACCAGCATAATGAAAAGAGTGAATGGAAATGTACACGCTATCCCTTTACCTCTCTACTTAAAGTGTGTCACACACTTCCATAAACAGAAAAATAAATGAATACATGTAATTAAATGTGTTGGAACAATAGAAGAAGACACGCTTTCATTGACCTACATGGCCTCCCTCCAGTATTCTTTTCCATTATGTTCCATTCCTCCACACGCAAATGCTCCTATTCTACACACAGCCATTTAGTTTACCTTTCCCACGGCATAAAAAAACGTACTGATACCAAATAGAGAACTTTAAATTAGTGAACTTTCTGTCAGCTCTGCCCAGGTTCTTTATAGTCAAATCTGTCTCCTCCACTGCACCCAGGTGAACTGCCCTGAATGCTGTGATTCAATGGTCTCAAGCTTTGGGATCATTCTACCTAAGTCTTCCTTTCCCCATCACTGCCTTCCATGACATTAATGTACGAAAATTCTACACAGTGCAATGGTTTGTTTCAGGGTCATGAATTACTCAAGTCTTTTAAAACCTGCCAGTCCCACCACAGGCTGGAGATAGGAAAATCCTCTTCCTTTCCCACAGGAGTCTGTTCCTGTCTTTGTTCTGATATATAGCCATTTTTCAATGGTTATTTATTCATTAGCTTTTCTCTATCACCCGGAGTGTGACTTTGTGAGACATTTGTCATGTCTCATATGTCTCATCATTTGAGATAACTAAAGTTATTAGACTTTAGACTTTGTCATGTAAATGCTCAAATTTTATATAAAATGATCAAGTACTAAGTATAATTCAGCATTTTTTTTGTGTCTCTAACTGCTACTTATAACATTGATGGATCAGTCTTTTTCTCTTCCCATTTACTCTCTTTTCTATCACTCTCATTGCTTTCATCTGTACATAATCAATGCTTAACTAACAGTTGGAGTCAGGACACAAGATTAACACAAATTCTTTGTCAATTAATACCAGAGTACTCAATGGGTACCAACTCTGTAGTCATGCAGTGCCCCTTCTTCAATATAGTACAGTGTTTATTGCAGTAGATAATCATATCAAGTATCAACTTGTTATATTTTACATGTGGAAAAAATTGAGCCTCATGTAATTTTTCAATTCACAATAATTTGGGCTAAGAAAATGAAATATGAATCCTAATCTATTGAATACAACACTAAGTACATCCAACATCCACTACAGGATTACCATGATCAATAGCAAAGGTGGTGCATTTTCTATTCTTTCATTGTTTCTGCATCTTTTTTTAGTTTCTAATATGTAGTATTTTGCAGATCCACCCCCTGGAGGATTACTCAATATCTTTTAACCATCAATACAAAGGCATTGCCATTGCAGGCAGACAGCATGGGACATCCATAGAACTTTTGTGTAGTTTTCTGAAACTCTGACTGCTGTAAAACTTGATGGACACGTAAAATTAGCTATTGTAAGAATTATTAGCAAGTACAGTTTTTCAAAATATCTTTTAAAGTCATTAACCACCTTTCTCTTATATTCTTGATGCATAAAGATAAAATTTGATTCTCCTGAAACTTAAATATATTTTCATGGCAACAAAAAACATTTCCAAATTAATTTTAAATCCCTAATATTCTATAATGTGTCATGGTAAATGACAACCCCAAAGTAAATATATTCTAGTACACTGAATTACTTTGTATCACATTGTGTTTGTCCAAATGACATTATAATCTTTTATATGAACAATAGATTTCAGATTTTTGAATAAAGGATAATATAAGAAACCTCAGCCATAATATGGCACATGTTGCACTGGCATTATTAATATTTAAACCTGCAAGAGAATACATTAGAATAATGTTATACTCAACTATATCAATTAAAAGTAATATTCAACTCTAAACTTTCAGACATCAATTATATTTGTTATCTTTGGTAATAATTTGATGTATTGTGAATATGATATGCTTTATAATGCTACACTAGTGACATAGTTGAACTATCAAGACTAAAATTAACAAGTCAGTGCAACTTATTAAAGTTTATAGTTGTGGCTGTGCCTGATTATGAAAATAATTTGATCATTCTGATTACACAGACCTCACAACCATATCAGTCTATAGCCCATTCTCATTCAACATGCATATTATCCATTGTTAGTACTGAAGATACCAGATAATATGAATACAACTTTATCAGTTATAGAAGAAATGATACTATCAATCTCGATTCTTGCTTGTCTAGTTTTAGGACTTAAAAACAATGTCCATCCTCTTATACACTGCAGACATAAGGAATTAAAACTTGATATGCTGTTTAAGAAAATGGCATCCTGTGTTTTATAGCCTTTTGAAAATCGGCTCTTACTTAGCACACTAGATAATGGGATTCATAGTGACATTTTCACCCATTATTTTACCTTGTTCGTATCCACCCACTCCACTAACAGTCCATCCCTGTCCTGCATCTGCTGTGCATCCCCTCCCTCATTTTGATCCCCTTCACATTACCCTTCCTTATCACTTATGCTAGTAACAATTTATATGGAAAAAGCAATACTAAACAATTTATATTAAAGCAATAATTGACAGGTAAATCTTTCATGTGATTTACTGAAAGACTGACACAGAAACTGCATCATGAGGAAATGACTGGGTCATGAAGTGATTGCCACATAAAGGGCTGTGTTCAGCCATCAGATTCACATTTGAAGCTTGGCAGTGGGGTGTATGTATGCCTGCAATCCCAGCAATGAAAAAGTAGAGACGGGGATGCCTAGAGCTTACGGTCCCTTTGGTGTAGCTATGTTTCTCAAAAATAAAACCAAAGAAAATGCTTCACCTTGACCTTTGACCTCCATACACACACAATCCGATCCCACAAACAAACAAGCCCCCACACAAAATGTCAAGGGTCGAGGAACCAACTCAGAGAACTTGTCTTAGAATACTAGCTGAAAGGTAATGAAACAGATGCTTGATATTGAACTCTGATCACCACATATACATAAACATGTGAATGTAACCCCATGCATACATATACAAATACACAAACATCAACACATTATGGATGAAGAAATATGATCTTATTTTTGTCTATTTTTTCACTGCAATAATTTCATGAATTACCTATATTTTCCTTTGGACTTAGTAATATCTCAAAAAGAATGCATTTGACTTGCAGGAGGGTTTTCAGGCAGTTTCCTCTGCCTTCTTAACTCTAGCTCTGGAAGAATTTGTCCTTTTCAACAACATACAATGAGAAAAAGTCCTTCAAGTTCATAGAAAAAAAAACACCTTTAAGTACATGTTCACAAGACCGACAATTATGTGTTTGTTAGTGCTGGTACTTGTGCAAGCTTGAATTTCAAACAACGTCTACTTTCCCATCCGTGTCCCTGCACAGTGAAAAACATCTCAGAGTTGATATGACAGATGTTTAGAAATTTGTCTTTTTCTGGCCTGGAGAGATGGCCTGGTGATGATGAGCACTTGCTGCTCTTGCACAGGGTGTGGGTTTGGCTCCCAGAGCCCATACTAATTAGCACAAAATAGTTGCCGGAGCAGTTCCAGGGAACCTGATGTCCTCTGACCTCTGCGGACAGCTGTGTGTAAGTGTTCCACATAAACTCTTACAGGCATGCTCATGCACATAGAGAAAAATAAAACTTAAAGTGGACTCTTTCTACTTTACATGTTCATATGCATATTAAGTAGCTTATTCTCAAAAGGCTAGCTTTAATCTTATAGTGAGTGTGCCATTCTGAAGTGAACATTTTAAATATAGGATTTTTTTTTTGGTAAATGCAATGATATTTTAAAGGAATATTTGTTTTATTATAAGACTACAAATGTGTGTTTAGAGGGAAATAATCTAACCACATCAAAGATATCTGGCCATTGAAAATTTTGTAAAATAGATTTTTAAAACAAAGTGATGAACCACTCAGGGTTACACTACCAAAATCGCCATCAGGGGAGTATGGAATTGTTATTGTTAAATACTGGTGAGCACCAGGATGGTGACTATTAGACTTAGAAGAGATAACCAAAGAATGTGTTTGTGGAACTGAATACTATGCAAGGAAACCTTAACTAGCTCTTTTAATCTGTTTTACACTTTCTAAGTTGCATATGCCAATCACTCTGAATAATCTTGATCCCCTGATTTATAAAAAAAAAGAGGGAACTATAGCAGAAGCCAAGAAATCACTTGTTACAATACATAATAATGTCAAATCAAATTTCACCTTCTATTAAATTTTATAAATAACAGAACACAAAGCATTTTTTTTCATTTCTTTCCAAGTAGAGAATTTTTATAGGGGAGAGTGCCTATAACTAATGACACTAAACTTTCTGGGCTCTCTCCCTTCTCCCCATGCTCTACTAGTAGTCTTGAACACCTAAGATCATTCTCTGGAGTCCTCACAATGGGAAGAGAAAATAGACATTCTATATGGTGAGAGGAGACACTCATATGTGTGACGTGTGTGTGTGTGTGTGTGTGTGTGTGTGTGTGTGTGTGTGTGTGTGTTACTCTGATGATCACAACTAGCTCTCCCCTCTCTTTTATTAAAAAAAAAACTATCACTGGGTGAATTTTATTTATCCTCAATTTTCTTTTACTTTTTTTTCTGGCATTTTGTTTTGTTTTCAGTACCATACCTCAGTAACAACAACAACAAAAATCACAATTTTTCTGGCTTAAGAAGTCTGGTAATTTTATTGCTATTATACAAGGGCAAACATTCTGATGGCTAAGGAGCCCCCATAAGAAGAAATTATGAAAAGTACCCTGTGTGCTGAAATTGCAGACGAGGCCAAAAATCTTGACAGTGTAGATGTGTGAGGGAGACTGATGGTTCCAGGTAGGGTTACAAAACACTGCTGTCATATGAGGTTGCAATGTGATTTAGATTCCCTGAGATTACAGGGAAATTTCTTTATGTACTAGTGATGTGTGAAAAAAACATTTAAAGATTTTCCAAAAGAATGTGTCTGAAGAACACAGTAGAGGAAGCTTGTGTCAATGGCAACACTCCAGGGAGAAATTAATTTAGCAAAGAAACACTAAATGGATAGTACAATGTAAGGAATTTAAATGAGCAGCGATTCTTTGTGGTATCAGATTAAATTGATGTTAAAAATCATTTCACAAGCTACTCATGAAAAGGAAGACTGGTAATATGTCCAGCAATTAACTGAAATATGCATGCATTTCACCATTCTCTAAATGGTATAAAGTATTTTATCACCACAGTAGATGTGAAGAAATACAAAAGGGTTCATGATCCTCAATAACAAGTAATGCATTTTGTATTAAAAATAATGTTACCAGTCCTGACTAATACCTGGCTTCCAGGCCTCTCCCCACATGAACCAGGTGTATGAGCAGGGGTGGGTAATGTGTCGCTTTTATGCATCACAGTGTAGAATAAAGTTGGAGTAGACAATTTATGTCCTTGGGACATACATATCACATGCTTTTCTGTCTATTTGTATCTCTAGGATAAGAATGTTTGCAATATTGCTATAGTTAAAGAAGATGAGAAGCATTAATGAGAGAAAAATTAAGAAAACGACATTTTGCACATTCTAAAAGAAATAAAAAGCTTTCTAATATTGGTTCACATCAACACCAAGCCAAACAGAAACCATCAGGATATTTACTATTTTTTCCTAGAAGACACATTTAAAAAGTGATATTGATTTTGATAATATGGTCTATTTAAATCAATAAATCCAGGTTTAATAAACAAAAATAGTCCTTTTTCATTTTAGATATGGATCTCATTATGTAGTGGAGGCTGGTATGGAGTTTGTGATTTTCCATAATGTGTCTTCTCAAAGCTATGATTGCAAACATGCACTAATACATCTACCACATCTAACAACAGGTAACAATTTTAGGTTATTTTAAAAAGATTTATTTAATTTTTAGTACACACACACACAGAGAGAGACAGAGACAGAGAGAGAAAGAGACAGAGAGAAAGAGAGGGAGAGAGAGAAAGAGATAAAGAGATAGAGGAAGGAAGGGGAGAGAGATGGGGTGTTTAGAATCTATCTAGAAATGAGTATTTATTACTGTGGGAATGCAGCTTGGAGCACTGACATGAGTGCTGGAAACTGAACTCAGGCCCTCTGCAGGAGGAACATAGACTTTGGCTATTGAGCCATTGCTCCTTGCCTTCTGGCTAACTTTTTTAACATTGTGCTAGCCTGTATATTATTCTCATTCTTTTGGTTTGAGCCTAATTAAGGTTTCGTATTGTATATATTTATAATCATCGATTTTGATTGGCTATATAGCAAATGTTCAACAGCCACTGTGTCTCACAGCTCCAGAAAATTACAGGGACCTCCAAATAATATTGAAGTTTTCCTTCATATCTCTCCATGCATAAGGCAATGGAAATAGATATGAATAGGTACAATGGACATGATTGTGAATAACCCATTTATCCTCTTTATTTGAGGCAGAGAATTTTATATTAGAACTAACTTCAAACTTTGTAGAAACATTGCCTATTGTCGAACTGCCTTTTTAATCTTTTTTCAGACAAAGGGAACTTGTAAAGAACTTTGTCTTTTCACTTACAGGTCTCAGTGTGTTCTTCAAACTGCCAGACCTATGAACTTTGTCCACAAGTAGAAAGCTCAGCTACCAACACTGGGAACTCTCCAGACAGTCTTTTACTTCTCAGATATATATCAAGGACCTTTTTTCTCTCTCCCACTCAGCCATGACTTGAGTGAGAGCATTTGACTGTTCTGTCTTGACTCTCTGCTTATGTCAGATACAACATAACTCATTTCTAATTTGTGTCCCTAGCCTTGTTTTCACATTCTCACAGAAGTTAACACCCTCCTTTTGTTAAACTAACTGCACCAATCTGTGCATGACAGATGTCAGATGGACCTTTCCAATCTGCAAAATTGCAGGGTTGCCGGTGATAGGCACTACATCATTTCACCTAAATCACAAGTAGAGGACCAAGTGATTGCAGTCGACGATTCACAACTTAGGGTTTAGCATCTCTGTGGACCAAGCCTGTGTGCTCATGGCAGGACCCTTTGCACTATATTTTGTTACACACTTGATGGCTTATAATAACACCTCTTATCACCTTCTTTTTCTGTGAGTCAGAGGGACTGCGGAAGTCTCACTGGACTGAAATCCCAGTGATGGCAAGGTTGTGGTTCTTTCTGAAAACCTAAAGGGAAATTCCCCCACTTTGTGAGTTAGGGATCCTTCTCCACATACTTTCAATTACTAGCCTTCTCCTCGTATCACCTTAATGCAAGCAAGAATGCAGTAGTACTTTGACTTTTTTCCAGTAGTTAAATCAGGAAAGGGTTTTAAAGACACATGATTGTTTGTTATCTATGTGTAAGTAGCACAATAACCTCCATGTTTCATGATACTTACTTTCTTATTTACCAAGTCCCCTTTCCAAGTATTGTAGCGTATAAAAAACTAAAAGCATAGTCTCATAACCAGACAGGCTATTATCTAAATGCTAAAGTATTTTTTAATAGTGTGAGCTTTATGACCCTATAACCAAAACAAGAGGTGATTTATTCACCAGAATCAGGTGAAATTCCTAGAGGCAAAATCCTTAAAATTATAGACTTCTCCCTACCTTTATGTGTTCCCTGACCTTATGCTATGCCACTTTCTGCTACCAGCAATTTGCCAACATTACCAAGAATTGCAAAAGTGTGTACATCCTGTTGCTTTGGCTGCTTTGGAGCAGATCTCAGCTGTAGTTCTAATTCAGACTCTCCAGATGGACATTTACTCCATACTTTCTGTTTCTTTGTTCTGTGACTACTCATTTTTCAAGTTTTCTGCTTCATTTTCAATTATACTTTCCCAATTAGAATTAGCATATTGTTTTATCCCCAATCAAATCTTAAAATTGGTGTGTATGTTGAAGCATGAACTGTTTATATATTTTTTAATGATTTTGCTTCTCTAGTTAAGCCGTTCTTTCTAGACATTGCTAATCTTTGCTTTTTATATAGTCTTAAAGAAAATTACTATAGCTTTTGTCTGAAAAAATATTTGAATTTGAAGAGGTCATGAGTTTGAAAGAAAGCAAGCAGGGTATATACGAGGGCTTGGAGAGAGAAGTAAGAAGGAAATAATATAAATAAATTATAATTTCAAAAATTAGAAAAAAACAAAGCTTAACAGATTTAAAATATTGGATTTTATTAATTATAAGTTTTAAGATATTTTTGAACTACTTTTCACCTCTGCTAATTTGGAATTTCCTTTTATTTTATTAGTTTCATTTGGGGTCATTGCTCTCTGCTTTTACACCCTCTTTACATGAAAGAGACACTATTTTATCTCTCTTGCTATGAGACATTGGACTGTCAGTCTATAAATTCCCTTCTACCTGTTTATGTTGACATTTTAGAAATAATAAATATAAAGAAAATATTGTCATTGAACAGAAAAGTGTATGCAACTTTTTTGATTCATTTTATTAACCAGAAAATATTTTATAATTATTAAACAGAAAACATAATTTTTAAACACTGATGTTATTTAAACATATTACATGTATAGATATGTTTAGTTCATCTTTTCATTTTGTGTTTGAAAAATCTATGTCCCTTTTTGGACACATAGAGATGGTTTTTCTCACACTCTCAGCATTTTTCTTTTTAAACTAGAAAATGTTGAGTATGGTAAAAATAATGTTTCTTGGAAAGAAGCCTCATCATATTGATCAAGTTGAATGTATGTTGATCAGCGAAATAGAGCTCACCATCTTCCCAGGTAGGTCCATATTTTTTCATACTGGGAATATTGGCTATCATAGCCATTTGAATAGTATTCTTCTTTCATTTTATTTTTGATACTTTCCATGTGATCTAGAGTAAAAGTTCTCCCAGAAACCTGTAACATTTTTGAAACAGAACTTAATTTTCCTACAAACATAGGGATTGATAAAATTATATCTACTCATAAATGAGGGTTCTTGGCTTTTATTAGTTTCAGAAGCTGGCCTCATACTTCTGTGCAAGGCAACTAAGTATCAAAGGTAAGGTAAATACAATGTTTCTGCTTTTGTTTTTCAATGTCTCAAGTTGTTGTCAGGGCTTATTGTTCCAATCAGAGTGCAGGTTATTGAGCTTCTTTGTTTTATTTTTTAATCACTTTTCTTATTTTAAAACAATCTTTTCTCATTTTACTAACCAATCCCAATTCCCACTCCCTCTCCTCCTCCAGTTTTTCCCCTACTTTCCCCCATCCCACCCTTATCCACTCCTCAGAGAAGGAAAGGCTTCCCATGGGGAGTTAAAGAAGTCTAGTGTATCACTTTGAGGCAGGACCAAGACCCTGCCCACTGTATCTGGGCTGAGCAAGACATCTTCCCAACGAGAATGGGTTCCTAAAAGCCAGTTCAAGCACTAGGATAATCCTGATCCTACTGCCCAAGCCACATTACTGTCACCTACATCCAGAGGGCCTAGTTTGGTCCTGTGCAGGTTCTCCAGCTATCAGTTCAGGGTTATTGCACTTCTTATAGAACAATCACAGGAGTAAAGACTTCTCTTCCTATATGTGGATTGAAGAATATAACAATTTCTCCCTCAGTTCTGAAGGAGAGTTTCCCCATACACAAAATTCTTGGCTGGTGGTGTTACTTTTATTGCTTAGCCCTTAAAATTGTTTATCTTACTTTCTGTCCATCAAAACTGTTGAGGAGAAATTACCCCTTAGTTTCACAAATTACACGAGTATTTGTGAGATTGTGGTTTGAAGATCCCTGTCTTCGGGCATTTGGAAATTGGCCAATAGCACTGTCTCTGAATTTCACTGTTCAGCATTGACTGAGCATCTTGTATTTTTAGTTCCTTGTTGCACATGCTTTTGTGTGGGAATACTGAACTAGCATTTCACCCAATCTTTTTTCTACTCTTCTTTTTACACATAAATAGAATTACTTTAGCTTCCTCCCTCAATTTTTTCCCTCTAGCCCCCTGGCAGGAACACTTGGTCCGAACCTTCCAATATCCACCCTGCCCCCAAACTCTCAAAAGCCTCTTTTGCCTGGGTTATCATTGACCAGCATGGCAAATATCCATAAAGCTGAAATAAGGGGCTCTCAAATGTTGATAGCTAACAGCTGTCTACTTGAATTTGAAGCCTACTCAACAGGAGGGAAAGCATGCCTATTACTGGAAATCTACCCGGCTTCCTCTGATTACAGAGACCATGGAGCTTAGAAAATAGGCTGCTGTGTGCTCTTTCCTAGACTTGCGTAATTCCTGACTACATGTTAAACATTACTCTTTCTTCTTTCCTGGGGTTTCATACAGGGGAATTTCTAACCACAGCTCAGAACCTTCAGCATGTAGTTTAGATACTATTATGCTTTATTTGTTTTTGTTTACTTTCCTCTCCTTAACCCAGGCATTCAATTTTTATATTAATGTACTATTTTAAACCTTTTTTCATTTTGTGCTTGTATGTGTTTGCACATATACGAATGATGTTGCCACAAAAGTACCAGGGGGTATGTGGGAGCACAGGAGACAACCTGTGAGATTTGGTCCTCTGCTTCACCCGATCTGTTTCTGATAGTTAGTTCAGGCCATGTAGCCTTACATACTGAGCCTTGGGCCAGCTCTGAGGTTTATACTGTGAAAAATCTGATGTTGAAACCCCATTGCCAAATTTTCATTTCATTATTATTGCGCTTTAAAGTTCTACAAATGAGGTAATTTTGTTTTTATTTTTTGTAATCTGTCCATTTGGTTAACTATTTTTTTGTATATATTTATTGTGACTTCTCTTTGGTTTTACTTCTGGTTTTCATTACGAACTTGACCACACATGACATTTCAGTCTTCAGTGAGTCCATGTTGGCTTTTGCAACATTTTCCATTCCTTTACATAAACCATGTGTAATTTTGTTGTTATTGAAAACAACATATTGTAATAACATACTATAAAAACATCTTATCATATGGTAACTATACCCATATCCTGAATATCCTGAACTATTAATTTGAGAGCTTTACCTAGAGTAAAGTTATTAATAAAATGATAACATTTTAGCTGTACCTTTTTATCTCGGATTTAGCTCACATGTGGAAATACCTGGTGTTTCTGATTTTATTTTTTATTATTATTATTAGTATGTCTAGGTAAGTGGCCCATTTGTCTTCTGCTTATAGGTCAATTTCTATTATTGTTGTCTTCCACTTTTCATGATAGCAGACATTTTGCAGGAACACAGTTCTGGTTCACAAGCATAAATGAAATATTTGATGTTGGCTTTCTTCCTCTTGGCACTTTTGCCAGGGTATAAGTAGCACTATTGCACTTTGAGGAATAACTTGCCATGTGCTCGTTGTTTAGTTCATTGTTGTCAAAGCTGGGCAGGACTATTGATTGCCTCCCTCCCTTGGCTGCCTTAACAGTATTTTCTGATACTCTGAAAGCGAGAACATAGGAAGGACATTTTCAAGCTTCATCCAGCTTAAATCTTGTAGGTCCTGTGACCTACAAGAGTGCTATGTCTCCAGCAATAGGGACTTAACTATCTCTAGCAATAGGGACATCAAGCACTGAGCAGCAATTAAGGACAATACAAATTGACTGTTCTTTTGGGAGTGACTTGTACTACCCTGACTAGCAACACACTCAAAAGAAATTACTCATACATGGTAGTTTTGTTTTTTGTTAGATTGCTCTGGGTAGAATAATCATCCCAATGGGTGTAACCTCATTTAAGATATAGACACATGTACATTGAGTGTGTTTAATATATATGTGTGTGTTTATATGTATAGTATGTATAAACATATCTGTTTACAAACAAGTTCATAAGTATGAATATATATGTATATATATACAGTCATACACATATGAACTTATGTGGTTTTATCTTTGGTACTATTTCTCCATCCCTCCTCCCTCTTTCCCCTTCTGTATTGGCCTTCCTCCCTCTCGACAAATGGCACCACCTAAGGAATCATTTCAGTTCGACACACTAAAAACATATGCATGATCTAACCAGTACATCATGTGCACACAGCACATATTCTCCCACTAAACTTTTATACCTACTCCTGTATCTATACTCTGTTAGGTTTTATTAACTGTCCTCTAAATGGTAGAAAAAATATATTTTTAATTTAATTTAATATTTTTTGAGATATTAATATATGAATGCTGTATTTAATGATTTCTACGTCTCTCCACACTCAAACACTTCCTGCTTCCTCTCAATTCCATGTCTTCTTTCCCTTTTATTAATTATCATTGTTACATATAATTTGCTCCCCAGAAATGTGTGAACAATTTTTGCTTGCATAATTAAAGCAAAATAATAGAAATGAAAGGAATAATATATCTCTTATCCTATTAGTGTCTTAATATTTTTAGTTAGGATTGTTATATCCTACTTGTTATTTCATCTACTGAAGTTAAAGATACAAGTAAGAGTGACATCTATTGTGGTTCTTGTGTATACTTAAATGGTAACTCAACACATACCTCCAACTAGAACTGTTACAAGCATGAACCATCATAGATCCCAGACCAAAATTTGTCAGCATGAAATGATGCATACATACATACATACATACACACACACACACACACACACACACACACACACACACACACACAGCATACTAGGTAAAACTGGATAAGATGTTAAAATTTATCACTAGTGTCAAATGACTACTTATTAACTTATTATTGAATCTCATATGACAGTTTTGTGTTTCTTATTAATCATGTTTCAAGCAAATATTTATTGCATAGTCAGTATATTAAGTAACACACGTTAATAATTTATCCATACAATCACACTAAAGCTTAAAACAATTCTGGAATATCAGGCATATTATCTATTTTTTAAAGCTTATAAATAGTGTATCCATAGTATAATATCTAGTAAGTAACTGAGTTGATTTCCAGGGCAGGTCATAGGCCCATAGATGTAATCACTAGATAAATAATTGCTCATGATTACTACTGTTTAAAACTATTTAACTTTCCCATCACTGAGAACCTCATATATATGCCACAAGGGATATAAAACTATAAGCTTCATTTTCCCTCTTAAGTGATTACCATGAAGGTGGAAAGTCTGTTTAGAAGGCCTAAGTTCAATGTCCCTCATTGAGACATGTGTCTTAGTTGGTATTCTATGGCTTTGCTGAGATACAATGACCATGTTTCTTATAGTTTCTGAGGTTGAATCCTTTACTGAAATGGTGGGAAGCATGGTGGCACATGGGAAGACATGGTGCTGGAGAAATAGTTGAGAGTTCCACACACAGCTGGAAGAGAGACACACTGGGCCCTATGAACTTTGAAAACATCAAACTCCACACCCCAGTAACACCTCCAGCAAGGACATAACTAAATACCACACATACTTAACCCTCTCAAGAAGGGCCACGCCTGGATGACCATGCATTCAAATACATGAGCCTATTGAGGCAATTTTTATTCAAACTACCACAACAAAAATATAGCAAACTCTTGTATTAGCAGTCATACTGTTAAGCAGATTTCCTTTTCCCAAAAGAAAAAAGAATGACACAATACATTTTATACAGTGTCTAACTACTGACAAAACAAGAGACACTGTGCCAAAAGGGAAAAGATGAATTATTCTCTATTTCTTAAATGTTTGGATAGTCAGTGAATAATTGAGTACCAGGATGTGAATGTCTAAGAATAAAAGTGGATAATATGTGTAAGGCTTACCACTTAGATTCTAAGACTTTAGACCATCAGGAAACCATCAAGCTTAAATTTCCCTACCTTCCATAAAATACAGATGAAATTTAGCCTCAAAAGAATTAAGTACCTTATTCAGAATAGAACAAAATTGACAGAGGTATCCAGCAGAGGGTTCCTGTTTTACCAAGTTTATTTTATTTCTATACTTAGGAAGGTTGCCTTGTGACATTTGTTAAAAATTAAATTATTATGAGCTACTTTTCCTAATCTTACCATACTTAATTCACACTGCTCTTACCCCATTGCTGTCCAAACATACAATCAAGAATTTCACAACTGATACCATAGGGATATTATTTTTATAACTTTCTTTGTATCTTATGTTTCAAATGCATTAAGTGCCGGGTAATTTAAGGTAGGACATTTATTTGGCTGCATACCTACAATTTTATTTATGGGTAGCAGCTATCTCAGATTCGTTGGAATTGGGTTTCTCTGGGTTTGAAAACTATAGTGGTAAAATAAGGAATGTCTTGGAAAACTGGCATGAGATAATACTCCTTCTAGGAAACCAGAACACACATACAGATAGTTATGTAAATAAGCTATAAAATGCTTACTCATACATATTCCTATGTGTGAAAAATATCAGAGACTGATTTTTATAATTATAATAGGTGAATATCATAATAAAATGCTATTGTGCATCTGGTTATCTACAGTTTGTCAAATGTACCAGTTAGAAGAAAACAAAAAGAGAAAAACAAAACAAAAAATAGTTCTTGGTTCCAGGAAATAAATGGCAAACCCTTTACTATAAGATGAGAATCCCTTTAAAAATGGTGTTTAGATTAATCTCAAGAGAGTGGCCATCACTATAATGAGTGAGGCTTGGCAGAGCTATCATAAACTCCATTCCCCTGCTGTGACAAACAACAAACCCTATACTTAGAACCTGCTTGCATTGTTGAGATAAAATTTGTCATGTCACTTCCTGTACAGCTTTTGATTGTGTTTACTGTGTGCAACTGTTCCACAAAGTCTACATGGAATTGCACTCATCAGCTATTAACTGGCATCGCAAACCACAAATTACTATTTCTTTTTAACCACAATCATCCACTTTCAATAGTCTTTTCAGACCCTTCAATGAGTAGTTTAGATATTTGGTAATTTTCTTTGGACCCCAACATTCACTTTGTCTACAGCCAGACTTATTTATTCTTTGTGAGAGGGACTGTCTTTACAAAGACCTGTTTAATGCCATTTTTATAAAGGGTTCTGCATGGCTTTGTTAACTCTTCCTCTTGATCTATCGATCAAAGACAGTGCACAAAAGTTAGGATAGCATGCTTATTTTCAGTTTTTCCTAGCATGCATTTTATCTCCTAGGATCTGTACTCAACTGTCTAGTTACCACAATGTTCTTAGTCAACTTTAACTGCATATAGCTAAAATAGCTCTACATTCCTTTCCAATTAGCTCATGAAAATTGAAGAATGTACAAAGGTTTATACACCACTAATTGTATTATTTCGGAGTTTTCAATAGTCTCCAGTCTTAGCATATGTCACTAGCATATGGCTAGCTTTATAGAACAATACTGCTTCCTGTATGAATATTACAAATACCTGGATTTAACTTTGTTATTCCTTATTTGCTACTTTATACACAGTTTTTGGTACTTTCTACTGAGAAATTGCTGTGCCTGGTGGGAATAAACTTTGCCTGTGGGCAAATAATTTTCTAGAAACAAGAGCATCACCTCTCAGGGCAAAAACATTGGCACTATTGCTATTGTTTTCATACATGATGCCAAGTATTTAATTATTCAAGTAAACACAAAATTTAAATGTGTCCATAGAAAAGTACGCATTGAAATTAACAAAGAAAAAAATTAAAATAACTGTGATGACTATTCTGAAGGAAAAGCAGATGCACCCCCTCCAAGGGAAAGCAACTATAATGCCTTGGTCCTTGTCATGTGTTTTTCCTTCAGGCTTGATAATTGATTCATACTTATCCTACCATGCTTGTTAGTTTTTACTGTTAAAACAACATAGTGTCACCTGGGACAAGGGAACTACAACTGAAGTGTTATATAGGTCGTATTGGCCTGTGGGCATGTTGATGGCTATGCCTATTCTTGATTGATCTGGAAATGAACAATCCACTGTGGTATCATCATAAGGCAGGTGGTATATCAGAAGGCCAGGAGGGAGAGGAGAGAAAGAGGGAGATTGAGAGAGTAAGTCATTAAGATGTTTCCTCATGGTTTCTGTTCCAAGATCCCACCTAAGTTCTGGTTTTGAGTTCCCATTCTGACTTCGTTCAGTGATGGATTAAGAGAAGGAAATGTTAGATGAAGTAAACCTTTCTCCCAAGTTGCTTTTGATCATTGTGTAATTTATCTCTTTCCTTCCCTTTCTACTTCCTGCCTCACTTCTTCCCTCGTCCTTTTCTCTCTCAATTCTTTTCTTTTCTTCTTTCTTTCTTTCTTTTTTTTTTTTTTTGACTTTTCCTCTTAATAAGAGACTCTTCTTCTCTCAAATGTCAGATCAGGAGAAGTAGCTCTGTAGCTTTCGAGTTTATTTTAGTGCAGTGCTTTGAAGGAGAATGACTCCACGGATCTATCATAGATCCTTTGAACATTTTTTTAATTCATGCTTTGTTTTCTTATTAGGAAAAACAAACCCAGAAGAAATGTTTTCAAATTGTTCTTGTATCAAGATTTGAGGATGAGATGTATTAGACCTAGGGTTTGCAGATTTTATTATTTTGTTTTTGTTAGCCCACAGTGACAGAAAACAGGGTAACTGACTACCCTTGGAAATGCAAGTACTTGGAGTTAAAGTCAGGCTACTTCACAGAGTGTTCTGACAATAAGATTTGTGATGTGCAAATTTTGTTGGAACAATAAGAGACGCTACACTACACAAAGCAGTGATGGAGCTTACAGCCTATAGCACACGGATACCATGACTGATTTTACAAAGCACATGTAGTAAAATGTATGTTTGAGACTGAATCCAGGGCTATGTATGCCTTCATATAGGAATTCCTGAGCCCTATCCTCCACCAACATCCCTGCATCTGTACCAACCTGTTTATCATTCCTGCTTTCTTCACAGGTATTTTGTCCTGTGTTACTGTGTGGAAAAAAAAACTCTAACCCTGAAAACTAAGATTTAGATGTTAATATAACTTCAAATAAATGTGTTACTCAAACAAAGCTGGCCCTACAGTACTTAAAGAGTATACCTAAACATTTGTATTAAATATTTATTTAATGAGCCCTAAATTAATATCAGAAATGTGTTTTTTATTTTATGCCAAAAATACTTCATTATGTATGTTTTTATAAAAACAAAGTTACAGAAAACTCATTCAAAATACTTAGAAATAATAAAGAAATATAATAAAAAAGTTTAATAATACACCAATTATTGTAAGTTTTATTAAATTTCATTAAAGTATCCCATTCATCATTTTCACAGATAGACCAAAAGTTTAATAACTATAGCTTTATATTGCTTTGATTTCTGGTAATGCACTTTAATTTTTAGTTGTATTATTATTTTTCTTCTGTTTCTTCTTTCATATTAATATGAGAATAATTTCTACTCTTGAAATAATCTATTCTTAAATTTGATTACTATATAAGTAAAAATATTTAGAGGAATAATAAGCAAAGAAATTTGTACATTATTAATTGCTTTTTTTCCTTACTTATTACTATAGTGCTTTTTAAGTGTTTTCTGCTTATATTAAAGTACCCTTGTATTTCTGGTCATAGTTATTTTAAGTTTTGGGCTATATTTCAATTTAAAATTTCAAGTTTTATTTACTTACAAAACGACTAAAAATAAGTGACTTTTTATGGCTAGTATACATTCAGCTTTTATGGCATTACTTTTAATATTCCAGCAGATGATTATATTATCTTACATAATGCTCTAATCCTCTTTACATGAACAAAAGTCCAATTTCATTTTCCTGTAATTTTATTTAAACTTGTTTTTCTACTCATCCTAACTAGAATTATATGTGTGGCTTACTCTAGGTTCTATATAATGTCAACTTGACTGATATTATATTCCATTCTCTCATCTACAGCTAAAGGACAATGGCTCCCTGGGAAAACTCTTATTTTTGTCACAGGTTCCAGGAGTGAGGATGTTTGTGTTTTGGTGAGTAGAGCTTTATCTTTCAACGCTAATTTTTTGTGTGATATTAATTCCTATTAAAAATATGGAATCTCAGTACTCTCACTTTGGCTTCAGGGATGAAGTAGTTTCTGAGCCACCTACTTTCAATTACTTCTTATACGTTTACTTACTCCAGCCAGTGCCATTTTCCTTGCACCTTACCTGTTATCTATCTTATTTTATTTGAATGAGAAAACATGCTAGAAATGCATTGGAAACATTTATAATTTATCCAGAAATAAATTCCCAGAGAGAAACCTAACAGTTTAGGCATGGGTTCGTAAGCTAAAGATAAATTATTCATTTTTCAACACTTGGTTTATATTTAAAGAAATTAGGGAGAATTATGAAAGCATACATTGTGAAGAAAAAAATACAGAGAGCCAGTAGAATAAGTTTCAGCCTTGGGCACACAGCTTTGGTAACCAGGACACAGAGAACTAATACTTGCTGCTTCTGAAGGCAGCAGGCTCTCATAGATCCTCTGAAAAACCCAGCCTCAGCAAATGAATTAGAGGATATACCAGGTAGAGGATCAATGTGCCCAGAAGCCACATCTGGCTCAGTGGGAGCTGCGAGCCAGACAGTGAAAGGGAAGCCCGTGGGAAAGTCTCTAATCACACACCCTCAGTGCATGCCACCTAACTGAAAATAGTGCTGAAGAAGGAATTTAAAGTATTATGAAATTGATATTGGGGCAAGCACTCTAATGGTGGAAAGAAAATCCTCTCAAAGATCGCAGCATCTTCCCTTAGACACACTGGACAGAATGTAGCTCTCGTTTCAGACTTTGTAATGTGAAAGAAAGTAGGAACTTAAATAGTGATGTATTTTGGTTTGGCTTTCTTAAGACCTTAAAACTCATCCATTAGGGGGCAAATATACTGTGTCTACGATTTAACGATATACATATACATGGCAGAATGGGTAATCACGTTCACAAATTTATTCATTATCTTAACTATTTACTTTTTTAGAAGAGCACAAAATACACTCTCACTCTCGGCAATTATATATATATATATATATATATATATATATATATATATATATATATATATAACTAATAGGTTTATTGGTTTATAACCTTAAGAATTTTTTTATGCAGTATAATGTTTGATTAGTTTTTCTTAATCTTTTTTCTAATGTTCACTGAACATTCTAAGAGCTCTTTCCTTGTACAATAGCTCTCCTCATGCTGTAGTCATTTTGGATGGTATTCACCCCTTTACAATGCATGCATTTTTTTTACAGCGATGCACCAAATGCTGTACATTTGCCAATATAAACAGACGGCTATGAGAGGGGTGAAATACATGATCCCCAACACCTGTTACTGGCTCATATCGTAAAGTCAATTATGCAAGCATATTTGAAGCCATAAAAATATTGGTATAATTTTAGAATAATTTTTAATCTCCTATGTTCAGATAAACCTATTTGATTAGGGACATCATTGTGAGCAGAAATGCATAGTTTATACACATTTGTTTAGATTTTTTTTCATTTAAAAAGAATTGGTGTTGGGTGTAGATTAATTTGAAGAGTGCTTGCCTAGCATGCAGGAAAACTTTGGTTTTGCCTCTGCTATGCAATAAACCAGGTTCAGGGACCAGGCTCATCTGTAATTCTGTAATTCACTAATAGGTCGGAAGCAGAAGATTCAGTGTTCTAAAGTATTTTTGTTTCACTGGACTCATATATGCTGTCACCAGTGCTGTGGGTCCATGTACAAAACTGTTCCTTTGTGTTCAGAAAACACTTTCTTAGTAGTCATCTGAAACTTGTGGCTTGTATAAAATTTCTGTCTTCTCTACAGCAATTATTACTGGGCCATATGTTTGTATACATATTTTAGAGAGCTTCTACACTTTTAATAATTGTATCATCCATTCTTTTCTTTAATCATGTTCATAGGGTGTGGTTTTACATCTCTTATTTGCACTCTCTCTTCTTTCTGCCTCATTTTCCTTAAAACTATTGCTTGACTTTTCTAGAGAGACATGAATAAATGTTTACATATTACAGCTAGGCTATCAGTGACAGATGAAAGGAATGATTTCAGTCAAGTTCATTTTGTGAATTACTTTACTTGGGGTGACTATGGGTACATGGATAATGGGTTATACAGGAATGGCAATGCTACATTGAAAAGGCCCACCTCATGAAAATGATGACTCCCTGTTAAAGATTATGAAATGTTTTAACGTTACCACATCAAGTTGTCATTGTCAACTACCAAGTCCATACTAGAGATTCTTGCAATCCAATCTTGTAATGCTTTAGGCTATTTAGGTTTGAGAATTTGTGTTTCCACGTTTTAATTGTTATTCCAGGACAAATACAGGCTGCAGATGCCAAGTCAGAGATTCCTACATTTCCTACTTACTTTATGCTTGTCCAAATCACAAGCAGATGAACAGCACTGCATGCAACTTTGAAGAAAGCACAGGGAAGAGAGTAGATGAAGTCTCTGTGTGCTCTCAATATGACCCTCAACCTTCGATCAACAGGCACAATCTTCCAGAAGCTTACTTCCTGGTACTCAACAGCTGATATAATTAAGATGATAAGAACCATCAATGCTCAGGAGTCAGTCACACACAACAAAGGTCCAGAGAATTCCTTTCCTATAATTATTTCAATTTAGCTTATTGTACTGGGTAGATTTATTCAACTTGATACAAGCTAAAATCATCTGAGAGGAGGGAGTATCAATTAAGAAAAATGCCTTTATAGGAACTGCTTCTAGGCAAGGCCGTAGAGTATTGTCTTAATACAGACAGGGGAAGGCACTAGGTAGTGCCCTCCCTGGGCTAGTGGTAATGTGTTCTACAAGAAAGGAGGCTCAGCAAAAAAAAAAAAGTGGAACAAGCCACTAAGCTTCCTCTATGGCCTTTCCCTTAGTTTAATATTCAGTTTCCTGTCTTACTTGATTTTCTGTCCTGTTTCCTCCAATTATAACTGGCAATGTGGATGTGTAAGCAAATAACTTTTTTCTCCCTAATTTGATTTTGATCATGATTTTTCTTTTATTATAGCAACAGTAATCCTAATGAGGAGAGAAATCGGTACCAGTCACGGGGTATTACTATGACAGGACTTTGGAACTTTGGCTAAAAAAATAATTGATTCTTCCGTTCCAAGGTTTGTGATCTGTTTTATGGTTATTTGGAAGATAAGAATGTTGATAGGAATGTAGATAATGGAGGCCAGGCTTGTGACATTTCAGAGGGAAGTTTGAATCCCTTAAGAAGTCTTGTCAGAGCTGTTTGCTATTTTGAGTTAAGAATACTGAAATAAACGACTAGAATTAACAAAATACCAGAACCACTGCTTTGTTTTACTGGGGAAATGATTGCTGGATAGCTAGATGGAGCTAATAAATCATTGGTGGTTACAAATAAATCAGCATTATTGAGGTGGAATCTTTTCTGTAATGTTCCATGAAAGTCCTCGCGCAGAAATGGTGTCCCATGGGATGCCAAGATAGTACCTTGTATTGTCATCTAGACTTGGCTATGTATATGCTTCTCCCAGGTGGTGCTGATTTTGAAGACATGAAGGGTCATGGATAGGATATCTAGCTTGCCACTGTGAGAGGCCAGGAGAAACAATTGGTGCAGGTACAATGAGAGTAGTAGTGGAAGCCCCAAACCTGAAGGGGTCATGGAGAAAAGTTGAGGTTTACACCAGGGAATCTATTTGTAAAAGTGTAGCATTTTGGAAATGCCAGAACTACAGGGACAAGTGCCAAGAACAGCAACAGAATTGGGTGAAGCCAGCCTGCGTCTAGAAGACAAGTTGTGTACTTTGCAGAAGGTGGAACCTAAGAAGTGACCCAAGACTTTGGAGGAGCCTGTAAGATCATGTGTATCCCACACCTTGGACATCGGGTTCTTTACACTGTTGTAGTTTTGTTTTGCTTTGATCTGACGGTGACTGTTCTTCCTGGTTCTTCCCTCCTGAAGTCATAAAGTATTTAACTTTTTAAAGTAGGAGCTTACTGCTGAGAGAATTTTGATTATAAAAGAATATTGATTATTTTTTTAAGGGACTACTTTTTATAAAGTATTTGAATTTGTAAGACTGTGGGACTTTTTAAGTTTGTAAAATGCTTTAAATTGTGATTTTTATATTATCCTGTGATCTTGGATAAAAACAAGAAAGGAAAGGTATGGATGTACCTTGACTTGTTCCCGTGTCAAGGTGACAAGGGATAAATTGTGCTGGATGGTTTTATGTCAGCACAGGCTAATGCCATTTGAGAAGTGAGAAGGTCAATTAAGAAAAATGCATCCACAAAATCAGGCTGTAGGTCACTTTCTTAATTAGTGATTGATGGAGTAGAATCTACTCCATTGTGGGGAAAGTCACCCTTGGGCTGCATCCCTGGGCGGTTCTATAAGAAAGCAGGCAGACCAAGCCATGTATAGCAAACCATTATCCAGCATCCCTGCATAGCCTCTGCATCAGTCCCTGCCTCCAGGTTCTGCTTTGCTTGAGTTCTTATCCTGACTTTCTCCAAGGATATGGAAGTGTAAACTAAATAAACTCTTTTCCTCCAAAATCCGATTTGGTCGCATTGTTTCATCACAGCAATAGTAACCCTAAGTCGGATACTTATCCTTGTATTTATTTGATTCATGCATTTGTTTTGCCAGTTTATTATTTTCCTAACTTTGGAGGTAGAAAGAATGTAAAAGCCAGAGGGCATGGAGGACAAACAGAAAAAGGCTGTATAAATCAACACGGGCAAACCTTTTATGGCTTGACTGAGATGGAAGCAGCATGCAGAGGGCATGCCCTATCTGCACCACATCTTCTGTGTCTTTGTCAAGGCCCGGAGTTCAATGTCTTACGGGGGTTCAGAGCGTGCATCTGAGTGGGTTTCAGACAATTGTGCCTTCTTTGGGGCATTTTCCTTCTGTTAGTTTATCTTATTCAACTTCAATGTAACATTTTTTTTTTGTTTTACCTTACTATATTTTGTTTTCTTACCTCTTAGAAACCTGTTCTTGTCTAAGGAAAGACAGAAAAGCAGTGGATGTAGATGTGAGGGGAGCAGAGAGGAATGGAAAGGAGTTGAGGGAGGGGAAACTAAAATTAATACAAACTATGTGAGAGTAAAAATGTATTGTCCAGAAGAAAAAAAAAACTAATAATTTCGTCTACTTTGTTCTCCATAATGGCTAATTTACTTTAAGGGGTTTAGACATTATTTTAATAACATATTTAATTTCAGGTTTCAACATACGTAGGAACAAGTGTTAATGCTCTAAAGTAGGAGGAATAAGAGAGACAGTGTCTGGGCACTGAATTAAAAAAGGAAATCACACATGTTTATGCTTTCTTCCTACCCAGTTCTTCTGCTCAGTGACATCACAGTGTCTTCATTTAATGCCACACACAAGAGGAAATAAAACCATCTGCTTGCACAGCCTTCTTCATGTGCACTACATTACATGTAAACTATATACACATATATTTATTAATAATCAATTTGATGTGATGTCTCCAATGTGCAATCTATCTAGAAATTTGCTTGATAGAACTTAGGATTCAAAATTAATCCGAACAATAACGTACTTCTAGGATTTGATGACATTATTGTTAAAGGGATGTTATTGTAAATAGGTGTGTAGAATGGGTGTCTTCTAGACAGTTACATAAGTATTACGTTACAAACTCCTTCCATGCATTTTTCTAGATTTTCTCATGAGCCTTAAAGGAGCTTTATAAATATAATTTAAATTGGTTGTGCGCAGATGACTGTTACATAACTATATATACTTAGATGAGTTGGAACCCTTAATCAGCACTGTCCACACTAACTGTAAAAGAGCCTCAGACTCACAGACACAAAATAAAACAGCAGTGTAAAAACTGTAGTAATTATGATTTAATAACAGGATTTTATTCATGATTCTGGATTATATGTGGATCAGAAATGCATGTGACCTTATGTTTTCACACATAAATGCATTTTAATTTAGATAGTATCAGTCCATTAAAAAGAATCTTTCCATAACCATTCATTTGAGTAAAATTGTTTTTAAGAATTTAATAGGACTAGCTGAAGGTCAGTAGTTCTTCATAGATAAATGCAAAACCCATTTTATTCTTTAACCTCCAGCAATGGCTGCAAGGCGAATAAGTCTTATTTCTTTTAATGTGCAATTTGTTTTTTTTAAATAAATTAGATATATTTCTTACAATATAAAAATATACCCTAGATTTACTAAATTTTAGAGAAGGGGAGGAGAGGAAAGCACTTGTGACTAGGAAGATTGAGTCAAGGGAGGAATAGAAGAGAGAAAAAAGAAAGAGAGGGGAGAGAGAGAGAGAGAGAGAGAGAGAGAGAGAGAGAGAGAGAGAGAGAGAGAGAGAGAGACCACAAAAGAGGGAGCCATTATAGGTTTGAAGAGAAAACTGACTCTAGAGAAATGTCCAGAAACCGACAAGACTGACCCCAGATAACAATCTGAGCAACAGTGGAAAGGCTACCCATAAATGCCCTTCCCTGATAATGAGATTGATGACTAACTTATCCACCATCATAGAGCCCTCATCTAGTAGCTGATGGAAACAGAAGCAGACACCCACAGCTAAGCACTGAGCCGAACTAGAATCCAAATGCAGAAAGGGGAGGAAAAAACCAGGCTACAGAAACACATAGAGACAGCTGACCTGAACAAGGGGGAGCTAATGGGCATCCAGACTGATAGCTGGGAATCCAGCATTGAACCATCTCAGACTCCCTGAACATGGGTCTCAGTTAGAAGGCCTGGGCACTTTAAGGGACCTCTGACAGTGGAAAAGGATGTGTCCCTGGTGCACAAAGGGACTTCAGGAGCACATTCCTGATGGAGGGATACTCTCTTAACCTAGAGGCAGGAGGAACGGCCTTGTCCCTACTCCAAATGACTTGACAGACTTTGATGACCCCTCCTGGAAGGCATCATTCTACCTGTGGAGTGGGGGGGGATGAGATGGGAGGTTAGTCAGGGACATAGGAGGGTGGGAGATAGGGAGGGAGAGGGAACTAGGATTGCTATGTAAAATAAGAAAAATAAATAAATATATATATATACACATATATATGTATATATGTGTATATATATATTGTATATATAAAATGTTGTACCATAGTAAAAAGATGCCTGCCCTGTATCTCTCTTAGCTTTACCAATTTAATATCCATTTAAGTCACATTTGTCAAGAATAAAGAATAAATGCATCTAGGTTGCTTCCAGATTATCACTATTACAAATAAGGTCTGAATCACTGCTTTCCTCGGGAGCTTTGTATCACACAAAATTTTACTCTTCTCTGTAGACTTACTAATTTTATTTTATTTTATTTCATGATGTCTGTGAGTGTTTTGTTTCCTTGTGTAAATGCCCACCTCCTTCATGCCTGGTGACTGTGGAGGTTGGAAGAGGGTTTCAACTGGAGTAACAGAAAATCGGGTGTTATCTTGTGGCTTCTGGGAACTGAAACCAAGTCCTCTAAAAGACAAAGTGCTCTTAACTGCTGAGCTGTCTTTGTAGAGCCTTGCTATATACACTCTTTGCTCTTTGTCTCTCCTCATACCCACTGTCTTGGAATGGAAGGTTTCAAAGGAATTGTGTCATAACTGCTGTATGAGTACAAATGTAAACCACTTCCTTAAGACATGAAGTGTGGTCAGAAAGTAACTGATCTCCCGGGTATGAGTTTTGTGGGTTTCTCTCAAGTTCAGTTACAATGATGTTGACTCCTTATATCATTTACACACGTCCACAGTATCACATTTTAAGTAAGAAGCCAAGGATCCTCTTAGTGAACACTTAAGATACTTATGATTAGCTCTTTGTCAAGGGCCAAGTCAAGTTTCCTGTAAACGTACTTAAGTGTTGCTTTCCACTGACTGTCTGAAAGCTTCCTTCATAGAGCTCTGAAATCACTTTTCAACTTGCTGAGGTCAGCTTTAGGGGAATTTGCCTGCGAAGCTGCTGGATTGTCTGCATGTACTTTAAGAACCTCCCCTCTGAGTATAAGGTGATGGTGGAGAAAAAAAATAAGCCAAGAGATATAGATTGGGAAGAAGAAAGGCAGAGCTCGCCAGGAAATTCTTCAAAAAGTACTGTTTTTAAATCATTCCTGCTCATCATGCTGGCTCTTTCCCTAGAGTGCTATCCAATAGGGCTTTCTGCTCTGGGTGAATGTTATTCTCTGCTCTTCCAGTATGGTCCATTCAAGATGCAGGGAGTGTAGATGAAGAACACATTTGGCATCTTCTTTTCCTTTGAATAATTAACAGACAAATTAAAATGATCACATGTTTATGATGGCAGTTTTAATAAACACCCCAGGGTTCTTTTGCAGTCAAGGGGACTCAAATTTCACTTTCATGACACGTATAACATAATTTATACGTTCAGTGGGAGATTGTTAAATATTGCTTTGAGCTTTGTAGCTCTGGGTGAAACTGCAAGTACTAAAAGTTCTAATAGATCTCTATTTTCTAAATCTTAGCACGTAATTTCTTCATCCACTGAGGTAATACATATTTTTCTGATTTATGTAAATTGCTGATGTATGCAATTCAATTTCCTCATGTAATCTCAAGCCATGGATTCAAAAGATTTAATATTTTATATATACTCTTACAACTTTTTATAGGAGTTAGGATATATATCCATGAGGAGAAACTAGATATTATCCTATTTCCTTTTACTATTCTTGACCAATTTAGAAGTGAAAATATTTGGATTTTAGGAAATAATATACATGTAGCTTTGTTGCTATCAAGGGGTTTATGGAGGGCCTATCAATTCCCTTTAATGGTTGGGGTTTAATATGTCATATTAATCTGAGTTTTACTTTCTAACTTTTAAAATTCATCTTTTACTTACACATTTTTGTAGTTCAGAGTGTTAATGTGATAGAAATATTGACTTGGTATTTCTTGTTCATTTGTTTGTTTAAGGATACATCTCACTATGTAGCTCGAGCTAAACTTGAACTTGTAATCATCCTCACACAGCTCCTGGGTTCGATGATTTTAGGTGTAACCCACAACATTTGGCTTACAGTCTAATTTTAAAGAAAATAACCCATTAATACTTAAAAGTATATTTTTTTCTTCTGTTGATTCTTACAGATATGTTCAACCTTTAGACGTTGTAATACAACACTGTCATAGACAATGTTTATGCTTATGAACCATGCATTCAGTTTCAATGTAAAATTGCAAAATAAAAATATGCAAGGTATCAGATACAGCTCAAAGCTGCCCTAAGCTGCATATAGCTATATGTAGATGTATCTGATAGTTGAAAAATCAGAGCCCTACATAGCGATGCATCACTGTTAGCACAGACCAAGGTCTGTAATCCCAGTGACTAGTTCCATGAAGTTCCATGATGTCTAAGTCCTATTTTATAAAATACACCCCTATTATTTTTAGAGCTCATACCCCTATTTAATAGTTATTCGCATTTATATAATAACATTAATACTTGAACAAAATAGTATGCAGGGCAAGAGGGTACTCTTTGAAGAGCCATACTTGAAATCATGAAGGAGAATCTGAATTTGGGGAATGGATTCCATAAACAAATTTAAATAAGAACCGAGGAAAAGATACATTTCTCTTGACTCTGATCCTAATATTGCATTCTTCAAATTAAGAACATATCAATATCCCTGAAACAGGCATATTTATGTTTTCATTGCAATCTAGAACTCATCATGTGTTTTCTGTGATTGCTTATCTTTTATTCCCTTTTTGCTCATTTTATTGTTCCTATTATTGGTTTTTAATCAGAAATTAGTGCATATTAGATATGCTATTTTGAAGGAATTTTGAACTTAGACCAAATCCTTTTTCCTTAGCCTCCTAAGTGCTAAATTTCCAAATGTGCCACAACATACAAAGCTACATTTTAGACTTAATATAATTAAAACTAGGTTTTTGAAATCTTGGTGGTGGTGGTGGTGCATGCCTTTAATTCCAGCACTCCAGAGGCAGGGGCAGGCAGATCTCTGTGAGTTTAAGTACAGCCTCCTCTACAGAGTGAGTTTTAAGACAGCCAGGACTGTTACACAGAGAAATCTGTCTTAAAAAACAAAAACCAACCAACCAACCTAACTAAAAAATTGGTGTTTAAAACAGGGCAGCAAATAATTTATTCTTGGTTACATTGCGTCATATGTGAGAGAGGACAGATAAATTACCCATTGGAAAGATATATTTGTTCTTTTTACAATTTATTTTTAAGTCTTTTCTCATGTGGATTGTAGAAGAAAGACAGTCAGTTCACAAGCATTGAGTGTAGCACGATAAATAAAAGACCCAGAGGCAGATACTGGGGTTCAAACTTCAAGCTAAAGATCAGAAAATCAAAGCAGCAACTCACTAGCTCTTACCTCTACCTCAGTTTAGACCAAAAGGGCGATCCTCAAACTGCTCCTGACTTCACTGATAATCAGATTCACTCAGACTGCTATGCTCTCTTCAAGATATCTCTAGACTACTCTAAGAATGCTGCCCTATCTTCAATGTGGCTAGAGAATGAGTGCCAGCACTGAGACTCTTTCTTATTTTAAATGCTTCCCTAATACTAGGACTAAAGGCCTATGATCCCAGGTGTTGAGATCACCTTTTTGTGAGTGCTTTGTTTTAGGACTGGATCAATTTCATTTATCAGTGTGGCCTTGAACAAAGGTAGACATCTATCTACCTTTTAATCCTGAGTCCTGAGATTAAATGTGTGTATTACCACTGGCTGATCTTTATAGTTTAAGGCTGGCTTTGCTTTGTGAATCCTCAAGCAAGCTTTAATAAATCATGAATAATATATCACCACCATAGAGCATATATCAAAAAAGTAAAATTTACATTTCCATCTCTATTAGTGATGTATTTTATTACAGTGACAAAATATCTGAAAAAAAAGCAATTAGGAATTTATTTTGGCTTATAGTTTGAAGGAGTAGAAGGTCTTTCATAGCAGGAAAGGAATAATGCCCAAAGAACAAAATAGCCGGACTCATTAAAGCCACAGTATCAAAGAAGAGAAATAACATGTTGGTGTTTAGCTACATTTCTGCTCTTTACATTTCCCTTCAGTTTAGGATCCTATTTAATGGAATATTGTTATCTAAATTCAGGGTGGGTCTTTTCTCCTTAATTAAACTTCCCTAGAAATGCCTTTGAAGACATACCCAGAAGTATGTCTCCTGAATAATTTTAAATCTAAGCATGTTGACAGTGAAGATTAACTATGGTAAGCCTGCTCCTTGCCAAGTTGACACATAAGAATGTGTAATTAAACCAAAATATTCTGTCTCTAACTCTCAAAGACATATTCCCTTCCTATATTACAAAATAAAATAATCAGTCCGTGTGTGTGTGTGTGTGTGTGTGTGTGTGTGTGTGTGTGTGTGTTTGTGTATGGTCAAATTAACAATGAAAGGTTAGCATCACACGTGCTTCCTGTAAATGATTTTAGTAAATTCTGTCACATGGTTGTATTTCTTCATAAAATTCTAGAACTCTATAGCCATCTTTTTAATATGTTTCCTTGTACTAAGACAAATATCAGCTGATTTCTCTATCATACAACTCAGTTTCCCAAGTGGAAATTTCAGCCCTAAGAAAAATGCAGAATGAATACAAATACTTTAACCAGTTTAAAATGTTGGTTAATATAAGCAAATGCTGCTGCCACTCCATTTCTAACTACATACCTCTCTGAGAAGAACAGAGAAAATAGGTAATATGACAAGATTCCATTGTATGTGACAAAACCAGTTCTAGCATTATGTGTAAAGTTAAAGCAGAAAGACTGAAGTAATGATTCCATGAGGCCAGTACAATAATGATTTCATGATTCAGGCTCTATGAGGTTTACCCATATGGCAGGCCATATCTAAGAATAAAAATGTGTAAGTCAGTGGTGATTAGAATGAGAATGGCCCCCACAGTCTTATTCATTTGAATACTTGGTTTCCACTTAGTGAAACAGTTTTGAAAGGATTGAGAGGTGTGGCCTTATGGAGGTTGGGCTCTGAGGTTTAAATAGCTTATGTCCTGCACACCTCTACACAGGCACACACACACACACACACACACACACACACACTTATACACACACACATAGAGGCAGACAGGCAAATAGGCACACAAAGATACATACATACATATATATGCATACATACACACACAAACATACAAAGACTCACACATACAGACACACACTTTCAATCAGTGTGTGTGTATGTACCTGTATGTGTGTGTGTGTGTACCTGTGTGTGTATATGTATCTGTGTGTGGGTGTGTATACCTGTATGTGTGTATATGTGTACCTGTGTGTATGTACCTGTGTGTGTGTGTGTGTGTGTGTATACCTGTGTACCTGTGTGTATGTACCTGTGTGTGTGTGTACCTGTGTGTGTGTGTACCTGTGTGTATATATGTGTATGTGTGTACCTGTGTGTGTATATACCTGTATGTGTGTGTATGCGTGTGTTCTACACTGCCACTTTAGCACCATGCCTGCCTGCAACCACACTCCCTTCCATGGTGATCAAGGACTATCCCCCTGAAACTGTAATTCATCCCATAATTAAATGCTTTCTTTTAAAAGTTGCCTTGGTTTTGGTGTCTCATCACATCAATAAAATAACAACTATAACGAAGTCCGTTGAGCAGTTACAAGAACCCCTAGAGCTCAACTGAATAAGTGCCAGGTGCTTTCTTGGTAGAATTACAGGCTTTAAAAGTGACATCCTCAGCAATCTATTTCTTCCTATGATGTAGACAACATTCTGAGATTCTTGGATAATACATATTCTGAGCATGAAAGACTCTAAACAGCAAAAGACAAATAAAAAATATGATTGTAAATGGTTTATATAATGACTCTTAATATTTATTAAACTCTTTGTTATTGTTTTTTCTTATTTTACATATCAATCTCACTTCCCTCTCCCTCCCATCTTCCCATGACCCCGACCCCACCCTCTCCTGTCCCATTCCCCCCACACTCCACAAGGAAGGTGCCTAAAATGAACATAATTCTCCAAGTCTGAGGTCAAGGCCATTGATTTTGGTAACTTTCATCATCTTATTTCTTTCCTTTCTCATCTCATCCTTGTTTTACATTGTCTAAGGGAGACTTGAATCCTTTTCCATCTTTAATGGAAAAGGAGATACTGATGCTTAGAACTTGGATTCAATTTTAATATTAATTATATTAATGGTTAATGGAAATAAAAAAACATTTTTTTATGTTTGGAACCAAATCCACTGTAGCAGATCTAAGAATGAATTTTACAGATTGTAGTGGGATATTCACTGTGTCTCCTTCTGTGGCACTGACCACACCCATTGAGGGGTGGAGCCAGGGACGGAAGTGACCTGTGGGGCTTGGTCTGGGAAGGAGGAAGAGAACGCTCTCTTTCTAGCAGGACACGGAGAGAGGAGCATCCAGTTTTAACTGCTGTGTTCATCTGTCTGTGTTGTGAGTTGTTTCTCCCTTAATAAACATCTATTCGGCCTATTTATTTATCCTGACCCTTATTAAACCGCAATATCTGGTGTCAGAAGTGGGATCAGGCACCTGGGTTTTACCCAGGCACTGCAGCAACCCTTCCCCCACCTTCCCCGAATGGGCAGGTCTCTTGCCTAATCAGGTGGCTATACCCTGCCCTAGAACTCTTTTTATCTCCATCTTGGCCCTGAGACCACTGCTCATCTTCTGCCCATGACCTCAGATTGCATTCGCACAAGCCCACCGGCGCAGCTGCTGCCACCGCTGCCAGAGCCAGAGCCCACAAGCACACAAACAGAGCAGGCCAAGTCCGGGCCTAGTGCACCAACCCAAAAGGCAGGGCTAATGCCGCAGGGCTCAAGTTTTAAGTGAACATTCTTATAGCCACATTGGGCGCCATCTGTAGCTTGTATGTTTTCCGCCAGCCCACCCGCCGATGGTCTGGCATGCCGGCCCCAAATAACACTCAGAGACTCTGTATTTGATACAATCCTGTTGGCCAGTTACCATTATTGTTTATGGGCTAGCTCTGTCTTAATTATTAACCCATTTCTACTTATCAAAGTATTTCCACTTGGTCATCTTATCAGAGAGCCGTGGCCAGCGTCTTCCTTTCTCCCCATCTACATCTTGACTCCTCCTAACTACTTCCTCTTTCCTACTTGTCTCCTAGCCCCGTGTATCTTGCTTTCTCATTGGCCACAGTGCTTTATTAATTAACTAGTATGAGAAAAATATTTACAGAATAACATCTCCCATCAACAGATCATGCTATAATATCACTGATATAGTCAGAAGGGAATTTGAATTGGTGAGGAATATCTCTGTGTTCCTTCTATAGGGTTGTTGGATGTACAAATACACATAAGGTCATAGTTCAAGCAACATAAATCAGGTACCTTTGGTATTTCCAAGAATGGATAATGTAGAAGTGGCATAGTTCCTTAACCTCTTTCCTTATGATTACTTTAAAGAGAAAAATGGATTAATTCTCTATGCAACTTGTTGTGTACTTGAGTGAAGCATATTTAGAGGAGTAGATGCGAATTATTACTAGATTCTTCATTATCAAATACAAGCAAATTTGAAGGATTTGAGAGCTACTCAAAAAAAAAAACAGTTTATAGGCAGTTGTTCTAATTAAATTAATTTGAATAAAACTTTCTTAGGATATATATATATATATTTTCCCCCCAATAGTTGAAGATGCATTTTTCTTGCTTTAATTTTAACGTGAGATTTCAATGTATTGGAGCTCAGGTACCTGATTCTTACTCAGGTACCTGAGTGACAACATTATAGGCATGTGTCACAGCACCTAGTCAAAGTTTCAGTAATTTTAACTTACTACAGAATCAGTTCTTCTTATAGCATTTGAAGTATAGGGTTTTTTTTCTTTTCAAATAAAGGATCCTTGTAGAGAGAAACTACCCCTAGAATACTTTAATACACACGCATGAACTAACATATCATATTTGTCTTTTGAAGGGGCCAATGCTTACTCTGTCTTTCTGTTGTTTTCTCATTTAGATTTCACTCATAAAAACTTTCCAAAAATTTAGTCATTACAAATGGAATGTTCTCAGTCAACCTGACCCAGAGTCACTTTGCAGAAAGAACCCAAACTGAGAAATTGTTCAGGTTGGATTGCCCTGTGACCAAGGGTCTGGGGCATTTTCTTAACCACTAATTGATGTATGCAGGTGAAGCCTACTGCAGGCTCCTGCTAACAGGAGGCATGTGGGCCTGGGCTGTATGAAGACAGAAGTTGAAGTAAGACTAGTAGCCAGTAAGCAGCATCCCTCCATGGTCTCTGCTTAGGTCCCTGCCTCCAGGTCCCTGCCACTGGCTTATTTCCTACATGTCCCTTTCCAGACTTTCCTTAGTAATGGATTGTGACCTAAGGTGTGTAAGAAGAAACAAAACCTTTCCTCCCCAAGTTTCAGAGTGTTTTATCATAGCAATGGACACACAACTAAGCCAGGAGGCATTTCTGTGTCAATAATAAGCAAAATTACTGTTTTAATGCACTTAATCATACCAAACAGGCCTGAAAGTACTGCAAATATTTTCACAAAATGCTAATATATTCTAAAGAGACTACTTTATTCCCTATGACTTTCAGATTCATTTTGTGCAATTATCCCATTGAAAATTGACAGGGTGGTTGAGAATATGTTCATATCTGAGTGTCTTTCTCTTTTATTCATTACGAGCCTTTTGAAGATGAAAAATGTACCTTCTTTATGTCACAAAAAGGAGTCTGTCTCTAAGGTAGTATTTAATTGTTGATAAATGTTCAAATCATCCACCTACACACTTCACCTACACACTTCCAAGTAAGCCTTAGTGATTAATGGGTATATTTAAGTCACTTGAGATTCAGAAATGAAAGAAGGTATAAAAATATAAGACATCACATCCTTATTAATATCTAGACATTTCAAACACAACCTCATTACTATTTTGTTACCAAGAAAATTAAATGGATAAAATATAATGATAACTTAAATATTTCAAATATTTACCATATTGGGAAATTTTGTCACTGGTCAGCAGCTGAGGATCACACATGATCAAACACATTATCCTATGGGGATACTAAAAGATGATTACGTTGGGTATATGCTTGAGTCTGAATGGAAAGAAATTTGGGTCAGAATCATGCGAGGCATCAATATTAAAAAACTCTACATTGTCACTAATATGGTATTAGTTATTTCTTTCTGTCTTAGTTAGTATACCTAATCAGGGACACTCTCCTTCCACATTTTCTTAAATTGGCATGGATGACTCACTACTGAATAGATTGCCTTTTGTCTCTTCTGTTGAAACAATCCCGGCAATTCTCTTTTATTTGTCACTAAATTGATTGCCTTTAATTAACCTGCTGACTTATCAGAAAGAGGTGGTAACAATTGTTCCCTGCTTGTCTCTGCTGCTGTCAGTCTATTGAGCTGAGTTCTCTACTTTGCTCGGCAAAGCAAACTAAAAATGTCCATCACTGGAACTTACTTACTGACTCACCCAGCAGAATACTTGACAGCCTTGCCCCTCCCAATGACTCTCCTTTCATCTTCTTTTTAATTTAACTCTGCTTTTCCTTTATCGACCTGTTCTTTACCCAAACCTAACAGTGATCTTCAACATAAGGTCTATCCTAGAATGGAGTATGCCACAAGACTCAGTGGAGTGTTGGAGGAAAATGCAAATTCTCTATGTAATTATTAAAATTTAAAAATAAAGGGCTGTATTAATATTTAATAAATTAAATCAACATTGCATACTACTCTTTGTTCACTGTTGAGCTTGTTAGTTTGCATTTCAGAACACGTAGAGAGGTACAAAGTAGTGTTTGTATAGATGCATGGAAAATGAGAAGCAATACTGGGACAAGCGTTGCTTTCATCCTAGTGTAAGCTATTGCATATTTTTATTTATAACTTTGAGTGCATATGTTGCTTTTCTGAAATCTTTGAAATATTTGAAATTTTTAGATAAAAAGAAACCTGTAAACCATATATATATATATATATGTATATATATATAATTCTTCTGCCATTAAGAGTATTACCAATTTTCATATAAAGGTACTTAAGAATCAATCTACTGAACTTGAGATATTATAAAAATGATTTTCATTCAACTTCTGATTTCAAGGAATACAGATATTTTCTCCTATTCCTCGTTCTAAGCACAATTTAAAACTCAACTATTATATTGAAAATAAATTTGCAGGAAGAATCTGAAAAAGTCAAAGAAGGCACACTGGCTAAGTTCTTGGAAGACCCAAGGAAGAAAACAGAGGTGTGTTCTTTTATCTAAATATGTTACAGACTAGGAGCTCAAGAAGTTAGAGACAGAGAAACAACAATGGATTAAAGCATAATATAAGACAAAACACAAAGGAACGCTCAGAGTCTTCATGTATACTTCACTGGAAAACAAATACAAACAAAACAATGGCCAACTCCTTATTCACGCCAAATAATTTTAAGTAGAGAGGACAGATAGAAAAACAAAATCAGTTATTCGGTTATTTAACTAGACATAACAGCTTAAGGATTTTAATCTTCAAGTGAAATTATTAGCAAATCTTTTGATATGATGTATGCACTGGCAAATAAAGCAGATAACATTATATACAAAGGTATTATTCAACAATAAATGAGGCAAGATACTTGCCCATATGACCAATAAACAGTAGTGAAACATTTCTAAAAGAATAAGAAAAATAAAAAATAAACCATGGAAAAATCAGGCTGATACTATTATCCCTATTAGCTAGTTTCATAGACAATGAAGGTCAAATGCACCCCACTAGCACAATACCATTATCATTCATACTCAGTTGTTCACCTTGCAAGCTACAAAGATAACTATCCTGGCAAGATATGGCTCTGGTGCAATAGTGGCACTAAATGTTATGGGAGTAAAAAAACATTTTGTGATTGGATTTAAGGTCTTCTACACAAGACGAAATTCATGCTAGGTATAATTAGCCAACTGAGAACTATGATAGAAAGTGTACAGACACTATGGGAGAACAAACTACTATGACTTGCTAAACAGACATAATATTGAACTAGCCCTAAATGCCTATGGTTATACCCATAGATCAATGTATTTCCCAGCCCTCATCTGTAAAGTTTCTATCTGCAAGAAAATATTAATAAAAAGACCCATAAATGACCAAGGTCTAGAAAATAAGAGACTGAAGGATGCTCAAACATAAATGGAACATGTATGCCACACCTCCCCCACCAAGGCTCAGAAATTATTGCAGAAGATGGATTGGGAAGTGTGTAAGGGTCAGAACTGATGGTTGAACACATTAAAATATGTCTTTGGAGCACAGAAGGGTAGATCCACATATGAGCTACACATATGAACTCAGAGATGTTGTCTCACCATGTACTAAATCCTTGAAAGCACATGTTGACCAAATCCTTATATGGAAATTGTAGTTGCCCTTGTAATCCTACTACAGCTGTGACATTATTTGCAATTATTAGCTTCTGGGAGAATGTAACATGTTTTTCTCTCAGAGTGTAGGCTCTGGTAATTATGACCTGCTCCATTAGATGATCATATTTCCAATAATATTTAAGCAGCAAAAGAAATGGTTTTGATGGATTAAAAAAAATATAAGACAAGTTTGGTTTAGTAGGTATTCTGCAATAGTTTCTTGTGAGATTAAAACATTGCATTACTAGTTTGTGTAAGGATGGAAAAACACAGCCTAACTCTCCAATGACCCCAGGAAGCCAGAAGTTTAAAAATACTAAATACCTTAAATTTTAGACCCTGTCCTCAGCCAGTAAATAGGCAAAAGGTCACACTCCTTGCTGCTTATCTGACTTTGTAAACTGCTTGTGAAACCCCAGCCCCAGTGACCTAACCTAACTGCCATTTGTCACCTCACTTAGGAGCCTGTGCAAATGCAGACCTCTGGGGTGATAGAAAACTGATTGATCTATAAAGCGTGGGCTTGGATAGTTTAAATTGATTGGCCTGTACCGTGCAGGCTCCTGATGCTTTGAGATGATTGGGTGTGCGGGCTTTGTTGTAACCCTATAAAAGCTGTCTCAATTCTGTACTCAGGGTCCTCAGTCCTCTACCCCTGCTTGGCGTAAGACTGTGGACCCTAGTGCACTTGGAATATAAAAGGCCTCATGCTTTTACATCAAGACTGCTTCTTGTGAGTGATTTGGGATGTCGCCTTTCCTGAGTCGCACAGGTCTTTCATTTGAAACTTCTTAAGATACAGGGTGTAGAAGGGAAATTAAAACAATGGTATAGTTGAAAGTATGATTTTTTATAAGGAGGTGAAACAAAGCAATGTTCTAAGTGGAGGTGAAACATTCCACACTTTAGGAAGTTTCCTTTAATACAGGAAGTAAACAACTCAAAATAGCTTCAGGAAGTCCCTTAATCTGATTAGATACACTTTCCTATTTCAAGAGTGTCTGAGCAATTGGGGCCTTGGTGGTGCCTGCTTTTAATCCCAGCACTTGGGAGGCAGAGTTGGGTGAGTTTGAGGTCAGTATGGTCTACAAAGTGAGTTCCAGGACAGCCAGGACTGTTACACAGAGAAACTCTATTAAAAAAAAAAAAAAACACACACACACACACACACACACACACACACATACACACACACACACACACACACACACACACACACACCAAAACAAGACAGAGTGTATAAGCAGCCTCTGAAATTCACTGTAAGATAAAGCAAGCTGCAAAGAAGAATCTCAGAATGGCCAGGCTCTTGGAAGCAGAGGAAATTAGCCAATCAGCCTAAAAGAAGCAAGGACCAGCTGGACACCTAGACAAAATAAGTTAAGGAGTCTGGAGAAGACTCTGGCCAACTGAGCTCCCAGGAAGAAATACTCACTAACCTGTTAATTAGTCTAAGGTTGTGCTATGTGCAACAGGTTGAGACTTTTTGCGAACTCTAAACCATGCTGGAATGAACTTTGGTGATGCTGCTGCCTTTGAGTCACTTCAAAACATCACTCAGTTTATAAGAGAACAGAAATGTGAGAATATATGATACAAACACACACACACACACACACACACACACACACACACACACACACACCCTCCTTGGCATACACAAGAAAACATGAGACACTGAGATGGAATGTGTTTTCTGTTATAATTGTAATATTTGGTTTTTGTTGTTTTCATATTTGTTTCTTTGTTTTTTGATTAGGTGTGAACTATCATATCCCTTCTACTCTAAATAGATAGCCTCCTTTGCTTTGAGTATTAATTGTTACATATTTTTACATATATAGGTGCACAAATATGTATATATAACTAATTTCAATTTTGTTGTTTATGCACGAAAGGGCAAGAGAATTCAGTAACCCCTAATTACTAGTTTACTCAAAACTGTATGGTTTTCTATAAAAAGACTATAAATTTTACAGATGTTCTCCACAGAAATTTTGTCTCAATATCTGATGCTAAGAAGTAGACATCAACATTACAGAACAACATTTTGAAAAAATAAACAACAACAAAGATAAAGATTTCCCTGCAATGTAAATTCTGAGCAACACAAGTATCCTTTTAAAAGTCCCCAGTGCTCTAACAAATTAGAGCAAATCACAATTCTTTCTTAGGTACAAACACGATAGTCATACAGGGAAATAGCCAATCCATTAGTAATTAAGGAAATGCAAGTTAAAATAATAATTAACTACAATTTCACATCTGTCAAGTTAAAATAATTTGATTTCTAAAGTACTAACTGCTGCTGCCGAGATATAGGGCAGCCAGAACTGGTTTCCATGCTTCCATGATTATAAATTGGCACAGCCCCTTTGGAAAGAAACTTCATAATCTCTACTGAATGGAAAGAGGCTCATGTATTAAAATCAGACAGCTACAGAAACCCCATATGGTCAGGAATCCATGTGCAGAGACGTTTGCAATAGTTCTGAAAATATTTTTGGAAGATGGGAAGAACACAATCTGAGTTGCCCAATTGTATCATGTACATGGTAGATGAATATACACTTTCTCAAGTAAAGGCTAAAGAGAAATTTATATTAATGTGAAAATTATATTAATATTGACAAGGATATTCTAGAACTTCCATAAAATATATAATTTTTATATAGTATAATTTTTATATAGTATAATTTTTACACAACCAAATATATCACATGGTACTTGAAGTATGAAAATGTTCATGATAATGTTAGCAGTTGTGGTAAAGGTTTCCTCTGAATATCAACAATAGAGTTGAAACACAGAAAGTATTGCATGAAATACACAGACTTCAATTGTGTTTTATTTTTAAAACTGTGCAGTTGACACAAATTACAATGTTAAATATTTTCATATGCCAGAGATAATTTGGCACGTAAAAAATTGCTTATTATCACTTTAACCCCTTGAAACTGAAATTTCTATTTCAATTTTTTAACATCTGAGCTTCTTAGCATGAGTTAATTTTTTTTCTGTTCCATTTTTTTCTTAAAAAAAATACCCCACAATTTTCAAAACAATAGTTAACAATTGTTTATGTTGGAAACTCTTAATGCAAAAATTTTGTATCATGATTGTTAACAGTTAAATTCTTGATCCTAAAATTATTTCTCAAAGTATCTAAGTAAAGATTAATTAGTTTCAGACTATTGTTACTTTATCAGTCTTTGTATCACATGTAAATATTTATGTATACTGTTTCTCTAACAATTTCAGATACAAAAGGACTGGGAACTGAAGAATTTCCAGACTTGACTCAATCATACAACAATCTAATGGTAGGGATAGAGTATCTTTCAAGTTTCTGTGAAGCATTAATATAATTAAATGTTATTAATTAAAAAAATCAGGTGTCAGATATTGAGGTAAGAACCTGAAATGTCAGAGAAGCAGGAAGCAGCCACCAGTCACTACATCTTCCATTCCTGAATCCAAAATGGCGGAGATCCTCTCTCAGCCCAACATTACTACTTCCTGTCTCCTCTCTGTTTACAGTTCTCCAAACCTCAATGGTTAATTTTTGTCAGATAGTGGCTAGCTTTGCTCTCTGACTCCAAGCAAATTTTTGTGCATCAGAACACAATCAAAGAATCACACATTTTTGACCACTCTAGGATCTTTTAAGGGTTTTAAGGAATGTTCACTTTAAAAATATTATAGCTCTAGATAATCTCACATTTCATCTCCTCTCCACTGCTCCACTGTCCCTACTCAGAGGAAACCTTTTCCACAATAGTTGTTCATACTGTCATGAACACTTTCATACATTATTTTAAATGTTACCTCCAAATAGCATGTAATATATTTGGATGTATATTTGAATGTATCAAAATTTCATTAAAAATGGTATATTTTATGGTCATCCTGAGTATACTTGTCAATTCTCAATATAATTTCCACATTAACAAAAACTGATCTTTAGCCTTTATTTGAGATGCCAGAAGAGGCAAAATGATAAATGTACAGCCTCAGTTAAAGTAGAAGGTCTAAGATTGAATAAGTAATGGAAAGAAATTGAAGATTCAAATTATGGTCATAGCTTCAGCATTATAATATCTAAAGAGAAGCCAGAAAAGGGTATTAAAGAAGATATAACACAGTTACAGTAGACATCCCAAAATAAAGGAAGTGCCAGTACCATAGGACAGCAGCAGCCAGAGAAGAGAGCTGGCCTGAACTTAGAACAAAAACTATGTGTACTATGGAGAGTGGATTTGGAGTTGACCAGACCTTTGTATTTGTTCCTGTCAACAGTTATGCATTTCAAGTTCTTGTCTTGACATCCGTGGATGATAGCCTACAAGTTAAAGATGAAATAAGCTTTACTAACCCAGTCTATCTGGTCATAATGTTTTATTACAGCAATAGTAACACTAATTATGGCAAATATTATTATGTTGTCATACCCATCTAAACTCTAAGGTGAGATTAGTGTTTTGAAAATAACAATAAGTGACACATTGAAAAAAATCCCTATGATATCCTTTAATGCAGCTGTATAAATAGGGGCTATAAATAGAGACAACTCTAACAGTAAAGGGAAAGAGGCAAATTTCATTTTTTTATTTCTCACCTGTAACACACTAATAATGGCATCAGTCATGCCTCACTTTTTCATAGAGGAAAGGCATTGCAGCATCTTGTTTTGCAATTTTGTCATTGTCAAACAGACTGTACTTAGACAAATCTGAACAATATAGTCAACTATCCAGTATATTGTGTGTTTATATGTTATTATTCTTGGGGCCATGGCAAATAAAACAATACCAGGTTAGATAAAACACTAGGAGAAATGATGTACAAAAGGAGACAGTCTACTCCAGATCTCACTGTCTGCTGTTGGCAAAGCACGACTTACTGTTTTATAGTATCTTTGTATAAATAGCAAGAACACACTCTAAAATATTGTTTTAAAAACCCACATAGTAATTATGCAAACAGACATAGTAGTTGGTTTCCTACTATTGTCATGTATTATGTACTGTTCATAATTGTCTTAAATATGCTTTTATATGTGTCACTCAGATCAGCAGTATATGGCAAGCCTGAATGATGTTTTAATATAAAATACTTTGATGGCCAAGGTGCCTGCAGATAGCCTCCTACATCATAATAATTTTATACTACATGTGGTTGACACTGGGTGAAATATCATCAATAACACATGATAATGCCTAATTAGAAAAGATAGCCTTGAGTCCTTCAAGCACTCTAATGTCCCCAGGACTTTGAGCTTCCTACAATGTCTTAGCTGCTCTAAAACGTTCTTTCACCATTTTCATGCATCCTATCCATTTAATTTGTTGATGTTCAAGATATAATCGCCCAGTTTCAGCTCCTGGGGCCACACCTGCCACCTGCTGCCTCTGCATGGCCATCACTAACTTAAGCCCCAGGTAAAGTCTTCAGGCTGCTGTAAGTTGCTTTCTTCTTGGTGTTTTATCACAGCAATAAAAATTAACAATGACAACTAGTGAAATTATGTCAGAAACAATAAGTATCTAATTTCAACCTTTTTGGTCACTCAATTTCTTCCCATTCATCATTGCCATCATTCATTTCCTTCTGTAGGGTCAAAATATATCTCAGTTTAGAGCTTTTTCTATTACAACAATAAACTAATTGCAGTATAAAGTGTACATAACAGCCTGCAAAAGTGGTATATATATATAAGAGTTTTTTTTTTTACAAACGACACTTATGTTGAATATAAAGCTCTAGCTGTGTGTAGTAACTGAGCATGAAGAAGACAAATATCAAGAAGTTATTAGCTCACATTAATCAATACTGAAACATAGCTTGAATTTATTTTGATTGGCAGCTAGGATAATTCATCCATGTTCTTAAGTAAGTAAAACTTTTGCTAAACACTTTCTCACATAAATAGAAAGATTAATTACAGTGTTGGTCAGAACTACTTCATATGCAGGAAGACTCATTTTTTTCTTTTGCTAAGAGCACATTAATCATCGCAGATGAGTGTGGTGTTAGAGTGTAATTAGTAACTAGATAATGCTTATAATGTGTTTCCTTCAATGCTGTGCTATTTAAGTTTCTACCTAGGTCCTGCCGTGTGTGCATCTAATTATAAAAAGCAAAATGGTACACACCACAAAGTACATGAAAAATAGGTGTCAACAACTTACTTATTAAGGAGAAACTTCAGTGGATGGACTCCCACATATGCCTATACTGTTTCTTGTGTATCATCTACCATACAAGTTACAGAAAGGCCACAATAATACTCAGCATTCTATAAGGAAAATTTCAGGAGTGTAACTATAATCCTTTTTATTGGAGATGTAAAGATATCATTATATTTGCCAATAAAAATGACTGCCTCAAGGATTCCAGGTCTTAATTAGACTTGTAAAAATAAAACCCAAGCGTGATTTCTGTAATGGAATTTTGTATTTATTTTTACAGAAGCCAGACTCTTGTTTTGCATTAGTTATGTGCTTTATGAATAGGATTTGTGGTTCATTCTTAGTTATTGCTGTTTGATTCTTGCAATATGCTTACAAATAAAAGTAATGTAAGTCAATCATAATGTCAGGAATTCTCTGGGGCTAACATGTGATACGTCTTCAAATCTGAAAAGAAAAAACAGGACTCACAGTTGCTTTCTCCTCCCAAGATTAGTTTATAAACATCACAAACTTAACTAGCAATGATATCAGATATCAGTAATTTCATGTAGATTTTCACTTAATGTCAGGACTAAAGGACATTCTAGTTCAAAACACTTGGATCCCTCATCATATTTCATATACATTTACCTGTGATTTCTGGAGAATCATTAATGAACTGTAATTTCATCAAGAATAAAAAGTTGGTCATTCCTAATTTTGCATTTGGAAAATAAATGTAGAAGTGGTACATTTAATGTCTTCCTTCTTTAAATGTATGAAAGACTTGGAAAGAACCAGAATACCATTAAATGATTACATTCTCTTTTAAATTTATGGCAATTTTAATGATCCATATCTGTAATGCACTTTCTATTATACAACATAGTTCTACAATCATTGTCTCAATTTTTTCTCACAGCTCTTTATTAATGACAAGTAATGTGAATTTAGTTTTAATAGAATTTGGGGCCCATGAAAAAAATAATGAGTAATAATTTCAATCTAGTTCTGCGGGTCTTCATTGTAGTTCTCTTCCTCTATGTATTTGCTTTACTTTTATGGTAGTCATGAAACATGGTTATCACATGTCACTATTTCAAGGTAGTACTTAATTATCCAGTATTTCTAACTAGTTTATCTAACAGTTTGTTTAGTAACTATGTAGTCATATATTCAGTATGTGTGCACCACTCAAGATAATATACACAACCCAATGGTGGCTGAGTATAACTCATAACTATTGAAATCAAATAAACAAATATTTGTACTTGCTCCATTCAAACTACAGCCTGAATATACAAGGACAAATCCAGAAGGAAAGAAAGAAAGGCAGAAAAGAAGAAAGGTAGGTAGGAAGGAAGAAAAAAGGAGGAAAGAAGAAGGCAGGGGAAAAGGAAGGATGGAAGGAAGGAAGAAGGAAGACAGAAGGAAAAAAGAAAGGAATCAAATTGCCTAGGTACATTTAAATTCTAATAGTATTAACTTATAAAACCAAAAAAGAGTCTTAACTTTTTTTTTTAAATAGTGTGTCCTAGTTTATTTTGTTACTTGACTTTTTTTTGCATTTATACATTCAATACTGAATTGTGATTAAAAGAAATGGTATATAAAATGGAGGAGAGACTAGGTTACAGCCACCAAATTCACTTCACCTATAAATTACTGTCTCACTAGTGGTGTCACCGGAACACCATGGAAAGTCTTAGTACTGATATCACCAGCAACATGTCTTCTTATTGTTCATTTGATGCCTATAAATCTGTAAAGTGCTGCTGAGTCGTAAATGTCTGCTGACACTCATTTCCAGGATTACCATGGGAAATACCAAATCTCAGCAGATAATTTTTAAAATAGATTTAAAGTGTGCAGATTAAAAAAAAAACAAAAGAAAGATTATTTCAATAAAACTAACAAAAATTACTAAGAGAGCGTCAGGCCTCCCTGGGGGTGCTGAGCTCCAGGAATCCAGCCAAAGGGAAGAGGGATTACATGAGCAAGGGGAAGGAGGTCAAGACCAAGATATAGAAATCTACAGAGAGAGCTTAACCAGTTAACTATTCTTATGGGATTCCCAATGTCTGAATGAGTGGCTTTCTGATTCCGGTGCCTTCTTTGGGGCTCTTTCTGTTTGTCTGTTTGTTTTTTTGCCAATACCAATGTGTCACTTGTTTTATATCATTATAACTTATTATATTGTATATTACAATGTTTGCCTTAGAAGCCTTTTTGTCTTTTAATAAGATACAAAAAGGAAGAGGATCCAGATGAGAGTGGACATGGGGAGGAACTGGGAAGAATAGAAGGGTAAACCAGAATCAGGATAGATATATTATGATAAAAATTTTTCTCAATAAAAGAAAGAAAATAATACACATAAAATAATTCTGTTTCAGATTAAACTAGTCTAAATCCCTCCCCAACACATACACCTCATCTTTCCTCTCATTTTTCTGTGCACTGCAAATAATTTAATGAACTAAAAACTTTGTTGGTTCATAGAACCATGACATTCTACATCATTTATAAAATAAATGCATTTCTAGCAGAAAATTAAATTATTAGACCTAGAATAAGAAGTTCCAAAATGTGTTAATGTTTACGTTATAGCATATTATTATTTGTGCAACTTCCTTTCTTACTTTGTGCTGTCAACGTTTTCCTCCTTTCAAAAGCATAGGTGTGTAGTACAATACTCTCAATGTTCCTTTCTTACCAAAGGCTCAGTTTGTATATAATCCCTTTAGTTGTTTTGGTTCTAATATATATTAATAGTATGACATATTATTTTGCCTGTCTCTTTTAGATCCTCACATAAGTATGAGTTATTGTTCATCATTTGTGGGCAATTTGGAAGATAAACCTTGCAGATATAACAGTATGCTTGTAAATTAAAGTTGAAATGTACATGTAGAACTCTAATATATTTGCCTTATAAACATGCACAGAAGAAACTTATATATTAGAGTCTATTCAACAGGTAAACAAGTGCTGAATTTGAAATTGCTTTTAGGAAGTGCTTTCTTACTGAAGGGTGTCATGTGATTGAGTTATTTGGAGAAGGAAATTAATTTCTCAGGTTATTTTATTCACACAGTAAATATAAAATGATTCCATTCTTGTAAGTGTTGGTTAGTTTAAATAATTCTAGTAAAGCAATTTTAATTGTGCTTCAAAATGGTAATAGAGACTCTGTAAGTGGAGAAAAAGGAAAAATGCTGGTGATGTGAAATGGCAGGATCACAGACTTTTTCTATTACACTGGAAGGAAGGAAGGAAGGAAGGAAGGAAGGAAGGAAGGAAGGAAGGAAGGAAAGAAGGAAAGAAGGAAGGAAGGAAGGGATGCTCAAACTTACCATAAGGAGGCAAAGAACCTACAATAGACTGTTGAGTTTGTTTGATGCCAGCCATCTACTGTTGTTGAAACACCCGCAGAGCGTGGACCCTCACGCTCCCACTCAGGAAAGGCAGCACCCCAAATCACTCACAAGAAGCAGTCTTGATGCAAAAGCGTGAGGCCTTTTATATTCCAAGTGCACTGGTGTCCACAGTCATAGCCAAGCAGGGATAGAGGACCCCGATTACAAAATTGAGACAGCTTTTATAGGGTTTACAACAAAGTCCGTGCATCATAAACCAATCATCTCATAGCATCAGAAGCCCGCACGGTGGGGGCCAATCAATTTAAAACATCCAAACCTGTGCTTTAAAAATCAGTCAGTTTTCTATCACCCCAGAGGTCTGCATTTGCGCGGGCTCCTAAGTGAGGTGACAAATGGCAGTTAGGTTAGGTCACTGGGGCTGGGGGTTCACAAGCAGTTTGCAAAGTCAGATAAGCAGCAAGGAGTTTGACCTTTTGCCTATTTACTGGCTGAGGACAGGGATTGAAATTTAAGGTATTTAGTATTTTTAAACTTCTGGCTTCCTGGGGTCATTGGAGAGTTAGGCTGTGTTTTTCCATCCTTACATTGGATATAGGGCAAGCTTAAAATTTGTTTCCCCACAGAGACACCCTTGGAGAAAACTACTCTTCATTTACAAGTGACATTTAATTCCACACACCTCCTGGGTTAGGGATGGGAGAATTAGCCCGCTTCTCCTTTCAGCTCTAGGACCTCATCTGGTGAAGAACCATGCAGACCTTGTGCACTATGACTCTGACACTGTGGGTTCATATGAGCATCTGTGTTTTAGAAGGTCTTGATTCTTTCGTGTTCTCTGTCTACTCTGGTTCTTACAATCTTTCCACCTCCGATGCTACAGAGTTCACTGAACCCCAAGGGAAGGGATTTGACAAAGACATTCTTTCAGGAAGGAGTGTTCCAAGGTCTCTCGCTTTCTGCATATTGTTTGGGTGTAGGTCTCCGTATTTTTTCTCAGGTGCTGCAGGAGGAAGCTTCTCTGATGGTGGCTAATCAGGGCACTAATCTATGAATAGAGTAGAAGCTGTGTTCACCATAAACTCTGACCAGCTCTGTGTTGGTGTGTTTTACCGTTGTTCTTAGAGCTAGCACTGCTTAATTTCATTGTGAGTTTCATTTGAGAACAAAGGTGGAAGGAATATTTCTGAGTAAAACCATTCCTTACTAATATTTCCATGCCTGTTAATAAAGTTATCATAAGAACTCTAAGTAAAGTCTGCGTCTCTGCAGAATTTATAAAAAGAGAATGCTGTTGTGGTAGTTGTCCCTCTTTTTATATATATATATATACCAGAGAAGATGAGTCATCTCTTCCCCCACCCACATCCTTGAGAGCTAAATTTCAGTGTGAATGGTGCATTTTATTTCCTTATTTATAGTCAAAGCATTTCTTTCCAATGATTTCAACCCACACCTCAAGCACTCCAGATATGTTCATTCCCAGCTTCAAATTTTCCCAATTTCCAACTCTAACAGAGGTGATTTACTTGCAAGGAAAGCAAATTATGTAGAGAACCCAATACAGCTTAAGAAATTCTGAAGTTTTCATTACACTGGTCTGAAGTAGATGCTCATGTACTATTTCATAATGTGACAACAGAAGATCATGTGACAAAATTTGAAAGCATTAACCTATATTAACTTATAAGTATACACTTATATTCATAATACATATTTATACTTAGTTTGTATAAAGCAGAATATAATTTTTAATTATTGAATATAACTGAAGTATTCTTATCAGTATCCCTGCAGTGAAAAAAAAACATTATTCTGTAAATTTTTTATCCTGTATTGGAGAACCAGACTCCTTTGTACTTCCATAAACATTTATAGCTTTCCTTGCCCTGCCAGTAGCTATTCACTGGAGCTCCTCTGCTTGACAAAAACCACAAATTATTGATTTTTCTTTCTCCCTTTTGAGATGTTGCCCAAAGTTCATCATAATTCTGATGTTTGGTTTTTCATTTCTTTGAAGGTCATGACAACAGGAGATATAGAGATCACAGATCTAATTTCTTTCTTGTTCTCTCTCTTATCCTGGTCCTTAGCATCCCATTTACCTTGGTTGCCTTCACTTCCCAAGTTAATATAGCATTGATACCTTTTCTCTAAAGGCATGTAATGTGTTTCAATATTTATTACATGTTTCTTCTGATTGTAATACATAATGCCTTGTTTTAAAGCAAGCTTTTCTCACCATGCATGTTAACAATTAAAACAATCTGATCTGACACTTGTGTTTTTGTGTCTATTTTGCAGTTATTCATTTCACTATTTATAATTATCATCTTAAAGTTCTTCATTCTTCTCTCTTGCAAAATAGCATGATAGTGGAAAGCATATTCAATGATACAGTTATATGTGTATTGTCTTTTAGTGATAATTAAATTGCATTTATTTACATTTAACACTCTCATTTAGTGACAATATGTTAAAAAGATGGAATGGCCAAAGTGACAGCCATATGGTTGCCATAACCCACCATAGCTCCCAATAACCCTATATACTAGGTTCCTCTTGTGGTATAGTCCTCTACTCTTATGCTTAAAATGCACTTTGCTTCCAGCTTCAACATTTTTTGTAATAACCAGAACCTGGAAGCAACCTATATGCCCTCAACTAAAAAAATGGATGGAAAAAAGTGATACATTTAAATAATGGAGTAATAACAGAAAAAAATGAAATATTGAAGTTCAAGGAAAAGGGATAGAGTTAGAAGAAATCATCCTGAGTGAGGTAACCATATAGATATTAGACATAGAGCAAAGGATTACCAGCCTACAATCCATACCACCAAATATGCTAGGGAAAAAGGAGGGCCCTAAGAGAGACATACATTGTCCCTCCAGAAAAAGTGAAAGGGATAAGATCTCCTGGGCAAATCAGGAGCAGGGTGGAGAGTAGAGGGACTCAGGAGAAAGAAAAGGGAAGAAGAGGAGGGGAGAGGAGAACATGAGGGAGCAGGAAGATTGAGTCAGGGGAGGAATAGAGTAGAGGAAGAAAAGAGATGCCTTAATAGAAGGAGCCATTATAGGTTTAAAGAGAAATCTGGCACTAGAGAAAATTTAGGAGATCTACAAGGATGACTTCAAATAACAATCTAAGCAATAGTGGAAGGCTACCTTATATGTCTTTCTCCTATAAGAGATTGATGACTACCTTGAATGTCATCCTAGATCCTTCAGCCAGTAGCTGATGGAAGCAGAAGCAGAGACCTACAGCTAAGCACTGAGCCAAACTCCTGGAATCCAATTATAGATAGGGAGGAAGGATAAGCAAATGGGTCAAGACCATGCTGGAGAAACCCACAGAAACAGCTGACCTGACCAAGTAATGCTGGGTGCCAGTTAGGAGGCCTAAGCAGTCTATTGACCCATGACAGGTGAACCAGCACTAATGGACTCTGGGAGCCCATTTGACAAGGAGGGATACTCTCTCAACCCAGATTCATGAGGAGGGCCTAAACACAAAATAAGTTCTCATATATATTAACTGACTTAATTATACAATAACATCAGAGATTTATCATGCCTTCTTCTGAGAAAGAACTTAAAGCTTTCAGAAGAGGTTAGGAGATGCCCAGCCTAGAATGCTTTTACCCACGCTATTGACTTGCTGCATCTCCTATCAAGTAAAAGAAATGACAAAAGAAGAATAATTCAGGATGTTAGAGGACAAAAGACAGTAGAGGCATCTTTAAGTCATGTTGGTAAACCAATTGACTTAGTCGCTGTTAATGTTGCCCTGAAGAGACACAATGACCAAAAGCAACTCTTATAAAAGAAAACATACAATTGAGGGCTTACATTTAGTATTAGAGGGCACTGGAGTAAGAGCTGAGATTTTTGAATTCTGATTTATTGGGAGCATGCAGGGCAAGAAAGACTTTGGGCTTGGCGTGAAGTTTTGAAGCCTCAAACACTTCCTCTAAAAAGAAAAAGAAAAAACTACTCCAACAAGGTAACACTTTCTAATCCTTCCCAAACAGTTCCACTAGCTGGAGTCAAGAATATGAGCTTATAGGGGCCATTCTTACCCAAACTGCCACATTAATAAGAAAAAGTGCTAACAGAGGTCTAATCTAGCAGTTATGAGAACTCAGATTCCAGATCACAGTATTGATCATTTCTTGCAAGAGGACTTATAAACAGCTTTTCAATATCCAGGGTTGTACACAGGAACAAGATTTGATAGAATATGCATATTCAAAAATTACGCTGGGAGAGAACATTCTGATTTATCACAGAATTAAATGTAGATATAATACATTGTATTTGCATACAAAATATAGCTTATTTTCACAAATGTGTGAACACAAGGAATCATATTTGACCATACCTTTAAATTGTGAATTTTAAACATTCATATAAATGTGAGCTAGTGCAAATCAATCAAATCTACTTTGGGATGGCCATTCACTTGTAAAATGAACAACTAGCCATGTAAATATACATAAGGAGTTGTAAATCAGAGTGAAGCAAGCTTGTATGAATCTGCAAATTGACAAAGAGACTTGAAACTCACACCATTCTACTAATCCAATTACCAGCAAGCTGATTGCCAATCTGATACAAGCATTTGAGGATGGCTGCTTCATTAAGGCTAATGGCTCCCGCTGGCTAGAAATGAGTGGGATTACCAACTGTTAAATTTTGGTAGCCCAATCAAAAGCTTGCTAGCAGCAATCTAAACACAAAACCCATTAGAACACCAAGGATGATGAATAGTTTTTCCCCATAAATAACGTTCTGGAATGAAAGTAGAAGGATTAGAAAACAAGACTCTCTGAATGGCAGTAAATTGTATCCAGGAGAAAAGAATTACAGGTGGAGACATCTTTTTCTGTTTGACCTACATGAATCTGAGAAAGATAAACCTTAATGAAAGAGCAGGAAGGCTTTTTTCAATTATTTTTTCCTTTATTTTTCTTTTTTAACTTATCTCTGGTTTTAAGTGGCTATGATGGTAAATAGAATATAAAAATGCAAATAAAAGAATAAGTATTCAATAAAACAGGCCAATCCTACAACATGCTTATTATTTTAAAATTGGTAACACATCTGCTTAAGCTCTTGAAAACATTTACAAAATACAAACAAATATTTCATGAAATAGCATTTAATAGCACAGGCATTCTTGTATAAATGTCTGAGGAATTTGATGAATTTTAATAAAGTCTGATTTCTTTTTCGCTTAGCCAACAGTGTCATCTAAGATCTACAGCATCTGAACTATAAATAATGGGATGAGAAAACCAGATCCAAGTACCTCACAGGTTAAAATTACCCCTTACAACTTCCAGTTACTATGTTAGTATTCCTATTCCATGCATACAAATTACTAAGAGTTTTTAGCCTCTTATGGAATTTATGCAGCAAAGTTATCTACAGACCTTTGCTTCCCAGTGACTCTGAAGCACAGAGTCCAGAGTCTGAGTTACAAAACTTGTACAAGAACTATTAAGGCAAAAAATATCTGTTTTAATTCTATAGAGTGCATGGTAGTTACATGAGACACCCCCCCCTCCCTCTCTCTCTCTCTCTCTCTCTCTCTCTCTCTCTCTCTCTCTCTCTCTCTCTCTCTCTCTCTCTCTCTCTCTCTCTCTCTCTCTCTCTCTCTCTCTCTCTCTCTCTCTCTCTCTCTCTCTCTCTCTCTCTCTCTCTCTTTCTCGAGCGCGTGCGCGCGTGCTCTTTAAATTAACATTGGTTGACTCAAGCAATCAAGATGAAGTAAGCAATAATTTTATACTCTGGTCATCAAAGCAGTTAAGAAGTCCACTGGTTTCAGTGACAGAAAAATTGCTATGGTTCTGACAAACATATTACTACAAAAAAAAAGTTAAACCAAATTTTACATCAAGGCTCAAATCAACAAACACATTTTTATGTTAGCCTTTGATTGAGAGCTGAATCCATAAAAAATCAATAACCTGTTTGAAAGAGTAAAAGGTATGCTTCTAAAGTGATACTTGGTATAGAAATGAATCATTGAGAATTTCATCTAGCAAAAAAGAAAAAGTTGGTCTGTAATTTCTTCATTGCTTTGCTTTTCAATTTTCCATGTCATCATTAAAAACAGACTCTGTGAATAACACAGAAAAATGATACTTTCCAATTTGAATGTTTTATACTAAAAGTTAAAAGATATGAAGCAGAGCATTGCATGCCTGCTTAGGTTCCTAGTTTCCAATGGAGAAATGGAGGAATAGAGACACCATTAAACTACATGTTATTGTTGAAACAGCAACTGTATTTCTTCTGTGACTTTGTCCATTCATGTGAAAATTAGAGGGAAAACAATTCATGTAATTATTTTATAAGAAAAACTCAGAAAACAAATAGCATTCATAGCAGAATTCATTCTGGAAATAAAAAACTAGGGAACTAAACATTTTAGTTTATTTCTGTATGTCCACATCGATGGTTTTTCAATTACTAGTTTAAAAGGAAGGCTTGTAACCCAAACACCTGTGCAAAATTGGTGCTTCAGATCCTTAATTTGGTGTGCATGACCTCCCTGGAAACAGATGCAGGGGGAACTGAAACCAGTAAAATCATTGTTCTGATGGCTGATAAAGGGCTAAGGTAGTCAAGGAGCCAAGCATCACGACTTGGGTGAGAGTTACTCGCTGCAGCATCTACCCCCACCCCCTGCAGCAGTTAGAAAGCTCTGCACACAGTTCAATTACTTTATCAGTCTTGATATGCTCATGTCTCTATGTTACAAAGGAAATTTCCATAGCACTATGTTCTCATGTTATACTTAAGAGCAACTACAATTAAAATTGCTATGTAATATAAATAGAATTTGCTTTATGAGATAACATTCAGTGATAATCCATCTACATACCAGTACCAGCCTACTGCAATTATCTTGTAATTTATTTCCATTATCAGTTTGATATGATATTCCAAACTTAAGGCACAGTGTGGAGAAAATAGATTTTAGAATCAGGGAGTTAAAACATAGAGTACATATTCAATGCTTTCAGAGTCAGAGATTCAAAACAGAGTCCTAACAAAATTGATGTACACGTCATTATAAAACTCCCATTAGACTCCTGAGACCCTTTAACATAAACACACACACTAAAGTTTACATTATAAATTATTAGTGACAGATTACCAGTACTAATAATAAATAGAAGCAATTATAGCAGTGTGTTTCTCATAACATATACAAATGTGGTCCATCACTTTATGACATGGTGATACCTGGGTCTTATTAGCAGACAGATGACTCTTCATGGCAAGTTCATTTGGTTGATGCAATTTCTCCAGTACTCGGTACTTTCCAGTTGGATTATATATATTCATCTGCTTGTCTCCTCAGGTTTCTACCCACAAACTAAATATATTGCATTGTAACTAAGGACTTCTCTTGTCCCGAGTGTAAATTTTTTTTTTTTGCACTGTGGGGTACAAAAAATACTTGCTTACTTTTTACCCATTCTTTATGATTTCACAAAGGGCAGAATTTGTAATTATCAAAATTTCAGGATTCTCAACACATAAGTTGTACTTCAATTTTAACCCCACAAGCTTTTTAAATTTTCATTTGAGGATAGATTTTTCTCAATTTTCTTCTACGGGTCTAAATTGCAGACCTCCTGTCTCTTGTATGACATTTTCCCTGCAATGTTTTGGGGCTGTACTAGACCATAGCTGCAATATGGAAATGAAATTTGTGATAAGGTGTAAATGGCATATAAATATTCCATCGGCAATTAATTTTTTCTTAAAATGTTAAATGTAGTATGATAATCCAAACTTTACTGAACAGTTAGAAACGTTTGCTTGATATAATTTAATATAGTCTGTGTGCAATTTGTCCAATCACTGAAGAAAAGGCAAAACAACCGCACTTCAATTCATGGCATTTTGCATGCCATCATAGAGCTCTCATCTAGTAGCTGATGGAAACAGGCCCACAGTGTTTAACTGAGCTGAACTCACAGAATCCATTGAAAAGAGTTAGGTTAGTTAGGTTTTCTAGATATATAGTGATATATGTCAAGTGGATAGGCATTCTTCAAACCTTTCAAAGACCTACAGAATATGGCATTTTAAATGGTTTAGGGTTTTTCTTGACAGTGAAATGTAACTGCTCCTGGCAATACCACCTGAATCACAAAGGAAACTCGATACCAAAGAAATTTATTATGGAATTTGCTTCCAGTATGGCAAGACTAGCCATTAGGGCAAGATATTACTCTTGTCTAGACTGTTTAACTATATGCTGACCTGAACAAGGGGGAGCTCATGGACCCCAGAGTGATAGCTGGGAAACCACCTTTGGACCGACTCAGACCCCCTGAACATGAGTCTCAGTTAGAAGGCTTGGGCAGTCTAAGGGACCTCTGACAGTGGATGTATCCCTGGTGCACAGAAGGACTTTGGGAGCATGTTCCCCATGGAGGGATATGATGGGAGATGTTACTCTGTATATATGTTTCTCATACTGGTTAATTAATAAAGCACTGTGGCCAATAGGAAACTAGATAGGCAGGGCTAGGAAACTAGGAGGAAGGAGGAAGTACACGCTACAGTTGGCGCCCAACACGGCTATAAAACTTCTACTTAAAACTAATAAAAGCTTAAGAAATGCTTTAGAAACAAAGGAACAGAGACTAGCAAGACTTCTTGGTAGCAGCATTTTTCTCAGTTGCATTTGTTTTGCTGTAGACAGAGATTTGCTCAGCTTCTTTAAAGGAGGTTTCCAAAATTAGCATAAGCGGAAAAAACCTCCTTGCTTTTAAAGAGCTCTGCTAACAATTCATTGGTGTGTACAAGAGCTGCAATGAAGGTTTACACTGTGTTTTAAAAAATACACTGGCTTAGGAGAGAAAAGGAAACAGGTTACAATGGTTTAAAAAAGAAATAAGGAAGCAGAATGGATGGATATGGTGGCACACGCCATTAATCCCAGCACTCGGGAGACAGAGGCAAGCAGATCTCTGTGATTTCAAAGAAACCCTGGTATACAGTGGAAATTCCAGGACAGATAAAAGTTACACAGAGAAACCCTGTCTCAAAATATGTAAGAATAGAAGTAGAATAAATAGAATAATAAAAAAGACATGTAAAGATGAAAAGCACAAAGAAATTTTGGATACTATATGCGATTCTGTTGCCTTTTAATTATTTGATTGCTGAGAAAATAACAACTACTGATAAAAGAAATGCTGATGGATTAATTCAATTTATATATATTAAAAATGCTTTGACTCCAAAATTTAAGCCTAAAGACAAGTTACTGGGGAAAAGAATTTCTATTTTTGTTTCCACAGAAAATGAAACGCTATGGATTCTTTTCAGACTTATGTGGTTTGATCAAGCAAGACCCCCTGAAGCAACGTCAATTGGACATTGCAATCTTACAGACCACCAGCCAAGATTTCTGTGTCTGCTTAGGACACCCATGACAGCGCCCCCTACCAGCAGAAAGTAGTTTGGAAAGAACGACGCCCAAATTCCCAAATATTGTTTATAAATGTTTGTTTTCATTTAAATGGGCTTGGTTATAAATGGCTAATGACCACAAGCAATCTTTTTAAAGGTAAAAAGAAAATTATGGTATAGATATGAATACTTTGCTTTGGAATAGATTTTCTTTTATTGATACAATTTAAGGTCAATTTTGTGATATGTATATTTCTCCTCTTGTTTAGGTATTGTGTTTATATAGCTCATTTAGAAATGTAATGTATAATTTAGTACAGATTAGAGAATTACCTATGATAGTCAAGCTTGGAGTTAGTTAGGTTTTCTAGATATATAGAGATGTATTTGAGATGGATAGGCATTCTTCAATCTTTCAAAGACCTACAGAATATGGCATTTAAAATGGTTTAGGGTTTTTCTTGATAGTGAGGCACAACTGCTCCTGGTAACACCACCTGCACCAGAAAGGAAGATGGACATCGAAGAAACACATTATGGAGTTTGCTTCTAATATGGCAAAACTAGCCATTTGGGCAAGGTACTGCTCTTCTGGACTGTTTGACTTTATGTTGTAGAAACTGGACATGTAGGACCCACAAAAAGGTGACTGCTGATGCAAGACGGACATTGCTACAGGATTCCTGCTTCATGGAAAAAGCAGCCAGACAGTCTACAGTACTCAGAGAAAAATGACTGACAAACTGTCAATGTAGGTGAACAGTTTAAAGTTTCCTGCTTTGTTGAGGAGTCTCGAGACACACTATGGCCTATGGGCTGAAGATGGAACATTACAGAAGAACTTCGGGTGACTGACCAAGCAATGAGTTGTCTCTGTCATTTCTAGAGTTTATATATTATCCTTCTATGGTCTTTGAAGGAGTTGAAGACAGATAGTTTTGGTTACAGTTTTCCTTATTAAGGATTAAAGATAAGTTACATATAGGACTTTAGACTCACAAAGATAGGATAGATGATACTTTCTTAAAGTCTTACAAAATGTTAATGGACTAAATATTGTTAACTGTGATTCTTATTTGATAACTGTTGTATGGTACATTTTGCTATGTTAAGGTTAAAACCCTTCTCTTTATTTTAGACAGAAAAGAGGAGATGATGGGAGATGTTATTCTGTAAATATGTTTCTCATACTGGTTAACTAAAAAAGCCCTGCTGGCCAATAGGAGACAAGATAGGCGGGGCTAGCAAACTAGGAGGAAGGAAGAAGTAGTTGGGAGGGTTCAAGATGTAGACCTGGGAGGAAGGAAGACACCAGCCACGGCTCCCTGATAAGATGAGCCACGTGGAAATACTTAGATAAGTAGAAATGGGTTAATCATTAAGACAGAGATAGCCCATAAACAATAACGGTAACTGGCCAACAGGATTGTATCGAATACAGAGTGTCAGATTGTTGCTTGGGGAGGTGCGGCTGTGGGCCCAGACTGGTGGGCTGGCGGTGGGCTGGCGGAAACATACACACTACAGGGATACTCCCTTAACCTAGAGGCAAGAGGGAGGGCCTAGTCCCTACTCCAAATGACTTGACAGATTTTGATGATCCCTCCTGAGGGCATCACCCTCCCTGCAGAGCAGGAGGGTGGGAATAGGATGGGAGGGCTGCTAGGGGTATGGGAAGGAGGGATAGAGAACTAGGATCAATATGTAAAATAAGAAAAACTAATAAATATAAAAAGAAGAAAAAAATTAAAAAAGACTTTGTAAATAGAGATAAAAAGAAAAAATAAAAACAAAGAATGCCATATATTTTCCCCATTTTTTATTCATCCTTTATTTAACTAAACTGATGCTAACAAAATGCATATATTATGATATGAAAAATTAAAGGTTTCCTTCCAAATGTATTCACATTCCATTAAGCTGATTAGTGCATTTTATTCTCATTTACTTAAAAAAAATCTTTTGGTGATTGACATGCAAAAATAATACCAAGTGAATAAGCCTAAAAATGTTCTCATTTGATCTGGCAATTCAAATGTTTAAATGGTCTGGAAGTTATAGGTGAAAGGCAACCATTATTTAGATATCACAGATAATAATATCAAATGTGCTTTTTACTGAGAAAGGAAGAAATTACTAAAGCACACAGTCATCTGAGAAAATACTTGTCTCTCCTTAGAACTGTTCAGAAAATGTAGTTAAGGAGGACAAGTTTTTAAGCCACTATTTATATTATAGAAATAGCCTGTGGTGATGGGGGAGGTTATTGGTAACTGTGATTTCTTATCTTACCCTGGTGAGAACTGATTCTGCAGTGTTTCCAATAAAGAGACATCACCAGTCAACACTGTGATTTGCATTCACTCTTACTTTGGAATATTTGTTTCTTTTTTTCTACTATTTGCAAGAACAGAAGAAAAGGGACTGACTCCTTTTATCTGAATGCTGGATGGTAACTCGAGCATAATTGTGTTTGAAAAAAAATATATATATATTTAATATTTTGAGTGGCCTATTATCAGTAAAAGCTTACAGATTTAAATATCAAAAATAACAATAAATTTTGTAATTAGAGAGCATGTCTTTTAAATAAAATTAAAATACTTGAAGTATGTAACACCCTTCATATATCTGTTATATTTTGTATATGCTTTTTAAGCAAGAGTATTTTCTAACAATAAATAATATATAATCATGATATACTTTATGGATAAAAGTAACATGATCATGTGTGTTCACACATCTATACATATATGATCATAGTCTTGACTATACATACATGCAATGAAATATTTAGATCTGTCACATGTGTGACAGGTCTGTGAAAGTATAAGTGGTTTCTTTGGAGTTTACCAACAAGACCCTACTTTTCTTTCTAACTTTAGCACTACCTGTGTTTGAAAATCATAACTGTGTCAGTCCCTCCAATATGCCACTTACCATTTACAAAGTTTAGCCCTTGTGAAGATGGATAACACTGAATTTTCCTCTACTTCACTGAAACTGCTCTATAGCTTTAAAAGTTTGATTTACATAAATTGAAAATTTGTGGAAAATATTAGCATATTGAAAGAATGGTTTGTTGTCCTGTTGTCAAAAACAATAATGTATGTATGTATGCATATATAAGTATGCATGGGCATATACATTTGCACAGAATTTCCAAGAATTGAAAAATATTCAAAGTCCAGCAACATAAATTTAACACTACTTAATAAAAACTAATAAGCATGAACAAGAATGTCATGGAAGTTTTATGAATCAATAAGACAAAATAAAAAGTCAGATTATGTTTAGAATTATTAAAAAGAGTACGTCTTATAAGGGTAGTTATTTGTCTGGATATCTTACTTTCACCATCTTACTAATAGACAATCTTGTGATTTTCCATGTTGTCTAGTACAGGTACAGGCTACATGCTCCAGGCTCCTTTGCATCATATGACCAGATTAATCTTGTATTCAATGAGATCATGATTGTGAAATATAAGAGTGACATTCTTAAGATACCAGTACCCATGGTGAATGACACTCAACAAACTCTGCTCTCTATCACTTTAAGGTTATACTGTGCAAACGGGAACCAAGGGATCAGAGATTACCAGAAAAACCCAAAGTATAAAGGATAATTGATGTTATAATTTCTATCTCCTAAATTATTTGCCGTCTCTAATTCAAAAATAAATGTGTTGTACCTTTTAAGTGATCAGTATGGTTTAATACATAATTGATATGTGCTAGTAATACAAAGGGCATTTTAATCGGCACAAAACCTTGTGAATGATGTTTTGAATTCTGTTAAATTGATATATTCTCTGATAATGGGTTATTTATTCTCTAGAAAAATGATAAACTTTTGTTGTAGTTTACTTTTTCTTTTGTAAAATAGGAAAGAATAGATGAATTTTTACAGATATATCCTACAATGATATGAAGTAAAATGAATCAAATTATGTCCTGCGGCTTGGAAATATGTTGTTCCGTTACTTCTTGAACTTATATTATTATAAAATTATATCCTATACTCATAATATAAATTAAAGTTATTACCATAAGATATATGATACATTAGATAGATTAAATCAGAGATGTTCTGAAAACTTGAATAATGGGTTATTCACATGTTGTATAGCTCAACCAACTGTTTATGCTCAATTGTACTATCTGATTGGCTATAATAAATAAAGAAGATTTAGAAGCCATGTCATATGAACAGAACATTATAAGGTTCTAGAATATTATAAAAATAGCTATGCTGTTTCTAATTAAGGAAATAAAAAGCCACATGTTGTTTTCTTGTGTGATCTGGAAACACCAAGACATCTCTTTATCCTACTGTTTTAAATGAAATGATGACATTTTTCTAAAGACTTTTGGTACTAATTATTTTGCTTTGATTTGTTTTTTTCTAACACAAATCATAAACAGTATGCTTTTTTACAGTTTTGATAAATAATTCCAGTAAACAAACTAAAGCTATTTTAAAGTTTGCAAAACACATTGTTATGGATATAAAGATGGCTAAAGAGTAAAAGTAACTATTGCTCTTGAAGAAAGCCTACTCTTGGTTCTTAGCATCTAGATGGTAGTTCATTACCTGTGGAACTACAGTTCCAGAGGATCTGACACACAATTTTGATCTGCATTGGAACTGCATGCATCTGTTGTATTAGGTACAAAACACACACACATACACACACACACACACACACACACATACACACACACGTTATATATTACACAAAGAATTCAAAGGTAAAGTAAATTAATAGGATGCAAAACACTCTATAATTAGACAAGAGTTCATTGATGGCCCTTGCTCAAATACTATAAAACTTATATAAGGATAAAATAAAACATTCTAATTACCCAATCAGCAATTGTAGAAATATGTGCTATAGTTTTAGGAGATTTTAAATGACATTGTAATTATATTACGACACATTCATCCCAAGAAATATTTACCTATTTATATAATTAAAGGGTGATTGTGGCCTCTTTCTAACTTGTTTCTTTTGAAGAAAGTTATTATTTTGAGACTATACTAAGACTCTTGATATAACTCTGTAATACAGTACTTAACTTGCATGTACAAAGCCCTGGGTCATAGCACAGAGCTGAAAAAAAAAAAAAGAGTGCATGTACTGTATTTCAAGTGTCTGGAAATTCTTTATGATTATTCATTAACTGAAATTAAAAGAAAGGGTAAATATCTTTAAGTTTAATTATCTAGCGAGAGTCCTTAATTTAAAATTTCCTTGCCCCGGGTCTATCAATAAGTGGTAAATTAGCTCGTTGTTTGATCTGAATTGGAGTAGCCTGATATCCAGATCTGGTTGGGGATATTATTCATAATTACTGAATTGTCATGTGTTTTATATCAAATTTACAGTGGCTTGTGAGAACAAATCCTTATCTAGAAACATGTATTGTTGTTGCGGCAGGTTTCTCCCCGCCACGTGGGCCCACAGCCACGCCAGCCCCAAATAACACTCAGAGACTCTGTATTTGATACAATCCTGTTGGCCAATTACCATTACTGTTTATGGGCTAGCTCTGTCTTAATTATTAACCCATTTCTACTTATCTAAGTATTTCCACGTGGTCATCTTATCAGGGAGCCGCGCGGCAGGCGTCCTGCTCCTTCCCGGCTACATCTTGACTCTACCTACTACTTCCTCTTCCTCCTCCTAGTCTCCTCGCCCCACCTATCTGGTTTTCTATTGGCCACAGGGCTTTATTAACAGTATGAGAAACATATATACAGAATCACATCTCCCATCATCTCCTCTTTTCTGTCTAAAGTAAAAGAAGGGGTTTAACCTTAACATAGCAAAATATACCATACAACAGTTATCAAATAAGAATCACAGTTAACAATATTTAGTCCATTAACATTTTTTAAGACTTAAAGAAAATATCATCTATCCTATCTTTGTCAGTCTAAAGACCTATATGTAACTTATTTTTAATCCTAACTAAGAAAAACTATAATCATAACTATCTGTCTTCAACTCCTTCAAAGACCACAGAAGGATAATATATAAACTCTAGAAATGACAGAGACAATGCATTGCCTGGTCAGTCACCCGAAGTTCTTCTGTAATGTTCCATCTTCAGCCCATAGGCCATAATGTGTGTCCAGACTCCTCAATAAGGCAGGAAACTTTTCTCTGTGTCCTGTAGACTATCTGGCTGTCTGGCAGCCTCTTCCATGAAACAGGAATCCTGTAGCAATGTCCATCTTGCATCAGCAGTTACCTTTTTGTGGGTCCTGCATGTCCAGTTTCTACAACATAAAGTCAAACAGTTCAGAAGAGCAGTACCTTGCCCAGATGGCTAGTCTTGCCATATTAGAGGCAAACTTCATGTGTTTCTTCGATGTCCATCTTCCTTTCTTCTGTAGGTGGTGTTACCAGGAGCAGTTGTGCCTCACTGTCAAGAAAAACCCTAAACCATTTTAAATGCCATATTCTGTAGGTCTTTGAAAGGTTTGAAGAATGCCTATCCATCTCAAATACATCTCTATATATCTAGAAATCCAAACTAACTTAACTCCCATAGGTAACTCTCTATAATCTGTACTAAATTATACATTACATTTTCCAATGAGCTATATAAACATAATACCTAAACAAGAGGAGAAATATACATATCACTAAATTGACCTTAAATTGTATCAATAAAAGAAAATCCATTTCAAAGCAAAGTATTCATATATATACCATAATTCCCTTTTTACCTTTAAAAAGATTGCTTGTGGTTATAGCCATTTATAACCAAGCCCATATAAATGAAAACAAACATTTATAAACAATATTTGGGAATTTGGGCGTCGTTCTTTCCAAACTACTTCCTGCTGGTAGAGGGCGCTGTCATGGGGGTCCAAAGAAGATCCAGAAATCCTGGCTGTAGTGTGCAAGGCTTTGTCTCAACTGCTTTGAATGTTGGATCACCTGGGGAGCTGTTTCAGGGGGTCTGGCTTGATCAAACCATATAAGTCTGCAAAGAATCCATAGCTTTTCATTTTCTGTGGAAACAAAAATAGAAATCCTTTTCCCCAGTAATTTGTCCTTAGGCTTGAATTTTGGAGTCAAAGCATTTTTAAAATATATAAATTGAATTAATCCAGCAGCATTTCTTTTATCAGTAGTTGTTTTCTCAGCAATCAAATAATTTAAAGACAACAGAAGCACGTATAGTATCCAAAATTTCTCTGTGTTTTCCATCTTTACGTGGCTTTTTTATTATTCTATTTCTTCTACTTCTATTTTTACATATTTTGAGACAGGGTTTCTCTGTGTAACTTTTATCTGTCCTGGAATTCACTGCATACCAGGTTTACTTTGAAATCACAGAGATCTGCTTGCCTCTGTCTGCCGAGTGCTGGGATTAATGGCGTGTGCCATTACATCCATCCATTTAATTCCTTTTTTCTTTTTAAACCATTGTATCCCGTTTCTTTTTCTCTCCCAAGCCAGCGTATTTTTTAAAAACACAGTGTAAACCTTTATTGCAGCTCTCCTACACACCAACGAATTGTTAGCAGAGCTCTTTAAAAGCCAGGTAGCTTTTTGCCGCTTATGCTAATTTTGGAAACTTCCCTTAAAGGAGCCGTGCAAATCTCTGTCTACAGCAAAACAAATCCAATCAAGAAAATACTGCTACCAAGAAGTCTCTGTTCCCTTGTTTCTAAAAACTATTTTTTAAGCTTTTGTTAAGTTTTAAGCGAAAGTTCTCAATCCTGTTCGTGACGCCATTATGTTACAGCAGGTTTCCCCGCCGGCTGCCGCTGGTTCTGCCGCCATTGTCCTGCAACCACGTGTGCCCCAAATAACACTCAGAGACTCTGTATTTGATACAATTCTGTTGGCCAATTACCATTACTGTTTATGGGCTAGCTCTGTCTTAATTATTAACCCATTTCTACTTATCTAAGTATTTCCACGTGGTCGTCTTATCAGGGAGCAGCACGGCAGGCGTCCTGCTCCTTCCCTGGGCTACATCTCGACCCCACCTACTACTTCCTCTTCCTCCTCCTAGTCTCCTAGCCCCACCTATCTAGTTTTCTATTTGCCACAGGGCTTTATTAACAGTATGAGAAACATATATACAGAATCACATCTCCCATCATATTGTTTCTTGTTTTGTTTCATGTTATAGCTTGATTGTTTTACATACACCTATGCTTGTTTATCTCTAGCTTCTCTGCATTTTCAACAGTTGTCACAGTCCAGAGGTGTGCGATGTTGGGGTGTGGGTATGCGTGTTTCAGTTTGTAGGTGATGTAAGTGATACAGGGTGGAGGAGAGAGTTTTATATATTATGAAAGAAAACTTCCTCTTTGCTGTAAGTTACTTACATGGACTGAACATGTTAATAAAGAAACTGAGAAAATTTTTATTTATCACAGCAAATGAAAACAAGCCAGAAAAAGCTTAAGTTGCCATGGATGGAATAGATATATTTTACAATGATGTATTAGAGTATTGGCAGACAAAAGTCAAGTTGGAACTTGAAATATTTAATCATTGTTTGTTTGTGTTAGCATCCGGCACTATGAAAGAAAAATGTCAGCTCCACAGATGTTTGACAATAGTTTCTACATAATGCTATTGCTACAAAACACACCTTAAAATATCCATAGATTTCTGCGTCCATTTCTTTTCATTTTTTGTAACATTTGAGAAGTTACTTATCCTTTACCTTTCCCCTCTTTCTTCTCCAACTTCAAGTGAAATAGACAACATGGTAATCTATAATTAAGATATGCATCATAACGTTTTCATTATACACTGTATAAGAATTATAGCTTTGTCAAAGCCTTTTCTAAGTTCTACATTTTTGTTTGGTTGAGGGTTGAGAATACTTAAGATTTACTCTCTGTTTTGGAGTCATTTGATTTATATAAGTATGAAAATAAAAGTCCTCTCTCTCTATTTCTCTCTCTCTGTCTCTCTCTCTCTCTTTCCCTCTGTCTCTTTCTCTCTCATTCTCTCTCTGAGTGTGTGTGTGTGTGTGTGTGTGCGTGTGTGTGTGTGTATGCCACAGGACCACAGATGCCATTAGACTAGAAGTCACTAGATCTTCTGTAACTGGAGTAAGGGACAGTCAATAGCCTCCAGATGTGTTCTAGGACCTGAACTCAGCTCAGCAGGAAAAGTAGCGAGTGCTCAACAACTGGGACACATCTCTTTATTCTTCTTTTCACAGGTTTTTTTTTGGGGCTCAATTTATTATGACATACAGCATTCTTCTCTACTCAGTTTATATTTATTTCCTAAAGAACAAGTGTGGTTTCCAATCAGTTCCTGCCCCTTCTACCTGGTGCCTTCTGGCTATCACCCTTAATACTGTTTCTCAGAGCTCAAATTTTTATATTCAGTTTTGGTTTTTACTTATCACACTGTAAAGACTCAACCTTATTGTAGGAAATCACATGATCCCCTTAACTTTTAATGCATGTATATGACATATAATTTTATATATCATATATAATGTATATCTATAAATATACACATGTGCATGTAACATTTTCAGCATGCTTTCATTTTTAAAAGCAACTTTTTGAAAATATTCCAGTTATTAAGTGTAGTGCTGCAATGAAAATAGTAGTGCAGGTAGATCTTCTAGGTGGTGCTTATATTTCTGAGATACACAGCCAAGGATCATATGCTAATTTTTTAAAAATATTTGAGGAAACCAGCACATTGTTTCCTATAGTGGGTGTACTAACTTTTATTTCAGTCTGCAGTTTCTCCCTATTCTTCACCAGCATTGGTTATTTCTTAACTTGAGAAGTAATTGTGCTCATACATGTGAGTTGATTAGTCTCTGTGGTTCTAGCTTTAAATTCCCTGATGTCTTCTATTACACAGTTGTATTTTCTTCAATTTCTCTCCTTGAGGATTCTTCTTTATCTGTGTAAAATCTTTTCTAACTTTGGCAAGATTCATTCCTAAATATTTATTGTTTTGGGAACTAACAAAAATGATGTACTTTTTTTTAATTTAATTTTGAATAAGCCAGTATTGCTATAGATAAAGTTAGGTTTCTTTTGTTTGTTTGGGTTTTTTTTTAATTTATTTGCTAGTAGGAGGAAGTTTCTGTTCCATATAGTCCCTCGGCCGTAAAGTCCAAAACAGACACACAGAGGCGTCTATTAATTATATACTGCTTGGCTGATGACTCAGGCTTCTTATTGGCTAACTCTCTCTTATTTATTAAGCAATTTCTATTAATCTAAATATTTCCACATGGTCTTGGCTTACTGCCTAGATCTCTTACTCCCTCAGAAGCTACATGGCATCTCCCTGGCAACCCTATCTCTGTTCCTCTTCCCTGCATTCCTAGTCTGGTTACCCCACCTATTCTTACTGCCTGACAACTGGCCAATCACCATTTATTCACAAACCAATAGAGAAATATATACACAACATTCAGAAGGACAACCCCCATCATTTGTTTTATACAGTAAACTTAACAAATTCATGTGTAAGTTTTGGTAGTATTTTTGATGGAATCATTGGAAGTATCAGCATATAAAAATCACTTTACAGCAGTTGGAGAGATGGCTCAGCAGTTAAAAGCTTTGGCTGCTCTTCCAAAAGACCTAGGTTCAATACACAGCACCCAAATAACAGTTAACAGTCACCTGTAACTCCAGTATCAGGGGATCTGAGGCCCTCCTTTAAATTCTGAGGGCACGGAAGATGATTATGTTGTATAGGAATGCATGTAGTACCTATATGTGTAATTAATAAAATAAATAAAAATTTACTTCATTATATTTTGGGATCTTTCCTAGCTAAGTGATTTTGGTAGAACTTCAAACACTATGCTTAACAGAATATCCAGAGTGAACATTCTCAATCTTTTTTAATATACAAGCTAGACCTAGAAGTTCTTACTATTATTAAGATGTTAGCCTTGTGCTTGACATAATTCTAAAAGCAATTTGTTCAAAGTTATTTTTGCCCTGAAGGAATGTTGGAATTTGCAACATTATTTTCATGCCTCTATTGATATTATCATATTTTTCTCATTTCTGTTATAACAATATTATGCATTGATTAATTGTGTATGTAAAACCATCTTGAATGCCAAAAGAGAGCCTGTTTGAAAGTGATGTATGATAATCTTTACATAGTAATGTTCACAAATTCTGTGCTACAACATTGTTGTGCATATTTGACTCAATGGTCAAAGGATATTAGTCTAATTTATTTATCTAACTTTGGTAATGTATTTCTCTGATTTTTGTATCATGTTAATATTGAAAGCACAGGGTGAATTAAGAGGAATGTGTTACTCCCTTATTACACTTTTGGAATAATTTATAAAGTACTGATGATGGTTTTCTTAAAATATTTGGTAGAATTTACCCTAATGCCATCATATATGTAGTTTGTTTGTTGAATGAAGTATGGACAAATACTGATTGTTGATTCCAGTCTTACTATCCATTTAGACACACTCACATTTCTTATATCTTTGTAGCTTTGTATGTTGTTTCTAATAATGTATCTTTTTTTGTTACTTGATATGGTAATATGTTTCTGTTTACAATATTCTTTTATAATCCTTCATGTTTCTGTGATATTAATTGCAAATATACACTATTTCTAATTTTATTTATCAATTACTTTATTATTCTTGAAGTAATTATTTAACTCTAAAGAAAGTAAACTATTTTTGTGGTTTATTTTTCATTTTATTTTTTGTTTTACTTAATTCTCCTAGAAATGCTGTAATTTTCTATCACTTACTAAATTTCAACTTAATTTACTGTTTTTATATCACCTGCAGGTCAATGATGTAATTACTTAATGTTATTCTTTTATAAGATTTTATTATATTTTTAATCATGGTGTGTGTGTGTGTGTGTGTGTGTGTGTGTGTGTGTGTGTGTTGAAATATGTACTTTAATACAGTTTCCTTCAGCTCCCTAAAGATGACACTGAAATCTCTGGAGCTGGTGTTATAGGTGGTTGTTAGCTTTCAAACATTAGTGTAAGGAACTCAATATGTCAATTACAAAGTCAGTATATACACTTCATCATTGGTAATTGCTCCATCCTAGTAATCTCTTTCTTTGGGAATATATTCATATTTAATAGAATCCTGCTTACAACTCTTTTTGTTAGGTCCATGCATTTTTAATGCAATGTTTTCATTTTTGTTTTCTCAAGATTTTTATGATTCATCAGTTGTTAGGACATATGTTGTTTGATGTACATGTGTGAATAAATACAGATATATATATATATATATATATATATATGTATTTAAATTTTGATGAATGGTTTACTATTCACAAGTCAAATTTGTCTGTCCCTCTCTCACATTTGTAAGCAGATATAGCTATGAAATATTTACTATTCATTATATATTTGTCTCTTGTTAAATATATTCATCCATTTATGCCAGTTTCAGCTTATGCACACACTGCATACACACACACACACACAAACACACACTTTATTTTTGTCTATAATCTAATACCTTATGATAAGGCCCTTAATACCTATGTTACTTTAACTGGGTATAGGCTTCACTTAAATTTTGACATAGTTGAAGGTGCTACATCTTTGTAACTTTGTGTCTCTGTTATCTTAGATTTGGAGTTTTCCTAAGTGTTACTCCTTAAAAAGACTCAGTATCTTGAAGTTTCTTCACCACAATCTGTGACATTTCCCATGTGTTTTTCTTTTCTTTCTTCCTTCTTCTCCTCTTCCTCCTCCTTCTTTCTTCTTTTTCAAAAGAAACATGTGATAGGAAGGAAGAAACCGAGAGTCTTTGGATTAAATACTATTATGTTAAGGAACCCTCTCAAAATGAGGAGATGAAGGCATTTTGTTAAATGCATAAAAATTTTCATTCAACATAGACTCTGGAATTTCCTCCTTTGAAACCTAAACTCCAGAAACAACCTGAAATGTTTCTTACACACACTGTCCTGTTTTTGTCTCTAGTTCTTTGCATCATCAGTATCTGCTCCAGGTAACCTTATTTCTACCAAGTCTCTGGTTGATTACCTGTATAGTTTTTGACTTCTTCTTGATCTAGACAGGCATAATAATTATAAGCTTTCCATCTTTAATGTTTTATTTTTAACTTTATTTTATGGGAAGTGTGTTTGGCCTGCAGTATGTCTGTACACCCTGTGAATGCTTGGTGCTCACGGGGGAGAAGATGGCATTGGATGCTCAGAACTGGAGTTACAGATGGTTGCCAGCATCCATGTGGCCACTGAAAATCATACCCTAGACACCTAGAATAGCTACCAGTGCTGTGAACTACTGAGCCATTTCTTCCTCAGTCCGCATTCTCTTTTCTTGTAATGATAAAGAAGCAAGTTCACAGCTTCATTCCATATCATCTCCAAATCTGGAAAGATTCCTTTGAAAACTTAAAATGTTTCCCTCTTAGCATAGGAAGATGTATTTCAGATTACAGTGAACATTCCCATTTTACCAATGACCAAATTTAATTCATTAAGACATTTTTATGTACAAATTTTTGGTTATCACATTGAACTATATTTAATAAAGTATTCTCATCTCAGCAGCTGCCAATGGATTCCTAATCCTGGCTATCTTACTTTGGACCTCAACTGAATGAGCATGAATCGTGTGTCTGCTCCAGAGTAGCTGAAGATATTGGAGAACACAGACTTATGCTATTTACCTTTTCCCTTCAGATCTATAGCCCTAACACTGACAAACAGACAGACAACAATACAAAATAAATGCAATTCAGTGTTTTGTGAGTTTTCTAGATACTTCAGCTTTTTATAAGCCAATATAGAGTTGCTCATCTTTATAACTCAAAAGACTGGAGGATGAGAGAAAGGATGACATAGAAAATGGGTTTGTTCTACATGTTAAATTTGAGGCCCTCAAAAGCTATGTACAGATGCTCTGTCTTAAAAATTTAAGACACAATGATGAAAGCACTAGACTATACATCCCATTTTTGCTCCAGAAAAATTCTTATAAACTCCTAGATATTTTTCATCCTATTGTGGGTCTGGAGAAAGCAAGGCAGATGTTATAGTTGCTTTTCCTTCCAAATGCTAATGATGATATTTGCTTCTCTCCTACAGACATATTTAGTGATAGATATGATTTTTTTTTTGCAGAGCACTTTTAGTTCCTTGTGAAAATGTTCATGATGTTATCAGTGTTCTTTCAGTTTAGACATAAAGCAAGATTCTGACTAGGTTAAGATTCAAAGTAGTTCTCTTAGAGAGTGGTAGTGAACAAAGTTAAGGAGGAAAAATGTTTTATGTGGAAATGCATGCCTACCACTATGGGGACAATCAAATATTCCCCTAAAGCAATATGACAAATGGTGACTGCTTATGACAAAACAGAGGTGCAATAGGTAAAACAAAACCAACAACCTCAAGGTGAGTATGTTAGAAAGGGAGATGGTATGGTCTTCTTGTTGCATGCTTATGAATCAACTTAACACATTTGCAAACTCTTCCCAGAGGAGTTACTTTTCTTTTTGTTGTGGAAGATTCGGAGAGACGGACTATAAGGAGATGGGAACTCAACAGACACTGAATCTCTAGTGTCTCAGTCTTAGACACCCTGATCTTCAGAATTGTGAGCAATAATGCTTCTTTAAAAATTGTAAGCCACACAATTTATGTTATCTTACTTTAGCTACCAAGTAGATTATGATGGGAGATAACATATTCAAAATGTGTAAAAAAAAATGGGAAACACGGCGATTAATTTCAAGACTTTATACATGGGTAGTGCTTACCTGTGGTGTTTTGTTAGCAATAGCATAGTCCTATTATAATGCCTGTTAGGAAACAACTAAGGGAAAACACCTTATGCATCAGTATTCAAGCCATAGGTAAGAAGGAACCAGTGATAAGGAAATAATCTTGCTTAAATGGGTGGGAAATCAGGACAAAGGGTACCATAGGTCCCCAACAGTCAACTTATTATTTTTTATTTAAAATTAAGTTAGCATACAAAATAATGGATTTAATTATGACATTTTCATAAATCTGTGTGATGCCTTTGTTCTTATTCATCCCTTCCCCATTATCTCTGCCTATCTATTGCAGGCAATTTCCTGCTTCAAATGTACAATAGTATTTATCCCTAGTATAGGAATGAACTTTGAGAGCCCATTCCACATAGGGGATACTCTCTCAGCCTAGACATACCCGGGGGAGGGCTTAGGTCTTATTCCAAAATATGTGACAGAGTTTGAAGATCCCCCCATGGAAGGCCTTATCGTCCCTGGGCAGCAGAAAGGGGATGGGATAGGAAGAATTGACTTTCTGAATAATAGCTCATTTTGCTTTGAATGAGTCAACAAATTGGACAGTTCTCCATAGAAAAAATATAGTAAATAACCAATAAACATTTGAAAATATGTTCAATATTCTTAGGTTTCAAGGAAATGGAACCAAAAGCAGGTCTTCAAATTTCTTGTTAAGTCAGATGGCTATTCCCAAGAAAACAAATACACATTCTAGGAAGATGTGGGGAAAGAAAGCACTCCCTCATTTTTAGGATGTCAACTCTGACAAGTGCTATGGAAATTATTGTGATGTATACTGTATGGTTTATTACATACACATATATCATTACTTATACTTTCTATGTACACACACACATACACACACACACACAGCAATTTTCAAATCCAGGATTGCAGACGTATATGTATGTAGCAGACTTAGCTAACTGGTTATCTCTGTGTACATGGGTGCTGAAGAACACTAACTGAATTTCAGATGTCATACTTAATAATTTTGTATTGAAAGACCCCCACTCAAGGCTAATAGCTTAAGGCCTGGCTTAGCAATGGTAACGCCATTTTGCAAGGCTTCCACATAAACAAGTAAAAGTACAGGACAAGGTCAGTACTCACAGGCTGCCACATCTGGCCTTGGGAAGGGAGCAGAGGGTTCAGAGAAAAACCCAAACATGAGCTAAGTTAGCTATTATCAGATCCCTAAACACATAAGAGACTTGTCCTCAGATGACTCAATGCCTTATTTGAGCTGACCAATGGGACCCCTGTAACTATGCATCTCGCTTCTGTACCCATGCTTTTGCTACCCAGCCCTATAAAAGTCCCTCTCCCCAGCCTGTGGGCGTGCAAGTTCTCTGAGAGACTTTGTCGCCCACAGGTACCTGTGTGCATCTCAAAAAAACCTCTTGCAGTTTGCATCCGCATCCGTGGTCTCGGCTTGGTCTTTGGGTCCAGGGGTCTCTTCCTGAAGGGAAGTCCTCTTCTGGGGTCTTTCAGTATCATTCTTGTCTTAAACTTGAAACAGAATTTCAAGGTTCTTCATTTTCATCTGCTAATTGTTGGAGTCGTTTGTTAGAGTAGCATTGACCTCCATCCTATACATAAGTTCACCGGATTGTTAGTACTCATCCGTGCTACATATTGTTGCTATGTAGCAAGGATATCTTTGAACTTGTGGTCCTCCTATGTTCACCTCTGAGTGCTAAGTTTAGATGGGTTAGTACTGTTCCCAGATTTTGTGTTGATAAGGATAGATCCTATGGCTTCATGCATACTAGACAGCCATACCCTCATCTCGGAAACAAATTTAAAAAAAAAAATAACCAAAGCAAGTGGGTGATCTCATGTGTAGTCTATTGAAAATAAATCATGTATCCTTTGGAACAGTAGGATACATTTGGGAACGACTACATTTATATAAAACTAGATGCATGTGTGCTTTTAAAGTAACTTAATATGTGAAAAGCAAATCAGTTTTGGTTGTAAAGAGACAGGACATAATGTCCCTTGAACATAATCTTTCCTGTTTCCCGTGCTCTGTGTTTCTTTTCCCCCATCTAGTCAAGACTCAGGTAAATGGCTGCAGCTGCTCTGGATGGGCGGCAGCAGCATGGGCACCGGCACTTCTTACCCATCGTGAGTGAAATTGTCTGGAATCACACAATCTTCATCAATTTCCCACTTGGTGGAAATCGGTTCTTCTAGGCAAGGGGCCTGCACTACATTTGCTTTGCAGCTGGCTGTCCCTTGGAACTGAGATGCAGGGATAGGAGGAGGTGACCTGCTGCTGCTGAATGAATGTGCAAGGTGTGGGTGTGCTCCGCTGATTCTCTGATTGGAGATTGAAATCTGCCTCCCGCTTACAGATAACTGTGGAGGATCTGGCTAAACGGAAGAAAATGAGGAGTTTCTTGTTTGAAGCCTCAAGCTCCAGTGTCTCTCCTAACTAACGAACTAGCATCACGCACAGCGGTACCCTCTTCCACAGGCAGCAATTATATAAGAATAGCATTCCAAACGTGGTCGTTCTGTGACTGGCTGGCATACAGGCTGTTAGTGTGGGAAGAAGATTTTCACGCAGATGTTAGCTAGAAAATAGATGGAAGAAGGGACTGTGATTTACTGGGATCACCATAGCAGAGGATGAAGTTTTAAAGAAAAAAAAAAACTTTAAATGGATCCACAAGATGATTCATACTTATGCTTTTACTTTTTTGCTTCTTTCGGGACTTCTACTTGCAGTGGATTCAGCTAAATGCGCAAATTGGAGTAATCTTATTAACCAGGCAGTGTGTAGTTTTTCCCAATAACCTGAATAAGAATTCCCCGTGAAACTTAAGGCAAAGCAGAGCCCTCACTTCTGTGATCGCTGACAGTAATTATGGGTGAGGAACCAGAGGCAGGCATTTGTAACAGTTCCCAGGAGATGCTCATGCACAATAAAGTTTAAGAACTCCCAGCATGCACTGACCTTGGTAAGTGGCAGTTAGGTAACACCACTACGAATGTGGAATTTAAAGGCATTTTCTTTCCAACTTTATCTCTCTCTTTAGATATAGAACCAATTAGAATTTAATGTGAGAAGAGAAAGAGAAAAAAGTGTACGAATAAAGAACAGCTACCTAATTTAGCTATTGGCTAATACAGGAGTTGAGTTTCTTTTCCTCTCGATGGATCCAAGCATTTGAGCCAAGCATTTGAAGGTATTTCTAACTTATAAAAAACTCAGGTTCTAGAGGAACATGACAAGCATGCACACACAAAAGGAAGACTGAAGAGTCCTTTGGAACTGTGGGACTACCCTAGCTTCTGTGGACTCACATCTTATTCTATTAATTCAAGTCCATGGCAGATTATTCATTAATTATTCTTTCATGTAACCGATTACTAATATCTGCTTAGTTTCAATGTGTATCTATCCTCCATCCAGTTTCTAAGAGTGTCTCTGAATCCATGGCATCATCCCTTCAATTTTGTCCAGTTGACAGCTGCTATAATGTAAATGTATCTCCAAAACTAATGTGTTAGGAATTTCATGCCTAATACAATCCAGTTGGAGAGTAGAGACTAATCATTGATGACTAAGTCATGAGAGAAGATGTAATATAGTGTGGAACCCTATCCCTAACTGCTGTGTGAATGAAGGAAGGGTTTATACATTTGAAATATACAAATAGTGTCATGTCCTTAATGTACTTTTTGAAGTAGAAAGCAGGAAACTGAAGGGTAACTAAGCCACTAAAAGTATGCTTTCTTTTCTAAGAGATTTTATCTTTTTGATATCTGGTATTCCAATGTTCACAAGTTATATCCAGAATCATCTTCCTGTTTACTCATGAATAGAGCCTATCTCAAAGTTTTTGCCACGTGTGCTATTGAAAAATTGAGTTAAGCCTTTTTTGCTCTTGATCTCTTTATAATTGCCATACTTTTCGTCACCACCAGAGACACACATTCTTGGTCATAGTTAGACACCAGTGGTTTGCCCCTGAGCTTCTCATGCTCTAGATCTGTCAGCAAAAGAATAAATAATAAATTTCTGTTCAAAAATGATCAACTATTCCATATTCTATTACAGCAGCACTAAATGACTATGACAACAAGTAACCAGAGCCCAATAAACATTGTTCAGGAAATGATTTCTTTTTAGGCAATGAATATGCATTAAATAATAGTTAATGTTCCAAAACAGAATTTGATACTATCGAAAGACAGTAACGTTTACTAACCTAATTTGAAAAAATTAGATGTAGCTTACTATCTTGTTGTTTATAACAGTGACACCTATGACAGTTTTCTTGTAATTACATTGTAAGTAAAAACTCATGATTATAATATGTAGTATATTTTTAAATATATATTCATGGAAACAAAGAGCGTGTCAAAATATGTCCATTGTTTCAATTACTTTCTGTAAAATTGATTCATGAAAGTTATTCAGCAATACTGAGTGTAAGATTTATGATCTAATCAATTTAAGAGAGTTGTTGGAATTTAATTAACTGTGTTAGAAAAATAATATGTGATGAGACTCTATCTTAAAGATGTTCACATATGTGTTGGTTTATCAATCCAGCTTTATTGGAGATTGAATTTCCATGCTCATTCTCAGTACAGCACACTTTAGCTAACTTTGGTATATTCTTCTCAAACTTTCTGTATCACTGAACAGAAAAACAAAGTGTAAATAATGAATTAGTCATCACTCTTTCTTTTTAAGGAACATTTTCTTGATACCAGATATTGCAAATATTTGCATGCCATGTACAGAATAGATTCACTGTGAGCACAGAGAGATAGAGAAAGTTTTCATGTACTGTGTTTATGTCTTGTGAAACTGCTAACCTAATTTACATATCCCTGAAGGCCCGGGGAGCAGGAAATATGAAAGCAAATGAAAAAGAAGTAACAAAGATAGTATCTTAATTCTTTTTTTACCCTTAAATTAAAAATTTTCAGCCCTAAAAGTAAGTACAATTTTTCTAAATCAAGCATACCATTGTGCATTGCAGGCTCTATAAAGATTCAGACTTTACCAAGGTTGAGCCATCCTCCAACTTCCATCCTGATTTCTTATTATTTTTCAAAATTTCTACAACAAAATGTGCATACTTATACCTTCTTATACATACTTAGTTCATTGAGAATCAAATTTTCCTTGCTATACTCCTTGGTTAAACAATAGTGGATTTTTGTTTTGTTTTGATTTTTTTTTTTTTTTGTATTTTATATAAACCTGACAGATCATAAAATTTCCTTGAATAGATAACAATGATTTTAAAAGATATCGAATATCAACATGGCTTGTACCTTCTGAACAATAGGTTTTAAGTCCTAAGCAAGTTTCTCCAGAAAAACTGAATGGATAGACTGTGTATGGGTGTGATTTATTGGATTAACAACAGAATAGTTATTAAATAGGTCAGCAATGTATGTTTGCACACCAGACAAATGCTCTACCATCTAGTAGAGACCTGATGTACAATGGCAGATGCCTTGGGGTCCAACTATTTGACTAAAGTCCTAGCAGAACCCCTTGTAAGTAGCTAGAGTATTATTCAAAAATGAAAGCTGAAGAAGCACGAGTCACACATCAGAGGAGAAGTTCACCGCAGGCTAGGATCCAGATCCACAGTCTCATTTAAGAAAACTGGAACATGGGGAGGTGAAATGGCTTTTCTGTAGATATGTTGATACCTGGTGCCGATTGTACTGAGGACTGTTATTCTCATTCAGTAAATCCACTCAAGTAATATCCTCCTGAAACATGCCCAAACCACTTCCTGGGTGATTTTTGAGTATGCCAGGTAGATAGTCAAGGTCAATCATAATAGTCTTCCCACATATCTTTTTCATTTCCAGCCTGTTAAAACTGGAAAAATCTTCAGGTATTAGGACTTGGCCATAACTAAAACCATATCACTTAGGTTTCAATCATGAGTCAACTAATCTATCCTCTACCTATGCTCTGTGTGGACTGTGATAAATTTGCATCTCCTTCATTTACCACGAGCCTTTCCATAGCAAGTTAGGAACATCTGATTGGAAAGGCACTAAATGGTGAATAATTTAATGAAAATAAATACTATAAAGAAACTATAACTTATTAAGACTATAGGAATATTTTGAAGTTCAGCATTTGTTTGGTAGTTATTACAAAGAGAAGACAGGAAGTCCACTAAAGTGAGAGCATCAATTCAGAAATCTTTTTCTAGGTAAGATATGTTTCACAACATGAAACACTGTTCACAGTTTGCTATCTATGCCTCAAAAAATGCTTTCACAACAAATTTTAAGGTCTTTGAATAAGAAGCACACAAGGTAGTAAACAAACATGGACATAGTTTGACTTGACCATACAGTCTTTTCTGTGTTGGTTTGAAAATGCACTTTGCCTCCCAGTTCAGCACCAAGTCATTTCCAATAATCCTACTCTACCATTGTCAGACCTGAAAGAGTGCTGTGCCAAGTGTTATTATATGTATTATTTTTTAATTCCAACTCATCTTTCTGTATCACCTAAATTTTTCATAATGGGGATGAGATTTTGGATATCTGTTCATCCCTGGGCTGGTCTTCTCCATCTCTGTGGTCTTACCTGTCTCACATTAAAATTACAGTAGTGATGAAAGAAAGTAGCCAAGCATTTCCTGGTGACTTAAAATAGAAAAAAGATTCTGTGTTCGGTCTAAGGAGAGAAAAAGGAGTTTTGCTTGCAATGTAGTCCCCCAAGTTCATGTTTTGCTTCTTTCACAGATTATGATCAAAGACTGAGAAGCAGGAATAATTAAGTCTATATAAATTTATTCTACAGAGAGAATAATTCATAAAGACACAGTTTACCTTCAAAAAGAAAAATGCATCAAGGGCTAAGGTGACTATTTTCTCATGGAAGAGTGAAAGTAAGTGATGTAGTAAAGTTGCTGGGTGAGTGTGACAGTGAAGTCCCTTGCATCTTGTCATTGCTTGAGAATGCGTATTTATTTAGTGGGGCTTATGAAACGGAAACTTTCTTGAACTCATGTTGAACCTCTCTATGAGAAAACAGAAGCAACTGAGGGGTTTATGTCTGGGAATGAGGGCAGAAAATGAAGCCATATCTTAAAATTTTCCTCAGGAGGGGGTAGGTGAGTAGGAGAGAGAACTGAGTATGTAAGCAGGAGGCCTGAGCACTCCACTAATGTCATGAATGCTAAGTATATATAGCAGTCTACCAATCCTTCTGGAATTCTGAAGTCAGACACCTGAGATTCCTGGAGGAAGGTAATAGACTCACAGAGAGATATTGAGATTTTAGAATGGATGGTGAATGGCATTTTTGTAAAATAATCTGGGGAATCAAGTTGTTAATTAATTAAAGTGTTTTAACATAACAAACAGGATGGACCTAGTATTCTCAACAAGAGTAGTCAGGAAGTCAGAAGGGAAGGGGTCAATAGAATAGAAAAGGATACTAAGTGTACTAAGCCCTCCTTATTTTGTCTGAGAGACAGATGGATAAGGTGATGAGACAAACATTTGTTTTATTTTCTAAATTTGCTTTGTCTCTGTCACTTACCACCTCAACACTATGTATTAAGACAGTATATAGCTTCTAGTTTTGTGACTCTAGGAATATACTAAGCAGGTGTTATTGTGGTGGGCTTGACTGGGATGGAAGAAGGGGGACTTTCTGCTTCATAGGACTATCACCTCAGCAGGATAAAAGCTTGACTCATATCTGGCACATAAGTACATTTTATGTCTTTCTGGTAATTTCCTTGATATAATAGAAAATCACAAACTTATTCTTTACCTAGCTTGTGTCACTATTTAAAAGATTCTATAAAAATAATAAAAAAATGAAAATTAATCAATATTAAAATTAGAAAAATAATAGGTGAATTATATTTGTTAACAGATTTGTGATAATATAATAAACAAAATAAGATCTCAAATGTACCTTTCTCACAAAATTTGGAGGTGAAACATTGAGCAAAATAACAATACTGCTTTAAATTAGAAATAAGACAAGAATATAAAGGAAAAAGGAATAGAAAAAGAATGCATAAAATATACATATTAGTTCAAATGCATACTATCAAGTGTAAATAGTTTGTCTATTTGGATTTAATATTATTAGATTAAAAGGATACTTTTTCTTTCCAGAGAATAATGCAATTTATAATGATATGCTTTCAATTTACCAGTAGAAATTTTTCAATAAGCATTGCCATAAAAGATACAAATGTGTTAGTACTACTTTCAGGTTTGGTGTTTCTCCTTTAATAATGCACAGAGATTTCATATACATGGTGGTAAAAGAAAAGACATGAGCCAGATAGTGGTGGTACATGCCTTAAATCCCAACACTTGGGAGACAGAGGCAGGTAAATCTCTATGAGTTTGAAGTCAGCCTGGTCTAAAGAGAGAGTTTCAGAACAGGTTCAAAAGCTATAGAGAAATCCTGTCTCAAAAAAATGAATGAAAGAAAGAACAAAGGAGGGAAAGAAAGAATTTGTTCCAACGGCAATAATAACAAAATACCTAAAGCCATAAAAGCATACAAAACAATGATTACCAGATGGTATTTTAGGATGCTAATATGTGATAACAAAAAACAAAACAAAAAACTCCAAAAATACCTGGTAAGTCAAGTAGAAACAAAAATAAAGCAATGTTATAAATATTTTAAGAAAAATAAATCAATAAACTAATCAAGAATAGGTAACTGTAGCCCATGATGGCAGAGTGTTAATGCACCAACTGCTACACATTCTTTGAAATAAACTGGGAAAGCTGGAGAGTAGATATCCCATGAGATGGGTGATAATGATGCCAGGAAAATATTAACTTCATCAAAAAAAAAAAAAAAAAAAACAACCAGAAGGGAGAATAGTCCAAATTCTATCCCAGAGATCCCAAGCCTATTCTCAGGGTCACAGTGAGTGCACATAGGGTTGAGGCCAGTGCCTAGGACAAGACAAGAGCCTCTGAAAATATAAACTATAGATATTTAAACATACCTCTTATGCTTCAGCTTAAGCACTAATAGACTGAGTTCAGACAGAGAGTGTCCACCAGAATTCCCTGATGTTTCACATTGGATCACAACACTGAAGCAGCCCAAACAAGTTACTAGATACAAGGCTAGATAGACGCTTTTGTTTACAGTGTTACACTATTTTTATAACAAGCCCATCTATCAGCTGAAGTCACCTGGAAATGAGTATTTAACCTCAGAGTGGTCTTTGAGAAAATGCACAATAATCCAAGCATATATGTTGAGGTTTTACCTACTCAGTAATTGACCATTCAAGAAGGTAGGAATAACATCTTAATCAGTCTACAATATAGTCCTTCTTAAATGATACAAATATTTCTGATCAAAAATATATATTATAAGAAGTTCAAAACATATATTATAAAAAATATCTAATGTCCCATCCAGATATGAAATACCAACTGCAGAATTATAAGTAACATGGAAAGCCAAGCAAAAAAACTCTTCCAAAAATTACCAATTCCACAGTATGAAATCTGACAAGAGTGAAATAAATAGAAACCCAAAAAATTCAACTGCATGATTATAAAGTATTCAATGAAATCAGCGTGAACATGAATAAAATCCTGAATGAATGCAATAAGAACAAGATTGAATTTTTCTTTACCGCTCATTGACATATATCAATGCACATATGTACCATAATTTTCTTTCTATTGATTAGCTCATGGGTATGTTTATTTACTCAATTTCCTAACTATTGTAAATTAAGCAATAATGAACATGGGAATGCAAGTATCTCTACAGTAAGATACAGAATACTTTGTATATATGTCAACACTTGACACATATACATATAGCTTGAATATGATAGTATTAGTCTAGGTTTTGAAAAACTTCCTGATTGATATCCATAATCTTTATACTAGTTTTCATTCTCATCAACTGTAAAGAAGGATTCTGCTTTCTCCAAATCCATGCCAGCCACACAATTCCATAAATGTAGCACCCAAAATTTTGTTTTGAGAATATTATTAAAACAGAACAGAGAAAGAATATTGAAATTTGAAAGAGAATTACCAAGTCACATATGAAAGCAAAACTGAAAGAAACAGCAGCTTTACCAATAGAAATTCAATACTCAGGAGGTGGATTACAAGTTCTGAATTGCAACCAATCCAGATTACTCTATCCAACAAAGCTGTGTTTCATAACAGAAGGATAAAATGAAAACTTTCCATATATAAAATTATTTGTTACTAATGCAGCACAACAGAAGATATTTGAATTTCTGCATATTAAAGAGAAGGTAAACACATCCACGAAACCACAGAAACTGTACTACAAGAGCAAATAAGCAAATGAAGAATAGCAAAGTGGTAAGAAGTATATAAAGAAGAAACTGACAGCAATGATCTGGTACTCTCAAGTATATCTGTGAATGTTAGTGATCTCGATTCAGCAACCAAAAGGCATACTAACAGACTGGATTAAAAAACAAACATTAGTTCTATCCATTTGTCTTCGAATTTCCTGCTGTATGTATAGAACTATACAAAATTCATCCTGAGTGAGATAACTAAGATCCAGAAATACAAATGTGGTATGTACTTACTTATAAGTGTATATTAAGTATAAAGTAAAGGATAACCATGCTACAATCTATAGACACAGAGAGGTTTGGTAACAAGTAGGGCCCAAGGAAGGGATGCATAGATGTTCCTGTGAAGAGGATACAAAAGACATCTCATGGGTAGACTGGGGGAATTTTGGGCAGGGGAACTTGAGGGATCTCGTTGAGGGATGGGCCAAAAGTGAGAGAGATGACTAGAAAGGAGGGCTTTAGAGAGTCAGATAAAACCTGATGCAAGAGAAACTTCCATGGGTCTACAAAGATGGCCCCCGCTAAAACTTCTGGCAGCATTAGATGCCCAGCTGCCTGATCTGGCCATCCCCTGTGATCAGATTGGTGACTACCCTGGTTGTCATTGGAGAACTTTCATCCAGTGACTAATGGACACAGATTCAGAGACACACAAACAAACATTAGGTTACACTAGAGGAATCCTGCTAAGGAGAGGTAGAAGGGAGTGTCAGAAACAAGGCGTCAGGGACAAAACACACTGGAAGCCTTGAACCTGGCTCACTGGAACTCACAGAGTCTGCAAAAACAACCAAGGTGCCTGCACGGGAATGACCTAAGACCTCTGCATATATGTGACAGTTGTGTAGCTTGGTCTTTATGTGGGACTCCTGGTAATGGAAGCAGGGGCTGTCCCTGTTGCTTTGACTGTCTCTGAGGAATATATTCCTCATGCTGGATTGCCTTGCTCAACCTGAAAACAGGGATTGACCTTATGGCAGTTTGGTATGTCATGCTTTGTTGAAGCCTGTGGGTGGCCTTCCCCTTTCTAAGCCATTATGGAGGAGGTATGGATTGGAGGGGGTGCATATGGGAAGAAGAGGGAGGGGTGGGAGGGAGAATGATGGCAGACAGTGGTTGATATGTAAAATAAATCAATTCATTAATTTTAAAAGAAATAAGAATTAAATGTTGCCTATAAGAAATACATCTCCTTAACAAACACAACACAGCCTTAGTGTTAAAGGATAGGAAAGAGCATCGGAACCAAATACATCTAGAAAACAATTGCAAATTGCTTGTACTTATAACTGAGAAAAACAGATTTCTACCTTGAATTGGTCAGAAGAATGAAGATGAAGACAACTCCAGTTCTAGGAGAGCTGTGTCTTTCAACATCTGCAGACCCCTACACATATGGCACATACAGACAAACAGAGTCTGTTTTATTTCTCTCTCTCTCTCTCTCTCTCTCTCTCTCTCTCTCTCTCTCTCTCTCTCTCTCTCTGTGTGTGTGTGTGTGTGTGTGTGTGTGTGCCTCTTTTATATGCATGCTCTCTCTCTCTCTCTCTCTATATATATATATATATATATATATATATTTAAAAATTAAAGAAATATCAAATATATTGGAAAAATAAGAATTAAACAAACACCAAACCAGGAAATAGCAATAATACAGAACAATGCAGAAATTAATAAAATTGAAATGAAGAGAACAACTCTAATAATGAATCAAATACAGATTTGGTTCTTTGCAAAGAAGAGTAAAATTGGCAAACCCTTAGATGAAATCTCAAAAAGAGAGAACCCACATTTATAAAATGAAAGTTGAAAAGGAAGATGTTACAACAGACAACAAATGATGTTTAAGGAATCATTAAAGTAAACCTTGAAAATCTAGATGGGAAAATCTAATGGAAAGTGATATATTTTTCAACACACAGTGAACCAAAATTTAATCAAAAGAGCATAAACACACATAATTGATCTGTAAGAAGACATGATGCTGAAGAAAATAATAAATCCCCAAAGAAAACCAAACTAGACCTAAATGGATTTATTTATGACTTCTACCAGAGCTTTAGGGAACTAACATGTATTTTATAGCTAGAATATAAAGGAATAATCCAGATCCAGTATTTGAAGTCAGAGATTTCCCTGATATAAAAACCAGGAAAGGAAAAAACACAAAATAGCAGGCCAATATCCTCGAAGCACATGGGTGCAAAACTTTTGAAATCTTGCAACTAGATTTTAGCAAGATATCACACATTTCACAAACCATGTTCAAGTGTGCTTCATTCCATAAATAGAAGGATTTTTCAATATAAGGAAATTAATAAATGCATACACTGATGACTATGGCATACATTACATGATATTTTGGCAAAGTCCTTTATGCTAAAAATCTCTGAGCAAACTAAGTAGAATAAACACACATTTCTGCAATCAAGGCTGTAAATGACAAACTCATAGTAAGCATATTAAATGGGAAAACAAATAGTATTACCTCTAAAAAAAAATAAACCTATAGATTCAACTCAATCGCAGCAGTTGTAATCTTGATGTCTTTAATACTCATTTTGGGATCATGCATATGAAACTTTATCCTGATAAAATATGTCAGTAATTAATGAACTAATTATATCCCTGTGAATAATTGTACTCTCTGGGGAGGCTGTGGTAAAAACAATCAACCTTGAGTTGGAACCACATATCAAATTGTAGGAGGCTGTCGGATTTCATAGAGCATTTTTTCTTTCTTCTGAAAATTGAGCTGATAATTGCAATGTTGTTTGCAGGCTCATAGGATTCCCAGTAATACATGAATTACAGTAATTATCTCTAATAGGAATGGTAGGAGAAGGAGCATGCAGTAGTTCAGAAATAATTTTTAGTGCATGAATAAACTTGTTCCTTTGGTTCACACCAACAGGTCTCCTATTATGCAACCATTTACAAAATGAACTGAAAACAAGAATTGTCACTTCCAAAAAGTTCCTATCATGAGAAGCCTTCAAATTTTCACTATGTTAACTTGATTTTTGTCTGAAACACATCCTCATTAGTTGAAGTTTGAACATGTACAAAAATAGTTATTTTTAGATAAAAGTTATTATATAGCTAATATTTAACTATGGTTAAATAATCACTATTTACTGAGTATTTATTGAGTGGACAAATTAATCTTTTTCCATGAATTGAACATTTTAACTTCATTCAAATAAGAAGATTTATTGTTTAATAATAGTTTCTGTTATGGTAAGTGATCATCTCCTTTAATAACATATTTTCCCTCTCTTACTCTCTTAAAATAAAGTAACCTATACTTAAATACAACATTTCATCTCATTTGTACCTAGGTTATTTCAAAACATTGGGACTGTTGGGTTATTTAAATTTTATGTCTTGTGACTTACAATGTCAAATAATAGGGCCACATTGGAAAGTAGCGTGGTAGATTCGACGTTAAACACAGAGTTTTCGCATGACCTGTTTATTTCGATTCTATGTATTATCTAAGAGGAAAAAACAGGTATATTCTCACAAAATAGGGTGCATGGATGTTCACAGCAGTGATTTTCATAATAGCTCTGAAGTAAAAAGTACCACAGTAACCGTTATCTTCTGAATGGAGTTAAAGCAAGCAATGCAGTATCATTTATCAGGGAAAACTAATGAAATCTTTAGAATTCATCAATGTCTGTGAGTTTTAACAGTGGCTGGTACTAGAGATATTTACAAAAGACCCACCTTTTGTGGTATTCTACTTTCTGAAATGTACAGAATAAGAGAATATCCACAGAAAATGGGCTGTTATTTCCTGGAGGTCTCTGAGGAACTGTTGGAGAGAATGAGAGGATGCATTCTGTTGAGTACAGGGCTTTATTTTGAAGTGAAGACAGTTTTCCAAAATTACATTGTTAGGCTGATTGAACAAGAACAACTGTAATTATAGGAAGAATAGAATTCTATGCTTTCCATGCTATACTTTATTATATGTAGGTTATATCTTCATAGAACAGCCATCAGAAAGTATCTCTCTGAGTGCATATAATAATGTGTATGGAGCTGGTAGTTATTGGTTTCGGAGCTGTTAGTTGTTGGTTTCAGATCTAACCTTCCCTAAATACATGGATAGGGCTCTGCATTCAGAAAATCCTCCTTAGTTTTCTCAAGTTCTAGTTGTTTATGTACATATTATGTGCAAACTGTTATATGTCTACCTGGATATTATCCCTACTTTCGTACTATTTTAAAAATGAGTATTTCTTCTAATGTTTGCCTCACTTTGCTATGAATACACAGTCATGCAGCATGTTCTGTCATTCAATCATACTAATTTACCTACAAACTGCAGGAGATTTTACATTTATCTTATATGTTATTTTACTTATTCTCCACTTTCCACAAAACAATCATGCTTGAAGAATATGGACAATTTTACAACTGCTTTTCTAGTCATTAAACTCTTTTACAGTGCATTAGCATAACCCATGGCAATGCTAAGGAAGCTGTATTTGCCTTGGTGCCAAGCGTTGGGGAAAACATTTGACTTTCCACACTAAGTGTAACAAATTTATTCTTCATAAGTGATCTTTGTTAGTTCATTATAGTCATTAATTTTTAAATGATAATTTACAGAACAATTTCCTAAATTTTTAAATGCTTTCTGTGCCTTCTCTTCTTAAGTTCCTCATCCACCTATTCCTTCTTTATCTCTATTTCTATGGTTGTGTTTGTTTTATGACACAGTATCATTAGCAAGGTTAGCCTCAAACTCTATTTTTAAAAAAAGGTCAACATTGTCCTCTTGACAAACCCATCTTCACTGACTAAGTTCTTGGACTAAAAAGCTCAACATTGTGTGTGTGTGTGTGTGTGTGTGTGTGTGTGTGTGTGTGTGTATGTGAACTGTTTTGTCTTTGTCTCATTCTTAAAAATATAATTTAGAAATAAACGGAAAGGCATTTTGACCACAGACTTCAGATACTTAAAGTTTGCATAAATGATAAGTAAGATACAGAAGAAAATAATAGATGACTGCTAGATCAAGGATAATATACAAATGATGGGATGAATACATACACACACACACACACACACACACACACACACATATATATATATATATATATATATATATATATATATATATATAAAGAGAGAGAGAGAGATAGTACAGAGAAGATAACAAACAATAAATCTATTATCTATGTATATAACTTTTTGGAGGAAAGTTAATTATTTTTCTCCAATTTCTCTAATAGTATTACAAATGTTTTTTTTATGTTTATTGAATCTTGACTTATGTTTTCATGTAATATATGATAAAATGAATATAATATAATCTGAAAAGGCTGAATATCATACTTCATTTTCATTCTCTTATTTCTACAACTTAACCTGATATAATATTATAATATGATTTGGAAACAGATATAAAAGTATTTAATAACAGTTAAAATGATCTTCCACTTTAACTCTGGAGAGGATATTTAACAAGCTACATATATTATATGTGGTGACTCATGCCTGTCTCAGCATTACGGAGCCTGGGGAAGAGAATGAAAAGTCCTGAGTCAGTCTCAGGAAATAACAAGACTGATGCCAGATCGACAGACATAATGAGTGAAAGTCAGTCAGAGTAAGAAACTGAGGCCGTTATAAAGAATCAATAACTGAAGAGAATCTACCTAATGGCTTACACCCTCTGAAAGATCATGGACCACCTGCCTTTACACTATAATTTGGCAAGTTGCTTTCTGTTCAAATCTTACAGATTTTCCATTTGTGAAGATATTGTCATAACTATACTCATAGTTTAAAGATTCAGAAAATGGATTGTCATATACTCGTAGTATTTTTAAAGACAAAATTTTTTAGGCATGACATCAACTCAGCACAATGTTTTGATGGTCCCATATTTAATAGATTACAAAATTAATGACATGAATTGGTTATTAACATGTATGTTTTGACTCATAAATCTTCCTAAAGTAAGATAAAAATATTAAAATTTATCTAAAATTATTTCAAGTAACTACAGAACTTGAATGTTTTCATAGTGAATTTATCAATCTGTTTTGACATTGGTTTGACACAGCCTTAGGCTGTTTCCTCATTTGTCTTATAAGCTGGATACAATGCAGCAAAAAGAAGGCTATAACTGAGTTTTTTAGTTCCATGTATAAAGATAAATTACTTTGCACAGCTGAATGCATTTTGTTCCTCCAGAACACACAGAGTCCTACAATCTACCCCTCAATAATTTTATTACTAGCTGAAAAGATAAAATGTAATTGAGAGCTAGGCCTTTATATGGCATGCCTGCAGCAAACTTCATGAAAATTTCATTTGTTAAGAATGACTTACATAAACATGTAGTCTCATGAGATAAAGACACATTGCATCAGTGTCCTGAAATATCAAGATTTCCCCCATCAAATTCTTCACTATTAGAAAAAAAACTATAGCTACTGGTAAATCATGGCAAGGTGGTTAATCTTAGAAATCAGCTCCAGTTTTGTTTTCTTGTCCTCATCCTGAACCTGTAATTTCATCCTTAGAACTTTTATTTCTTGAGAAAAGCTTCCACATTCATATCTCTAGTCCTGAAAACAAATGTGCAACTGGCACATGCAAAAGTTGTCACCACTTGGAAGCTTTGCTTGTCATCTCAGATTCAGAATATGCAAAATTTAAATTCTCCACATCATTGCCCAAAGTGCACTCACTCTCTAGCTAACCCAATTCTGTCACTAAGGTTTTTCTAGATGGCTTCCTAGAGTTCCTATTTGGAATACTGTGACTTCTATTAAATACTTCCATTTATTTAATGTTGTTTATGTCATTGTGACATTTTAATTTTTTTAAATAGCTGAAATTTGATTCATCTCCATGTCTATCAGTTCTACCTACTTCATCATAGCAAGCAAAAATTTATATTTTCTCTTTTATTGTAATTGTATTAACAATACATTGAGTACATTAGTAACAATAACAACTCACCAGAACAAAGATATGAATTGCAGAAGAAATAGAATTCTTGGTGATTAAAATAATCATTGAAGAAATACCAGCTTTTAGATTGGAAGGGTAGATCGGTGAGTTAAGTTGCAAGCATGAGGATCAGAATTCAGCTCTCCACCTGTAATTCTAGCACTCCTTGGGTGAGATGGCAAGAAGAGATAGAGGCTTGAAAACAAGATACTTTATCACACTCAAGAGTGTAAAAGAAGCTGCCAAAACAAGGTGAGAAATGGGAACAGGTACCCAAGATTGTCCTCTGACCTTCAATGTATAATTCATGAAGGTTGCGCGCCCTTATGCATACATTTACACATACACACAACTCATCTCATATCATATTTTGTGCATCATGCGCAAAATATATGCCTGCCCAAAACGACTAAATTAAGCCTGGAAATGAGAGTTAGACACGTGATTTCACTCCAACCTTGAAGTTATTGCCAATTTTTAGCCACAGAAAGAGGAAGAAACAGTTTTATCTAAATTTAGACCCTGGTAATTAACAATAGCCAAGTGAAAGACTACACTTCCAAGAATATATGAGCACCACAAATTGGTCTGAAAGGCAAAACACAAAAAAGCAAAAGCAAATTAGCAAAAAGGCATAAAGCTAGGAAGGTAGAGATGGGAAGTGGATCTGGGAATAGTTGAGGGATGGGTTAATATGATAAAAATGGATTTTAGGTGACTAAACAAACTAATGCTAACTTCTAAAAAACTTAAATATTGAAGTACTGCAACATTTAAGTCATTCCAATTATTCTTAAAACTATAAGGTGTACAGGGGGACAATGTCACATGATAAAAATCAATATCTATTTAAATATATGCACAACTTCAGCATCTATAATTGAAAATGTTGCTCTTACTACAGTGTTAAAGAAACACCAATGGGAAATTATCTTCTCTTATTATATGGCACTCATTAATATCTTGGAGTAGTTTGACTAAATATAAAATATTGGCTTCATTTGCCTAGGCAATTTAAGTAGGTATTTCTATTTCATATAACATTAAAGACCATGACTCTTTGGAAATTATTCCTATGAAATTCAACCCCAGCCATTATTACTATTTCTGTTTTTTTTATTAAATAATTGTTGGCCAATTGTGGTGATTTGAAGATAGGTGCATATGCTTGGGTCCCTAAGTATGCAACTCTTTTAGGAAGGATTAGGAGATGTGGCTTTACTGGAGAAGGTGTATAACTGGGATTGAGTTTGGAAGCTTCAAAAACCAATTCCTGGCCTAGTCTTTCCTCTCTCTCTCTCTCTCTCTCTCTCTCTCTCTCTCTCTCTCTCTCTTTCTCTGTCTCTCTCTCCCTCTCTCTGTCTCTGACTCTCTCCCTCTCCCTCTGTCTCTCTCTCCTGTCTCTCTGTCTCTGTCTCTCTCTCCCTGTCTCTGTCTCTCTCTCTTTCTCTGTCTCTCTCTCCCTCTCTCTGTCTCTGACTCTCTCCCTCTCCCTCTGTCTCTCTCTCCTGTCTGTCTCTGTCTCTGTCTCTCTCTCCCTGTCTCTGTCTCTCTCTCCCTGTCTCTGTCTCTGTCTCTCTCTCTCTCTGTTTTTATTCTTCTAGCATATATTACATCCTAACAGGTTTCCTCTCACTCCCCTACCCCAGTCTGTCTCTTTCCAGAACCACTCCCTCTCCATCTCTTCTGAGAAAAGATCAAGCCTCCCAGGACATCACCCAAGCATGACATAACATACTATATAATACCAAGCACATACCACCAAATCAAGGCTGGATTGAGGAAACAGATGGGATAGGAACACAATGAGAACACAGTCCACAGAATTAAATGCTTACTTTTATAATCTTCCTGGGTCATGTTGGGTATCTCTTCATATCAGTAACCAAATAGTAGGAGAGTAACCAAATCGACCTGAATGATGCAATCTAGATCCACATGACTTGTGAGATATCCCTCTTCTGGACTTCTTATTCCCTGCCTGTCTATATCTTTTCTGATCACTTCTATCATAATTTTTAAGTTCCTGTGATCTGCAGAATGGAATTCTATATATAAACCTTAAACTCTTTTGTTCAAGAATTCTTGGAGCCCAGATCTATTCCTCTTCACTCTAACAGTCTTATGGTCATCACTCATTCATTGCTGCTAGACACCACCTCTCAGTTTCAGTTTATTCAGCAGGAACTGTGATACCTGAAAGATATTCTAGCATATGGAATTCACTAATTCCAGAGCTCCAGTTCCTGATTGCTTTTCTCATGAATTTCTTCCTACAGTTAGTGATTCCATTTTTTTTCAAGTGACGGATTCTCCAGAATTATTTATAAGTGTTATCTTTGATTTGTGATAGCTTTAAATTACAACATACATGTTCTTATTCATTAGATTCTCATAATGAATACTGACTACTTAGTAAAAGCCAATAATGCAAGGAATTTCCATTTCTGCACATTTATATTAAGTATAATGCCATTTCATGCAGCTTAGTTCCTGAGTTTTATTGTAATTAATTTTATCCTTATCTTGTATAATCCACTTACAAAAAATTAAATAATTATCTTGTTTTGAGAAGATCCTCTCAATATATTTTCATATAAACTGTTTTGATTAGAACATAAATTGTCCCCAGGGATCCATGGATTCAAACCTTGATTTTCAGTTTGTAGCACTGTTCAGGAAACTACTGAGGCCTTTAGCAGCTGGGACCTGATGAACTAAAGTAGGTAACTATAGGCAAGGCCTTTGAGGATAGCACTCAGTGCTGACTAAGTTCTGAGTTCACTGTGTTTGTTCTGCTCCAAGCTGAGGAGCCCTGACTACATGCTTCATCTGCTGTGAATGCTAAAATGGCTTCCCCACCAAGGAGGATTAATTTTTTTCTATGAATTTGAGCCCAAATAAGCCTTTGTACAGTGAACTTGTGTCTGGCAAGTGATGATCACAGAGACAAAAATGTAGCTAACACATGACTGCATACATATTCATGCTTAACCATGTAAGCTGAAATGATTTAATTCATGGAAAAATACTATAGTTAAAAAAAAGAAAGGGTTATCCAATCCAAAGAACTACTGGTGATTTATGCTTTCCTTTCTCCTTCTACTTTTGCCAGTGTTCTCAAAAAAAAGCATCAGCTAAAGCATTCTACCTTTTTTTTTTTTTTTTTCAAAATCATTCAGTAAGTGCCCATTTCCCTCAGAGAAGAAATCCTCTTTACTGTCAAATTAAAGCACAAGATTCAGCCGCTTCACATCTCTCTAGTTTTCACTCCTTTCTCCTTCTCATTTGCTCTGGCACCAAAGCCAGTTTTGCAGGACTGCTGCAATTCATTGGTACGTGTTTAATTTTCTGTTGTCTTCATCTTTCAATGCAACATGTTTATTTATATATATTATAAAACATCTGCTAGTTCATTTATTTATATAACTTATATAATATATTCCTACACGTGGCCATATCAGCTCTTTCTGATCTTAAAGTACTCTTATTGTTGTTCTAGTTTTATTGTTTGTTTGTTTGTTTGAGCAAAATTTCCATGCATCTTAGTCTGGTCTAGACTTCACTATGTAATCCAGGCTAGCCATGAACTCCTAATCTTCTTGCCTCAACATCCCAAGAGCCGGGATGATAGGAGGGAGCCACTGCAATGGGATCTGAGCTCATTATTGGTTTCCCTGTTTTATTTACTTTTTTGTTTCTTTGTTTGTAGTATTTCATTCCTGTCAATTTCTTACTTTTTATTTCCTTCAGATAACAATTCTTACATAAACAATTGAATTAGAAAAAAATAGTCCATCACCACCAGAAACTTAGGATTTCAAATTCTCTCTTCCTATGCCTCAGTTATATTTTCTACAATCATTATTACTATATAACTTATGTTTATCATGGTTTTATTTTGCTTTTCCATATACATGTATGTCTTTCCAATTGCTAATCTGTAAACTCCAGGAAGGTAGAGAACTTGCCTGGTGCACTAGTGCATAGTTGCCACTAGAAATATACAAGATATCAGTAGAAACTCAGTAAAACTTTGTGTTACATTGATCAATTCAGTCCACTTATTGGGATTTAGCATTTGTGTGTTCACTCATACATATCATGTATCCATTAGTGCATAATTTTTCACTCCAAAAAATTGCTAGTGTTCGGTGATGATTTCCTGCTTGGAACTTTCTTAATCAAATGAATTACATCCTTCTAGAAATTAAAGCATCTCACTGGATTTGAGAAAAACACTGACCTAATTGTTATTCAAAACATTGCAATGTATCATTAAGCTTTGTAATCACCCATAAATTAAAAGCAAATGACAAAATATTCAAAACATACTCATATTTATTAGTGTTTGTGTAACAGTGAGAAAAGTCACATTTTAATGAGTTTCTAACTTGTCTATCCTAGATGTGACAAACAGTAAGATGCACAAGTTAAGATGGAAATCTGTAGAACTAAGCCAACAAGATTGAGTTCTACATTGTATACTGAAAAGTTACTTCCTAAATAATATTGTTCCTGTATAGTGTTTCACAAAGACCAAAGGACACATCAATATGGCAACCATTGAATGCACATGCTAAACAAATATTACATGAGAAAATACTGAACACTTGAGAGAAATATGCTAGCATTATATGAAAAGTGGTTATATTGTATATTATGTATTTGTCTGGTCCTTGTCACATCTAATAGTAGAAGTCAAACTAAAATTATACAAACACAGAGAAATAATTCTATGTGTATTCACTGCTCTGGGTGAAATGGGCACTAACATGATTTTGAACAAAAGGGTAGAATGCTTTCTTTAGATGATGTTCTCTTGATAACATTGGCAAAAGTTGGAGGAGAAGAAAAACAATCAATCACCAGTGATGCTTTGATTTGGATAACACTTTTTAAACTATAGTATTCTCTTATGAATTAAATCATTTTATCTTACATGGTTAAGCATGAATATGTATGCAGTCACATGATAGTTATTTGTTTTGCCTCTCTGTCCAAAATACCTGCCACAAACAACTTCACTGAAAAATCCCATTATGCAATAGTATTTCTTATGGAAGCATAACATTGGACTTAAGAAAGATGACTTTACTATATTTTATTTCTTCTTTTTCTGTGTCAACCATGCTTATCTTTAAGTTGTTTGTTGTATCTTGCATATTGATATCTGAGACTAGAGAGATAACAATTTATTAAACTATTGTTCCTATCATACAGAATAATAAATAAGATAATTCTTTAAACCAAAAACCAGGGAAAGAAGACTATAGGCTGGAGATTGATAAATTTGAAAAGATCCAACCTCAGTTAAGAAGTACGATTCACTGTAATAAAATGACTAAGCACTGCCATCATGCTAATATGAACAATAACATTTGTTAGAATTGGTAAGAGAACCTCTTAAACTATCACATTATGAAGATGCTTATTATTATTTAATTTTAAGACAATGCTGGCTCTAACCTTTACAGTTATTTTTTTCTTTTTCTTTTAAGTTCTACTAAAACTTATCATCAGATACTTAATTGCAACTTGGTTTTTTTTGGATTTAGAAAATTATCTTTGCCCAAGAGCCCAGTATTGTAAACTTGCTGGCTGATAACTGAGCACAGAATTAAAAACGAAAGTTCCCTTAGTCTCTCTATTCAAGAGTCTGCTTCCGTGTCTTTCAGTGGCTGTGGGGACTTATAAAGTATAGAAGAGAAACACTACAAATGAAATTCCATCAATTGAATGGAAAATCATCAGAAATTCATTTTCTGAAATCAGGTTGCTCACATGTATGTTCTCACATTTCCTAAGAAACAAGGTATTTCCACATCTGTTAAATACCCATGTGCTTCAAATAAGAGAGACAGAAAAAAATCTTGTTTTAAGTATAGGTCCAGCTTAATTCACAGCTGTAGAATACTAGCTTCTTATTGGCCATAAACAGAAAGTTACTTGGAAACTGAGCCATGGAAATATTCTTATCTGAATAGATCCAGATTTCACAGCACAACAACAAAGTAAGTCGATACAAACTAGAAAAAAAATGGTGACTTTGCTGTTCTTGCTGCTTGTGATTTAGTGTTCTTTTATTTTTCTATGTATTAGTCAGGGTTCTCTAGAGTAACAGAATTTACTGACACTCTCTCTTTATATACACATATATATGTAAATATATATATGTTTGTGCATACACACATGTATAGGATTTGCTATATGTATAAATTTATTATATATTAAAGGGATTTATTAGAATGACCTTCAGGCTGCATTGCAGCTAAGCCAAGAATATCTGTTAACGGAAAGTCCAAGAATCCAGTCATTGCTCAGTCCATGTGGCTACTGTCTCAGCTGGTCTGCAGCATATGCTAGACTACCAAAGAAGTACACTCTAATATCAACTAAGGAAGGGACTTGTTAGCAAGGCAAGGGAAAGGAGGCTGGAGCAAAACTATCTATTTCCATGGCCTTATATAGACTTCCAACTCAAGTTATGGCCCAGATTAAAGATATGTCTTCCTGTCTCAAGACTGGGATTAGAAGTGGATCTTCCTACTTTGAATTAAGAAACACAATATCTATAATTGGTGTGACTTTAGTTTGGGGACTTTATTTAATGCTAGATGTAGTCAAGTTAACAATGAGGAATAGCCATCAAACTCTGTATCCCTCTTCATCTCTCTCACCTTTTTCTATCTCGATCTCTCTTTATGTCTCTATGTATATGTGATCCTTTCTCTCTCTCTCTCTCTCTCTCTCTCTCTCTCTCTCTCTCTCTCTCTCTCTCTCTCTCTCTCTCTCTCTCTCTCTCTCATGTGTGTGTTTGAAGCCCGAATATGGTGTTCTCCTCATTGAGAGATGTATGCTATTTTTAAGCATTATACCAATCAGCTTTACAATTAAGATACAGACATGTTTAACCATGCCACATTTTATATATAACTTTGGAAATGAAGAATTGTCTGATTGGTCTTCGCCCTTTGGTCATCCACCCTTTGAACTTTGTCTAAGGCAGAAAACCTGTTTTATGAACAAGGATTCTACCAGTTCATCAGAAATGAGTGTCTAGTATAATATGACATAATAAAAATTAATTTATATTTATAGAAGTTTAGGGAGGAAATGTGTGATGCTTCAGTTTAAACAACTTGCATGTAGGAGATTGTTTTATACTAGAAAATTTAATTTATGACAAATGCTGAATTTTAGAAATGTCACTTATTCAGTGTATGACAATAAATAAGGCATATAGACTATCAGGCTGAATATTTAAACAAATCCATCCCAGGATGGTATCAATTAAGACTAACTGCTGAACTTTCCATTGAATGAGACTAGCTGACAATATAACCGTTGAATTAATAATCCAATATAGTGTCTCAGAAGAGGTTAGAAAGATACTTATGAGACAGAATCCATTCATGGAAACCTATATTGAAGTGTCATGGAGCTTAGAAATTCTTTTGTGCTTTTTTGAAATGTTTTAAATTTTAGTAAAAGTCAAGTATCTGAGGGCTAGTATGTGGAATATGACAGTTCATTGGCATAAGAAATCCCCAAGTAACAGATACATCTACGCAGCAGGGAACTGGGGGCCAAGATGTACTTTCAGTTGACATTCTTGCAGTAATTTATATTATAATGAAATGGGTCTATAAAATATCAAGAAGACCTGAGGAAAAAATTATTTTTTAAAGAATAACTTTCTTTTATCTCTTCTTATGATATCCCCCTCTTAGTTTATATTTACATACGTTGCCACTTCAATAATTAGCTTCAGTCTTCTATTATGCCAGGCTCAGGGAATGTTTATTAAGATCAGAGAACTAAACATGAACAATATGTACAAAGAAAGCAGCAGAGCTGGGAAGCTGGCTCAGTGGCTAAGAACACTTACTGATATTCTTGAGGACCCAGCCCCCACAGCAGGTCAGAATGATCTGGAACTCCAGCTCTAGGAAATCCTATACCTTACCCTGGCCTCAACGGGCATCAGGTAAACATGTGTACCAACATACTTACAGATAAAACACCCAAACACATAAAATAAAATGGGAAGAATGCATTCTTAACAAGAGGAAAAGTATTAGAATGACTTATAAATATAGTTATCTTTAGTCTGTGATAGTATTTTACAAAATCTTTGCTTTATAAACAATTAATTTTACAAAATATTTTATTTTAGCATAACTCATTAAAAGCATATATGGAAGTAAGTGTGGGAAGTTTCTACATATCATCAGATTCTAAAATATAATTACATATTCAATGTTTTCATTCATAAGATATGTAGTTATTTCTAAAATGTGTTTTATCACTGAAATTCTTTCTATAATTCCCATTAAGTATCTGATAAAATGATTGTTTTTCAAATAAAATTCAGGGAAGACATGACTAATTTTATATACTCATGCATAGATAATTCTCTTTCTAAGTGAAAATATTTTGATAATCTTTTAAAATAAAAATGCAACTGAATCATCTTTCACTATATTTACTCCATCTAATTCCTTCCATGTCCCCATCCCACAAAAAAAAAATGTATGGCCCATTTTTCTTCAATTACTCTTATTATATTGTTCCACATATTTATAAAAATAAATATATAAATATAATGTTCTGAATCCATTTAGTTTTGTTCATAAATATATGTGATCCCACTGCTGACTACATTGTATTGAATAGCCAACTAAAATCATATGTGTGTGTGTGTGTGTGTGTGCATATATTTGTGTATGATCTAGTAACCATGTGTCCCTTTTGTTCTTTTGTACATGTTTATATATACCTTGATTAGGTCTGGATCTCCTTTAACTGTCAAAGTTTATGACTTAGCGGTCCATGCCATTCACAGGTTGTACCACAACTAAATCAGTGGCTAAATTCTGGTTCACCTTTTTCTGAAGACCACAAAATGGAATTTATCCATATCTTCATCAATACAAAAGATAGCAGAGGGGTTTGGTTGTCTCCTTGTTCCATGACACTCACCTGTGCAGTCTGTGGAAGAGTTGGCAGTCTTGAGAAAATCACAGTTGGTGCCATATTGTTAGAGGAACTGGGTCTCTTAAAACCAGACAGCCACAGTTAACATGGAATGAACTGACAGATGGCTTCCCATTGATCAAGTCAGTTTTTGTGAATTCAACTATTTCACCTCACCAAACAGCATGAGAAAGTATCCATACAGACTTATTATTTTTCAGAGCAGAAATCCAGGGAATTTTGTCATCTCTCCTCATACATGTCTGATGTGAATTGGAAGAAGGGATTTTTCTCAGTTGCTTTCACAGAAATGAGAAAAGCAAACTAGCCTGATTTTGAATTATATTTTTAGGTATTTGTTTTCATAACTTTTCTATCACTTACCTTTTAATTTATTCTTTCTCTCTCTCTCTCTCTCTCTCTCTCTCTCTCTCTCTCTCTCTCTCTCTCTCTCTCTCTCTCCCCCGTGTGTGTGTGTGTGTGTGTGTGTGTGTGTGTGTGTGCGCGCGCGTGCATGCGTGTGCATGCATGTGTGCATCATGTGTAGGTAGAGGACAACCCTCAAAAGACACTTCTGACTTTCTACCTTGTGGAATTGAGCTCCAGACACAGAGCTCCTATATTCATGCATGGAGACAGGTGATTTTACTCTGCACCTTCTCACTGGCACAGATATGTGTTATGATTCCAGACCATTGTCTGTTTTCAAAAAACAGATGACTAATCTAGTTGTTCGTATCATAGAGCAAACCTTTATGTATACTATATTGTTTCCATAACAAGTCATCAGTATGATAGTCATGATGAACAGAGACTAGACACAGGTATCATATAGCAGAAAAAATGAAGAAATTAATCATAAAATTATGAGCCAATGGGATGAATGGAAAGTGTGTGTGCATGTGCGTGTGAGTGTGTGATTATGTGTGTTCATAGAATAGACAAAGTGGTGTGGATTGCAGACATGTGAGCTGTTTTCAGAATATAATGAAAACATAGGGAGAGAGACAAGACACTGCTGCCTGATATATGAAGAGATCTGTTTATGTTTGTATCCAAGGTTACAGAGTGACTAGGAGTGAATTATAAAATTGAAGATGTCAAGGATATCACAGTGTTCTCAGTGCAGTGACTTAAATCTGCCACCAAGGCATAATGCTGAACACATATGCATAATTTGGGAGGATAGGCTGAGCTTATTGTGAGTGTTTTGTTTAGGAGCATCCAATCAACCTCGAGACAATGAAATAGTAGAACAGTAGGAGACATGTCTGGCCTAAGGACACCAATTTTATCTTATTCATATAGGAAAATATTAAATATGAGTCAGAAGTAGATAGCAACATAAACAATGAACAAGATTCAGTGCTAATGCCTTGTCAAAATATATATTGTCTTATTGTTGTTTTAATATTTTACTTCCCTAATTGTAATATTTACAATTTTAAAATATGTTTGTGTGCAGAAAGGTACAGTCTGTACTTAGAATTTATTCTTAATCTTGAGTGTTTCAATTACAGTGTAATGATTCATTTATTAATTGAATAAATATTTGGCAAGCATCTCCTGTGTTCCAGTATTATTATGTAAAACACCTGGGCTTCTACATACATGATGACCGAAATAGATAACAATTGGTAAGGTCAACAATGAAGTCAACAGTGGCTATCAGTTGATAATGTACCAGAAATATAATATTCATGAAACTAAGGCATGGAAATAGAGTAGTGAGTGACCACTTCATGAGAAAGTAATCCAACAAAGACCAAAACTGTGAAAACCCCACAAACCTGAGAGGAGTTTCCAGAACTTTTAAATTAAGAGCTGAACATTCTGGCATTGTTCACCTCACCCCCTCTTCTTAGCCTGGCATCAAAGTATGCATATAATTTCTGTGGCTACGAGTGCTTTTCACGAGTTACTTTCCCAGGTCCCAGTATAGAAGTGACTGGTTTACAGGTTGAGGATTTAGTCCATGTAGCTCTGCCACACGGTTAAGTTGTCCTAAGTCAATGAGATCTTTGACTTTTACTCCTGCAAGTCAAAATGGTCTTGGAAGATTTTCTTTTCTCCTTTCCTTCTCACATAAAATTAACTTTTAAGATGTGTCTATATTTAAGGAATATAATTGATGTTTGGAACACATTAAACAGAGCACAGCTGTAATGGTTAGACAAAGGAAAACAGTCCCGCTAAGCTATTCTTGGCATGTAGTGAATAAGTGTCAAAATGAAGGTGCTCTCATTGGAAAAATAGCAACTAAGCCCCGTAATATTTACATTGATGGGATTCTGTGGGCTGCCATGCTAGTTCTTCTCCTGTCTGGAATGTCTGCTGGAGGAACAGGGATGGATTCCTCTACAACCTAAGTGCTGGATCTCACTAATATGTAGCCAGCCTTGCTACTTTTTCTCTACGGTGTTTTACAACTGTTCTCCCCAACAATTGCATTTTTACAGTTGTTTAATTGAAACCTCAAATGGAAAAAGAGTTGCAGACAGCATTTAGGGGTTTTGTAAGGGAATAAGAAATAGAGATCAGGCCCTTGAGATTACTCTGCAGTGACACATGACCACAATTACAGCCTCAGACTGGTCACTGAGAATTCGCAAACCTAAGGGTTGACTGTAAAAGATTTGGTGCTCTTTTCCTGAAAGAGCTTCTGCTCTTCTCCTAAATTCATGGACAGAACACACAGAACAAAGAAAGACAAGTATTCACAGTGAATGGGTAACCAGTTCAGAGGAAGAAACGTTAATTAATAGCAGAGATGGGGCAGTTCCACAGAAACCCAAGAAAAAAAAAGTCTCTAATACAGACAACACTGGAAGTACAGCATGCAAAGACCTAAAAGGTCAATGAACACCCTCGTGCAGACAAAAATTTCATAGGATGATATATAGTCTAAATGTTCAACCTACTAAGAAATAACCACAAAAATGGGCACAGATAATTTGAGCCCGAGAGTTTGTATATTTCCTTCAGGACAATATTAGTGAACTTGAAATTAAAAAAAAAAAAGTACTGGTATAACTTAGTTTTAATCCATGGATTTTGGCTAGTACTAGTAATCCTAGCACCCATGAAGATGAGGAAGGCATATTAACACGAGTTCAAGTGCAATTTGGGCTACATAGTAAATTATAGGCCAGCCATGCCTATGAGAGACCTTTCTTTAAAAGTTACAAGTTAAAAGAGCATCATAGGTTTGAAGAGAAACTGACTCTACAGAAAGTTCCGGAGACTAACAAGGACGACCCAAACTAACAATCTGAGCAACAATGGAGAGGCTACCTCAAATGCCCTTCCCAAATAATGAGATTGATAATTAACTTATATGCCATCAGAGAGTCCTCATCTAGTAACTGATGGAAACAGAGGCAGACATCCACCTAAACACGGAGCCAAACTCCTGAAGTCCAGTTGTGGAGAGGGAGGAGTGATGAGAAAAGGGGATAAGACCAGGCTACAGAAACCCACAGAGACAGCTGACCTGAACAGCAGGGAGCTCTAGGACACCAGACTGATATCTGGGAAGCCATCATAGGACCAACCCAGACCCCGAGTGTGGGTCTCAGTTAGAAGGCCTGGGCAGTCTAAGGGACTTCTGACAATAAAACCAGGATATATCCCTGGTGCACAAAAGGACTCTGGGAGCATGTCCCCCATGGAGGGATATTCCCCTAATCTAGAGACAGGAGGGAGAGCCTAGACCCTACTCCAAAAGACTTGAGAGATTTTGATGATCGCTCCTAGAGGACTTCACCCTCCCTGTGGAAAAGGGGGTGGGGATGGGAAAGGAGGGGCAGTCGGGGAGGGGATGGGAGGGAGAGGAAACTGGGATTGATATGTAAAATGAGAAATGTATATATAAATAAATTTACCTGCAATTAGAAAAAAATGGGCATGCTATTTTATTTTTTTTAAACTTTGTTAAAGTTTAAAAACCAACAGAGTAGGAAAGAATAAATAATGTTCAAGTAAAAAAAACTGCTTATTTTATTTATTGTCTCATATTCAAATATTTTAAAATATTTTATCCAGTATTATAATTATTATTCCCTCTTCTTTGGTCCAAAAAGTATTTTTATTATCATATTATTTTCTTTGCCACACTTCTGTTAAATGATATAAACAATGCAATTTGATGTTTTGGTTACAGTGAATGGTTTCATGTACAGTTTTCTTGCATGCAAAATATATAATATTTGAAGCTGAAAATTTATTGACTTACTAATTTGGAATGTCTCTCCTATACTTTAAATTCAGTCAGTTGTTTTGTTGTAAATCTTTTATTCCTCATTCCCTTTAATAACACATTTCTATAACACAGCTATAGCTCTGAGGGCCCTCTGTTATCATAAGGAATCATCTTCAATATGCATGTTTGTATTTTTACTAATTTGAAATTAATATATTTATACAAATTTTACAGAAAATTTAATTACCCCATTAGATATTATTATCTGGTTAGAACAAAGAGATCAAGGAAAATTGGAGGGACAAATTTATTGACTGTTTTAGTGAAAATGTAAAAGAAATAACTTGAATATTATGCTACTATTGTAGTAGAATTGTAGAAGCTAAATTCTTCAAAGCTATTTCCTGTGCCCTCTCCCTTAAAATTTCAAACATGAATAAAAGAAAGAAGTGGTGACCTGAGCACTACTAAGTAGCATCCTGGCAAAAACTGTGGCAGTGGCATTTTTAAACTTGTTCCCCACAGAACAAGTTTAAAAAATCAGCAGGTGCACAGACTACCAAAGAAACTTAAAAAGGCTATTTATTTAAACATTGTTACACACTTAGCAATGGGTAGTATACTTAGCAACTCCATTTTGTTGTCCCACATATATATATATATATATATATATATATATATATACAAATGTATATAATTGTACACTCTCTGTGTGTGTGTGTGTGTGTGTGTGTGTAGCTAAATCTTTTGAACACTATGAATTATACATTATAAATACATTCTTTGGAAACAGTTTGATTTCAAGTCCCCCAGAAAGGTAAGAAAACAGGAATTCAGGCCAGATGAAATCATTGAAACTGTAGGAAGATCATAAGAAGTTGAGTTTAACCAAGTATGTGCTTATATACATGCTGAATTGGACCCAGGGCCAGTTCAACATGAAAGAATTCATGCTGATTACACTAAATCTAGACAGCTATCACTAACTAGTGAGGCCACGGACATCAGAAAAGAGCCTATCACTGCCAATTTCCTCAACCAGTGTACTTTATAACTACATTCTTCTTTTCCTTTTGCAGCCATCGCTGGATCGCAGCCGCCAAAATGAAGCTCAATCCCTTTGTGACTTTTGCCTGAAACAGGAACCACAAAAGGCATTTCAATGCACCTCTTCACATTCGGAGGAGGGTCATGTCTTCCCCTCTTCCCAAAGAGCTGAGACAGAATTAGAGTGTTCGATCTATGCCCATCCGAAAGGATGATGACGTTCAGGTTGGCCCAGGACACTACAAATGTCAGCAGATCGGCAAAGTGGTCCAGGTGTACAGGAAGAAACATGTCTCCTACATTGAACGAGTACAGCGAGAAAGGCTAATGACACAACAGTCCATGTGGGCATCCACCCCAGCAAGGTGGTTATCACCAGGCTAAAGCTGGACAAAGACTGCAAGAAGATCCTGGAAAGAAAAGCCAAGTAGGAAAGAAGGGCAATACAAAGAAGAAACGATTGAGAAGATGCAGAAGTAGGGGCGTCTCATACGTCCCATAGATTTCGTTAAAGACTATTCAAGTAAATATATATATTTTACATACCAACCCCCATTACCCTTCTCTCCCATTCTCCCATCCTCACCCCTGCTTTGCCCCCTTCCGACCCCTCATCCACTCCTCAGAGGGGGTACGGCCTTCCTTGAGGAGTTAACAAAGTCTGTCATCCCAAATTGAGGTAGGAACAAGGCACTCCCCCCTATGTCAAGGCTGAGCACAGTATCCCACCATAGAGAATGGGCTCCAAAAAGGTAGTTCATGCACCTGTGATAGGTCCCAATACCACTGCCAGGGACCCCAATCTAACTACATACTAATTGTCTTCCCTTATACTCACAGATAAGTGTATCGAGCTCTCAACCCTCATCAACCAAGCTTTTCTTTACAGTAGACAGAGTCATCACAGTAATCCATAACCAATCTAAATGCAGAGAACATTTATAATGGGCTGCCAGCCCCAATTCAGATACATTACACCAGAATACTCACAATTAAAGTTTGAGGAATGTTGAAATGGGACAGAAAGTTTTTCAGAACGCTAAGATATCTGATATGAGATGCTGTCTTCTAATTATATCAAGAAAGCTTTCTCTACAAAATAATAATAATAAATAATATGCTCCAAATGAAACCTGAGTGATTGAATAGAGGAAATACCAAGATATTCTAGTTCTAGATTAAGAGCTACAGGGAGTTAATGACCATTAAGAGACAGAGAACAAGATTTCTCTAGAGAATAAATCTTGATCCAATCCTAAGATGTCACCACTAAATAAATACATATAGGAGAAACTCTAAAAGAACACATCAGGTTATGTATACACACACACACACACACACACACACACACACACACACACACACACACAAAGACACCAAAATGAACAAGCAAATGCACAAAAACAATAATAATTAAAGAAGCAGAATTTGAGAGTGGATGAGGAGACATTGCAGGCTCTGCATGGGAAAGAAGGGTGGGTGTAATTGATAAAAGTAGAATAGGAAAGAAACAGTTTCACTCCTAGAAGACTAGCTACATAAGAGGGGGAGGAAGGTGTGCAGGAAGACTGGATAACAAGGACAATATATTATCAATATTCTGGCTGAAATTTCATTGGTGTCTGTTGTATTCTTATTTCTGAAATGATAATAATATATATACATATATATGTATATATATATGTATATATATAGCCATTTTGAAGGTTTTGTAATCAATTTATCAATTTTCAATTTAGAATTCTTTAAAGAAAACCAGGAACTGATGTAAACTGACCAAGACAATTATTTACTTGAGAAGAAATCCAAAATGTCACTATAGTCAAGCTTATTTATAATCTCTGTGAGACAAACTGTTTCATGGAGAAGATCAGTATGCACCTTTCCATATGACACAGCATTTAGGTTTTGATCTGTGTCCAATGCTTAAATCACATTACCTGTAATACCTTTTCTCCCTTTATCCATAAATGTTTAGTTTTGAAAGTTTAAATTGTATTGATTGAATTAAGAAGTAAACCAGTATCCATTTCCTATATGGGCACCCCAAGTTAAATTGTTGCCTTGAAAAACAACACATAAGTGGCACCACTATATAGGCATAATAGAGAAAAGGTTACTGGATTATAGGGGCAAATTAATTAACAAACTATATTCAAGTGAATTCACTGAATAACTCTTGGCAATTATTTTGAGACAAATAAGGCATGCAGTAGAAGTATACATTAATCCAACACTGAATAGGCCTTTTCCAAATAGTAGAATTAAGTAAACATTAAAGCCTGGAAAAATATTTAGCATATAATTATGTCTTTTAGTAAACTTTGAAAGCTCATGACTTAAATTTATTAACTTACATTTAGTGTAAATATAGAACAGTAAGTAAAAGAATAATTCATGAGAATAATATTTATGACCATGATTCTAAATATAACACTGGTAGGATTCTAGGTAAATCTTTAACCTATCTTATTTTAGTAATTATTTGAATATTAAATAAAACTAAATATCAATATAACTTCATCTTAAAATATTTAATTTTCTGTAAAGCACATAGAAGTTAGGAAATTCCATTTCAATTTAACTTTTTATAATGTCCCCAAGGAAACAGAATAAGCTACAGGCTAATTTAGGTTTCATTACTCACATAAATACTTTATTAAGTTTGTGATGTTGAAGAGCAACACAATTATATTCTCCAAAATACTGAGTTCAAAATATTGGCCTTAATTCCACATGTTAATTGAGAAATACCATTTTATTTTCTTTTTACTTTCTACTTAACTTGCACAGCAAGGCTTTTCATAGAAAACTCAAGGTGAGAATGTATTACTTCCCACTTCTTATGCAATTCAAACTATCATATTTCATAGACCCCAATTCTTTGACTGTCCATGTCTAAGGATATAGACCACTTCACAGTATCTTATAACAATTGTTCATATATTGATGTTCTCGAACCACCCAGCATCTACATGTTATAAAATCTACAGACTTCATTCACTCTCTTAGCTTCAGGAAATTTTGCAGGCTAGTATATTTACATTTCTAAAAATAAACAAATGTTTTCTTTTAGCTCTTCACGTTGAGTCTCGCCACTGCTATCATCTGCCTTTGGTTTATTCCTATAGTTTTATAAATCAAAGCAAAGGTTTCCATCTCTATTTAATTGCCTTGAAAATGTGTACTCGTTTCTTTCTATATGTTTTTATAATAGTAGCACTTCATAATGTAAATCATGTTTTTCTATAAAACTGTTGTCTTTAGTTAAATTACAAATATAAGGAAAATTATATGAAATTTTAAACTCAGTTGTGCCAGGCACATAACAGCATTTGGCTAGACAAAAATATTCCTGTGATTACATTGAAACTAAAATAAAACCACGTATGCTGTCCTTCTGACCCCTTCTAAGCTACTATAATTAGGGTAATATCTCTAGAAACCTCCAGGCTATAGCAACGAGAATATAACAGTGTGAAGATCTATACATGTTGCATTCATCAGAATTAGCCAGTTGTGGGATGTTTTAAGAATCTCATAAGTTTTCTGTTTGTTTTTTTGTGGAAGGTGTTTTGGAGTGAGTTGCCTTTTTTATTTATGTATTTATTTATTTATTTATTTATTTATTTATTTGGGATTTTTTTTTATTAAATTCAATTTATTCATTTATTTTACAACCTGACCGGTTTCTCTCCCTTCTCTCCTCTTATTTCCTCTCCCAACCTCTCTGCAACCAATCCACTCCTCCTTTGTGTCCGTTCAGGAAGGGCAGGCCTACCAAGGGTATCAACAAAGCACAGTATGTCAAGTTGAGACTTGCTCCTCCACTTGTATTAAGGCTGGGCAAGGCAACCCAGTATAAAGAATAGGTTCCTAGAAGTCAGACAAAGCCTTAGGGACAGGCCCTTGCTCCCATTGTTATGAGTCCCACAAATATGCCATGCTATAAAACCATCACTCATATGTAGAGAGGCTAGGTCGGCCCCATGTAGCCTCCCTTAGCACTTATGAATCCAGGTTGGTTGTTTTTGTTGGTTCCCTTGTGATGGATGATGTTGACACCCTTGGCTCTTAAAATCTTCCTTCCCTCTCCTCAACAGGATCCTCTGAGCAGAGTCCAGTGTTTGGCTGTGGAACTCTTATATCTGTTTCTATCAGTCACAGGATGAAGGCTCTCTGATGGCAAATGGGGTGGTCACCAATCTAATTATAGGAGGTAGCCAGGTCAGACTATCTAATTTTAAAGAACTACAATGCTGAATGTCAAAGCAAGATGTTCCATGTGCTCTTTGTCTTAGAGAATTAAGACTATTCACAATGGTAGAAAGGGTAAAAGGACACATAAGCAACTTTACTTTTAAATATTGGTTGCTTTCCTACAACTATTGTCAGTAGTTGTATTGGTTGAAACACTTCCAAAAGTATCTTCGCTGCCTTCTTTCCCAATAAAGAAAGAAATCCCAGTATGCTAGAAGAAAAAAAAATCATAAACATCAGTAATTATACATTTCGTATAATAAAAGAATGACAGAGTTAATTTTTCAACAGGTTATTCTGCTACTTTAAATTTAAATAAATCACCTTGCCATGAAATGTAATAGTTATTGCTTCAAGTCTCTATTGAAGGCACATAGATTTGCATTGAATGAAATAACAGAAAAATGAAGGCAGAGTGCCATGTTCACTAGAATATATGCTAACCGATAACCACATATGCACCATAGGAAAGGTGAAGTGAGGTGTTCATAAATGTTATTTTTAATACCCCCAGAGTAGAGAGGTTACATTCTTAACTAATATAATGAATATTAAAATCAAATGTTTATCTGTTTTCACAAAACCTAACAACCAATCTGGGATTACTCTTTCATAAAAGAAAAATGTTTATAAATGCAATAAAGACTGCTTTGCACTTTCAAATTTATGTAAAGTCTGAGCTCAACAACCCACACCCCATGACTAATGTATTATACTAAATATCAATTTTATGAATGGAGTTTCAATCTGAGCACACAGTGGAGAATGGGCCTTCTGTTTTCAATGATAATAGAGGGAAGGCATTATACTTTGTAAAATAGAGTCATCACTCAACTATTACCCTAGGTCCCCACTTCATTTTTAAGAGAGTGAGTAGTCATATTAATGACAACAGGTCATTTTATCCAAATCTGGTGAGATTTAGAATAAGAAGGAAGTGTGCTCTTGCCTGCCTTTCTGAGAATCTAGAGCAACCTCACCTGTGGACAGGACACATTTGCAAAGGAACAACTTAAGCTATTGTTTCAGCTTAAATACTTCAAAACTGTCAGAAACTATTGGTGCCAATCTCAGTCCTCAAGAGGAGGGAATATGGTAGGTATGTTTTGAAAAACTGACATTTCCCATTCAGTCATTAGATAAATAGGTAGGTAGATAGGTAGGTAGATAGATAGATAGATAGATAGATAGATTAAATAGATAGATGATAGATGGCTGAATAGATAGATTAGACAAATGAGAGATGGATGGATGGTAGATAGATATAGAGATAGAATGATAAATAGATAAACTAAGAAGTAAATGTGCTAATAAATAAATAAATAATCTTAATGTTCAAGCTTCCAACTGAACTGATGACAGAGGGCCAGAATTCTCCCTTCATTCACACCAAAATAATCTCACCAGAGGTGGGTGGTGTTTTTTATGGAATTGTTGTAATATGAATTCCAAGACACACATACAGAAGCAAGACTATGAACCGTGACAAAATGACAAATCTGTTTCCAATAAGTTTGATATAAAATAAATCAAGTGATTTATAATATAAAATTTATTTTTACAAAATTTATAGTATTTTTGTAAAACCATCTAAATTTCTAATTCAGTTATTGACATATTTATTAAAATATGCAAGAAACTTTCCCAACTTAACATTCCAAATGACTAAAGGTGTAGAAGTGAGAATAGGAGTTATTCTCTCTCCCTCTCACTCTCGCTTTCTCTTGTTATCTATAATATTTCCATAATTTCCAAATTTTATTTTTAGTGTTTAAAGCATAACACTAATTTTTCTATTCAATTATATCGAATTTTATCTTTTTCCTGATTAGATGTTCTAAGAAATGTGTATGTTCTATCTGTTGCTTAACATGGACATTTTTACAGTATTATATTTATACTTTTTCTCATCAAATTAAATATCTTGTTTTACATTAATCTTTGCAAAATGCCCCAGATTGGCGTATAATTTAAGTATCTAAAAATATGAAAGTATTTTTTTCTTGATTATTCAATAGCAACAGGGTTCAGTGTTCTGTTTGTTAAAGCTCATTATCTCCTTCAATTAAACATAATTTCGGTGGCTATTTAAGAGTATTGTAAAAACAGGACATTCATAAAAGGCAGGAAGAAGTTCATCTTGAGGCTATAACTTTCTTCCTGGCTTAATGCACTAGAGTCTGCATCATTTACAGCAGTGGGTCTCATTCTTCCTTTTACTGCGACCTCAAAACAGAACATTATTTCCTTTACAACTGTAATTTTGTTATGAATCACATTGTAAAATATCTGTGTTTTTGGATGGTTACAATAATATGGGGAGTTTTTGCCATTGCCTGGGCAGCTCTGCATCATTATTTAGGAATGGCACATTACATATTCAAAGTTACTTGGAATTTTTCATTTAGAATTTATTGATCTCACTTGCAATTGGATTGATGATGTTTCCTACCAGACAATCATAAATTTGGTACCAATGCTAGCCAAGCTATTTAATGATGATCTAACTATAGATCATTATTCTTGGAGCCAATATATTGATGATAGCATTAGGCTAGCAAAGAGAAAAGTATTTTCCTAACCTGGGCTTATTCATGCTTTTGTAATAAATCATTAGTGATTAAACCTAGAACTTCAGGGTGTAAAATGTCAGATCTGGTACTTGAGATATTTTCATAAAGGATAAAAAGAACTTACTAATATGGATTATTATTGTCAAAGGTTCTTGAAAGCTTTAATTATAGATACAGCTTTTGGACAGGATGTACATATGTTACTCAACTTGGGTTATTTTCTTATAATGTCATCAATTAGAAATAAAGGGGATATCTATATTTTTGAAGCTTTGATATAAAAAAAATGACCAAAATAAGGATGACTTTATACTTTTGTGATAATTTTCTATTTGGTTTGCAGTTTTAGATCATTATTAAAAGCCAGTCTAACTAATTAAAAGTCTAATAATACATGTGCCTAATTTATTGAATAATTTTGTTTCAAGAAATTGTATTTCATGTATTAATGAATATATTTTAGAAAATTAATTTTAGAATAAATACATTGCTTATGATAAACACATTTGTAATTATTCAGGTATTACTGGAGGACTATGTTGAGCCTGAAAGGTAGAGAACATTCTTTTTGTTTGTTTTAATTTAATATTATTTAACATTTTTGTTTATGTTCTGACCAGAGTTTCCCCTCCCTCTTCTCCTCCCATTCCCTCCCGTGATTCCCACCTACCAGCCCTCACATTCAATCTCCTCCATCTCCACTCAGTAAGAGGCAGGTCTCCAATGGACTTGAGCAAAGCCTGGCACATCAAATTGAGGGGTACTGAGCTCCTCCCCTTGCATAAATGCTGGGCAAGTTTATCCAGTGGGGAGAACAGTTTCCCAAAACCTAGCTAAGCACCAGGGACAGGTCCTGATCCCATTGCCAGGAGTCTTACAAAGAGACCAAGCTACACAGCTGTCACCCACATGCAGGGGGCCTAGGGAGGTCCCATGCAGGCTCCATAACTCTTTTTATGCTCCCACAAGCTCAGGTCAGCTATCTTCGTGGGTTCCTCTGTCATGACTTTGATCACCCCTGGCTCATACAACCCCTCCTCCCTTTCTTCAGGTGGCTTGGCCCAGCCAGCATTTGGCTATGGATCTCTGCATCTGCTTCCATCAGTTACTGGGTAAACACTTTCTGATGACAGTTAGGGTGGTCACCAATCTGATAACAGTAGATGGCCATTTTAGCCACCCTCTCCACTATTGCTAGGAGACTTAGTTTGGATTATCCTTGTGAATTCCTGGAATGTCCCCGGCACCAGAAACGGTCCCCCCAACCCCCATCAAAAATCTATTTTGTTACTCTCCCCTTCAGTCTTACCCGCAACCCGCCTCTTGCACCCACCCCACCCAACTTGCTCCTTCAAGTTCCCATCTAATTTTTCCCTACCCTCCACTTCCCCCAGTTTACCCAGGAAATCTCTTCTATTTCCCCTTCCCAGGGAAATCCTTGCATTCTTCTTCAGACACTCTCTGTTATCTAGCCATCAGAGAACAGTCTTAATTTAAGCATTTCACTCAAGATTAAGTTTATATAGGTTGCAATCAGTTTCCGCTGCCTTAAAGAAGGCCATCCCAGCATGTTTTTATTTTATTACTTATTTCCCAAGCAAACAAATTTTTCTTAAGTGTAGAAATTTTTCTTTGTTTTCAAAGTTTTTATTTTCTTATTTTATTGTATGTATGCCTGTTTTGTCTGCAGGTATTCTATCCACCACATATATTCCTTATGCAACAGAAGAAAGCAGAAGGCATCAGATGCACCAAGACTGGAGCTCAAGTAGTTGTGATCCATCGTGTGGGTTCTGGGAATTGAACTTGAGCCTTCTGTAAAAGCAACAAGTGTTCATAACCACTAAGAAAACCAGTATGAGTGTTTGATAAGTAAAAAAAAAAAAAAAAAAAAAAACAGACTGGCTAGAGCCAGTCTTAGAGAGAAAAAGAGTCAAATGTACTTTGCAATAAAACAGAAAAGTTCATTTTGGGGAAATGAAGAAGTATTTATTTTGTGTAGTTGAAATAAAGAAATGTGCTTAAATTACGGGAACAATTTTTCAACATCAAAGGAAATAGTACTCCTGTAATTATGTTCATTACATCCTAGCAGCATCAGTGCATAGAAGCCCACATTATTATCATAATTATAAATCAGACTTTCAACATACAGATTTTAAAAACATTTCCTAAGTAATATATATTATAATAAAGAATGGCAGCTATCGGCTTTTAAAAGAAACTTTGCTCAATAATTTAAATATTTTCTCTATATTTGTGCTAACAATTTTTATAGATTATTAAGTAGATGTTTTCAAATTTGATAAACTATATCATGTATTGTTTATGAAAAATAATTAATATTTATACATTTTGATTATTCTAAATGCAAACATAGATAACAACATACCCTATATCTACAAACTCTCATCCTAGAATGGAAGGTTGAGACCTGTTATGAACTACCTGTTCTTCTAAATTCATTAATTTGGTCCCTCCCCTGCAATGTGTTTTTGTGTGAAGATGACTCTTCTGTGTAGTTAAACGTCAGTGAAGACCTAAGTTTAGCAATGATTGATGTCTTATTAGAAAGATTTTTTTAAAAAGAGGAGAGTCAAATGTTGTAGGCTAACCTCTCACATCCTACACCCAACATACATTCATCAGTGACAGACTGAAGGAGGGTAAAAACAGAAAGCATCTACCTACAGACAAAAAGAGATATCTCATGTAAACATGATTGGCTAGAAGCTTTATCTGGGACTTCTAGTACCCAGAACTGTGAGAAAGTAACTTTCTTCTGTTGATTCCTTGGTATCATACAATGATATCTCTAGAAAATTGGTAGAACATCAAAGGTACAAAACCCAACTCAACTCATATAGTCAACTATTTATTGTAAGTCTACACTATTCTGTCTGTTACATTAGACTAGATAGTTACAGGATGTGAAAGGGTAATGAAAATTATCTTTAAATACATTGGTTTTCTATAAAATATTTAATTTTTATTGAATTTTCTATATATTTATGAACTTCAGAGTCTATAGAATCAATATACAAGTCATAAAATGGTAAAAAAAAATATGGGAACAGAATGATCTGACTACATTGAGATGTAGAGGACTCATGGAAAGATAGCTAACAAGGAAGAGACAAAAGTTAAACATCATCTTAGGTGCAAGGAAGGAAAGAGGGTAATAAGTAGAAGATAGATAGGTAGATAGATAGATGGATAGATAGATGATAGATTGATGTTTGATAGAGAGAAAGAAAGAATATAGTTGACAGATAACATCAATTTAAAATCTAATTGTAAATCCTGTTTATTGTGCCTGTGTTATGATTATAAAATGTAATATTAGTGTTAATATAAGCATGAGCTAACATAACTTTTCATGGTTTTATATATATATAAATATATATACATACATATATACATATGTGTGTATATTGTATGCATGCATGTGCTTACCTGTGTGTGAATACACACATAAGGGTGCATGCATGTGTTCATGTATGAGTATACGTGTGTGTGTGTGTGGGTGGGTGCGTGTGTACGTTTGGAGACCTAAATTTGACACTAGGAGTCATTCTTGATTGTTCTCCATATTATTAACCATGACACACTTTTGCAATTGCTTCTGCTTCTGCTACTCTACTAACCAGCTTGCTTTAGAATCATTGTCTGAACCTTGTGAGACTTGCTGTTGCAGATAGACTGCGCACCTGTCTGATATTTACACAGGTCTGAAGAATCCAATTTCCCTTTTCCTTGGGCTGGCTCAGCAAACATGCTATCTGCTGAGCCATGAAAACAGCCCCCGAAATTACATTCAAGTAGCCAGATACTTTACACTAAGTCTGGGAGAGTTATTCTATAACTTCCAAGAAAACTTTATTTTGCAAAGTATTTGTTTTTAAAATCTAAACCTCTCATTAAAATTTAATTTCTTGGTCAAATTGGACCACTTCTGAAATTTTTTCATATTTTCTGAATCCATGAGCTGTTTAGAATTCCCCTCATTTATGTATTTTCTTCAGTTGTATTTCATGTCTTATAGCTATATTTTAGTGATCATTATCATTATATCAAGAAATTATCTTCATACATTTTCAGAGCATTATATAATTAATTAGTTAATTCTCCTGTCTTTTTCCTTTCCTTATAGGTTATAGTATAATCATCACTATTTCTTGTGATTAAATAATCCTACTTTAAAATTAACAGTGTGCTGTTATCATTCAGCTAATTGATTTATTAAAGGGAGGTGTTTAGTAAAATATCACTTACACATAGTATGATAATTTAAAATGTAGTTGTAATTAACAGTTGTACAGTGGATGGAGGCTAGCGAGGGGATAAATGAATTTCAAGGTTTCCCAAATCTTTCCTGACCTCTCTGTCATCCTGAGTCTTTCAAGACATTCCTTCATACACATGCAGGAATTCTCATTTCTCTAAAACAGTTTGACTCATTTTGTAGATGGCCTTCTGAAGACCATTCATTACTTTCTACATCCTGTTTACTTAAGTAATGTTAATGTCCTCTTTCATATTTTCCTGCTGAATTGATTTAAATGTCCCTTGTTGACTCCATTTTACCTGGGCTCCTAAATCTAGATTTATTTTGATCCATCTAAATCAATTGAAGTGTAGCTTAGATAAATTTCAAGTGAGTTGTTTTGAAAGATTTTTTTTTCAAATTTTTTGAATACCCCAAAATGCCTTTTCTGATTAAGATCATGTTGAGTTACTGTTTTTTGTTTTTAGTTCTAACAGATTTTTTTTTGCTCAACTAATTATAGCTCAAAGTAACTTGCTGCCCCCAATACTATTTCTATAATTGATCATTTCCTAAATTAAAGGTATAATTCATTCCACACCCTGCTATATATTTATGAGCTAAAAACTGAATATAGTCAATGAGAGCTTGTCATATGATAGCCATTCAAGAATGTTTTCTAGCTTCTTGAGGTCTTTGTATAATTTTGGAGATAGTCACTCTGTCAAGTAGAGTTGGGGAAGGAACAGAGAAGGAGAGCAAGGAAAGAGATATCTTGATAGAGGGAACTGTTAAGGACTTAACAAGAAATTTCCAGGATTCCACAAGGATGACCCTATCTAAGAATCTAAGCAATAGTGGAGATGTTGCCTTAAATGTCCGTCCCCTATAATGAGATTGATGTCTACCTTAAATACCATAATAGAGCCTTCATCTAGTAGCTGATGGAAACAGAAACAGAGATTCACAGTTAAGCACCAAGTCAAATTCCTGGAATACAGTTATAGAGAGGGAGGAGTAATGAGCAAAGGGATCAAGACCATGATGGGGAAACCCACAGAAACAGCTGACCTGAGTGAGTGGGAGCTCACTGACTCCAATTCTGGACTAAGGGCTGGGAAACCTGAGGGAGACCAAACTAAGCCTTCTGAATGTGTGTGACAGTTGGTGGCTTGGGCAGTTTATGGGGCCTCTGACAGTAGAACCAATATTTATCCCTAGTGCATGAATGGGCTTTTGGAAATCATTTCCTATGGAGGAATATTCTCTCAGCCTAGATACAGAGAGAGAGAAAGAGAGCCTGGGTCCTGCTCAAAATGATAAGACCGACTTCAATGAACCCCATGGGAGGACTTTTCCTCTGTGGGGTGATGGGAAAATAATGTGGGTGATAGGAGGATGGGAGGGGGAGGAAACTGGGACTGGTATGTAGAATAATATTGTTTCAATAAAAAATAATATAAAAACAGCAACAACATCAACAAGAAATGTTTCCTAATACAAGTCTTCCATTGTTTTCCCACCTTTACTGATAACATCATCTGGAAGTAATCTTGAAAACAATGAGTAAAAAATTTTAGTTGGGAAAATCAGAAAATATTGCTAGAAGAATGTCTTCAAATATTAACAAAATTTCAATCTACATATTTGTACAAATTCACGTAAAAGAAATGCAAACACTCACTAATGTAAAATTGTACTACAAAATAAATCTCTGATCTCTAGAGTAAATATAATTTTAAGGTGCTAGTCTTTAAAATTTAAAGATACATAGTTATAAAGATAAAAATAAAGCAACTTGATACACAAAAATAAACTGTTATAAAGCAAGTTTCTATGTTTTCGGCTGAAACCTTTTATTCCATAGCACACATTTCCATTCCTTTATACATTATGAATATGTTGAAAGAATTATTATATTTATTTGAAAATTTCACACTTAATAAGACATTTATTTTCAATTACCTTACCAATGTAGGTACGAATAAGTGAGACATAGTTAATTAGTACTCTTTAGGGTATTGGAGAATAAATTTGGACTACAGTTGATCAATGAATTGAATCCTAAGAAAGGAAGGGAAAGGGGCAGTGTTTCATATATGAGTCTGTGGGAAGTGTGGTCAAAGGAAATTAATTCTGTTTTGGACACATAGTCCTTGTGGTTGCTTTAACATGCTCTGAATGACATATCACTGGCAAAAATAGATATATGAAACAGGAAAATATACAGTAGAAATATTCTGCTTAAAAAATGTAGTAAATGCATAACTTTTTAGATGTATGTGAGAAGGAAAGAAAATACCAAATTTTGATGAATTCAGAATGAAACTGGAGAAGATTTTAATGCATTTAGTAACAAATATCAGGAACTGTGACCCTGAACTTGCTTTTGTATTCTTTCTGTTACCTGGAAAATAATGTATTAGGTCTTCCACTACTGCAAGTTTTGGGTTATTATGCTTCAATTTCCAGGTGAATTTGGACTATTTATATAATTTCTTGAAACTATCTTTTGTATTATTTCAAAAATTCAAAAGAATGTTCTTCAAGTGAAAAAAATATCTTTAGTTAATAAAATCACCAAAACAAGGAAGGAAATACCATATTTCATTCCTAAAACTTAAACATAGACAGCTGTACACTAAAGTACCCATTAAAGAACTTGAATAAACAACCACATTGAAGTAATACAGACCCAGAAAGTTTTATCCACTCTCATAGATGTTAGATTTGAATCTTCAGTGGTCCATGAGTCAAGCCTTCCAAAGGAGGCAAGATAAAACACACAGATATGTATAAAGAACTCAAACATGCAAAAGGCTGTGTTAGAGTAACACAGAATACAGGGAGGGGAAAATGCTATAAATACCATTACTAGAGTCATACATAGGAAATCCATCACTGAAAAAGCTTCACATTTCAGGTTATTAGATAATTAGATCACATCCCCCATATCTTTATACCCCATACCCCCCCACATGCCCCCTCCTATGTCTTTCAAACACCTGCCTTGTGTTTTCTGCCTCAGCAGAGGTTGAACAATGACAGTAACAGTAAGCATACTACCACAAACTAGGAAAAGTCCAGGAGACCTCAACAGTACACAGAGGACTGAAAGCAACTAAGTGATGCTGAGAGCCACAAAGAGCCATCCCCAAGTAAGAGCACACCCATTCGCCTGGGTTTTTAAGGGATGCTGGGACTGGATTCAGGTTCTTACAATGGCAGGGAAACTAATATACAGAGTTAACCATCTCTCCCTTCCCAATTTTCACATCTTTTGTGCTAGTCATCCATAGTCCATAGTATGTATTCTATCTTTATAAAACTATAAGTATAAAGACTGTGTGCTCTGATTATTTCTTTATATCTACATGTACATGTTTTCATATATGTTTTTATATTTATACATACATGTGCATATATATGTGTATATTTATACATACATGAGTATACACATACATACATATACATATATATATATGTATATGGAAGAAAAGCACAGAAGCAAGAAAAACTGGAACAGGGGAAGACAATAGAAACAATATTTTATCATATTACATTAGAACAATTATGTATTCCAGATTCAATGAGAAATTAAGACTTATATTTCATTTTTAATGTCAAAAATACTAAAAAATGTATCAGTTAAAAAAGACATAATAACTTATTATTAAATAATGATATAAAACCAAAGTGCCAATTTAATAATATAGTTGTTAACTTCAATTATTCTTTTTATATTTTCTTACTATATTTGTATGTATTTTTAAAAAATGTGCTTGAAGTTATTTCTCCTTCTAGAGGAAGAACACTAAAGTTAATTCTGGAAAATAAGATTCCTGAAAATTATTACCCATAATATTAGCAAATAATTATCTGAACCACACCCTATTTACCTTCAAACAAAATGGAGAATGCGTATTTCAATGTCCAAATAGCAGTGTTAGTCTGTTCTCCCACTTCTATCAAGTGTTTGTGTGTTTGTGTGTGTGTGTGTGTGTGTGTGTGTGTGTGTGTGTGCATTTATTGCTTGTTTTTTTGTTATTGTTTTTACATTTTGTGATATTAGATTGGTATTTTTTTTTTGATACAGTGCTGTTGGCCAGTTACTATCATTGTTTATCTGCTAGCTCTGTCATATGATTAACCAATTTCTACTATTCTAAGTATTTCATGTGGCTAATCTTACCTGCCAGAGCAGCTGGTGTTCTACCTCTCAGGGCTCTCCATGTTGACTCCTCCTTACTACTTCCTCCTTCCTCCTAGTTTCCTAGTCCCTCCTATCTTCCATTCCTATTGGCCAACAGTGCTTCATTCATTAACCAGTATGTGAAACATATATACAGAATGACATCTCTCATCATCTCCTCTTTTCTGTCTAAAATAAAAGGAGGGTTTTAACCTTAACATAGCAAAATATACCATACAGCAGTTATCAAATAAGAATCACAGAATATTTAGTAAGTCTTAAAGAAAATATTCTATCATCTATCCTATCTTTATGAGTCCAAAGTCCTATATGTAACTTATCTTTAATCCTAACTAAGAAAAACTATAACCATAACTATCTGTCTTCAACTCCATCAAAGTCCACAGAAGGATAATACATAAACTCTAGAATGACAGAGACAACTCACTGTCTGGTCAGTCACCAGAAGTTCTTCTGTAATGTTCCATCTTCAGCCCATAGGCCATAGTGTGTCTGGCAGACTCTTTCATGAAGCAGGAACCCTGTAGCACTGTCCATCTTGTTTCAGCAGTCACTTTTCTGTGGGTCTGCATGTCCAGTTTATACAGCATATAGTCAAAGAGTCTAGACAAGAGCAGTACCTTGCTCAAATGGCTAGTCTTGCCATATTGAAAGCAAACTTTGTAATGAGATTCTTCAATGTCCATCTTCCTTTCTAATGCAGGTGGTGTTTCCAGGAGCAGTTATGTCTCACTGTCAAGAAAATCCTTAAACCATTTTAATGCCATATTCTGTAGGTCTTTGAAATGTTTGAAGAATGCCTATCCATCTCAAATACATCTCTGTATATTTAGAAAACCTAACTCACCTAAGTTTTGACTATTATAGGTAACTATTTATAATCTGCACTAAATTATACATTACATTTTCCAATGAGCTATATAAACACAATACCTAACCAAGAGAAGAAAAATATATATCACAAAATTGACCTTAAATTTATATCAATAAATGAAAATTAATTCCAAAACAAAGCATTCATGTCTATACCATAATTCCTTTTTACTTTTAAAAGCTTGATTGTTGTCATTAACCATTTATAACCAACCCCATTTAAATGAAAACAAACATTTATAAACAATATTTGGGAATTTGGACATTGTTCTTTTCAAACTACTTCCTGCTGGTAGGGGGCACTGTCATGGGGGATCCTAAGAAGACGCAGAAATCTTAGCTGTAGTCTGCAAGGCTGGCTTGCCCCAACTGTGTTGAATGGTGGGTCACCTGGGACACAGTTTTAGGGGGTCTGGCTTGATCAAACCATATTCGCTGGAATCCACAGCTTTTCATTTTCTGTGGAAGCAAAAATAGAAATCCTTTTCCCCAGTAACTTGTCCTTGGACTTAAATTTTGAAGTCAAAGCATTTTTAAAATATATAAATTTAATTAATCCAGCAGCATTTCTTTTAAAAGTTATTATTTGCTCAGCAGTCAATTCATACAAAGACAATATAATACCATACAGTATGCAGATTCTCTCCATCTTTACAAGGCTTTTTTATTACTTTATTTCTTCTACATCTATTTTTTACATATTTTGAGGCAGGGTTTCTCTGTGTAACTCTTATCTGTCCTGGAATTCACTCTGCATACCTGGTTTACTTTGAAATCACAGAGATCTTTTGCCTCTGCCTCCCAACTGCTGGGATTAAAGGCATGTGCCACCACTCCCAGCCACACTCTGTCTTTTTAAAACCATTTTATTCTTTTTCTCTCCCAAGCCTGCGTATATTTTAAAACACACTATAAACCTTCATTGCAGCTCTCGTACACACCAATGAATTTTTAGCAGCGCTCTTTAAAAGCAATGCATTTTTTTTTGCCGCTTATGCTAATTTTGGAAACTTCCATTAAATGAGCCGCGCAAATCTTTACTTGTCTCTCACAAAACATACTCCAACCCAGAAAAATGCTGCTACCAAGAAGCCTTGCTTGTCTCTGTTCTTTTGTTTCTAAAAACTATTTTTTAAGCTTTTGTTAAATTTTAAGTGGAAGTTCTCAATCCCACTTCTGACACAATTATGTTACCAGTAGGTTCCCCCCCCCAACTGCTGGTCCCCCTGCCACACCAGCCCCCAATAACACTCAGAGACTCTGTATTTGTTACAATGCTGTTGGCCAGTTACTATCATTGTTTATTGGCTAGCTCTGTCTTAATTATTAACCCATTTCTACTATTCTAAATATTTCCACATGGCTCATCTTACCGGCCAGAGCGGCTGGTGTTCTACCTCTCTGGGCTCTCTATGTTGACTCCTTAGATTGGTATTTTTAAATGCAAATAGATTCTTCTATCACAATATATCCAATCCACACTTTCCCCTCCTCCTGCTACTACTCCCTGACCTCCCACCTTTCCTCTCCCTCAGATCTGCTCCACCTCCATTGCCCTTCAGGAGGGAACAGGCCCCGAACAACCAACAACCAAACATGACAATATAAGACACAAGGTAAAAATCCTCATATCCAAGCTGTACAGGGCAGCTCAATAGGAAGAAAAGTGTCAAGAGCAGGCCAAAGAGTCAGAGACAAACATGGTCCCATTGTTAGGAGTACCACAAAAACACCAAGCTAATGGTTGTAACATATATGTAGAGACCTGACACAGACCCATGCAGGCCCTGTGCTTGCCTTTTCAGTTAAGGCGACCCATGTGGGTCCTCTTAGTTGTTTTAGTGGGCACGTCCTCCAGGTGTCCTCCATTCCCTCTGATCCCTACAATATTTCCCCTGCCTCTTCAGCCGGGTTCTCTATCTCTGACCAGATGGACTCTATGGAGACATCCACCTCAAATTAAACTAGACATCAGTTGGCCGTATATTATTATGATGAGGTGTTAATATCCAAAATATTAATGAGAAAAATTGTCTACTATCATTCAGCAATTATGCAAACAGGTTAAAAGACATTTGAGAGTATGTACATGATGCACACAATACATATATACATATGTACATACACATATATGGACATATAAAACAAATAAATCTAAAAGATATTTTTAGAAACTTGATTGATTCTATGTGACTCAAACACCAGTATTTTAATTATTATTATTAGCCTACCATATAAATTATCTTATGTTTTCTGAAAATGTCAGGAAATAGAAGTTGTAGTAAACACTCACTAATTGATATTCTGATTTACAGATTAACTAATATATTTCTTCAATGCAATTCAATCACACACTTTTTAACTTTTGTTCCCAAGACTCTTGTTGACAGGGGTAGAACTGGCAAAGGCAACAATCCAAATGAACAGCTGTTTCTGAGGCTCCACATTTCTCATGATTTTGCATTATTTTAGCTGCGAGCCAGAATGTGTGAGCTTATCAGATTTGAGGAGAATTTCTTTGTGTACTTGAAGAGCAAGAAACCAGAAATGAAGTTGTAGATCTGAAATGTCTTCAAAAATCAGTCATGCCATTCAAAAAACAAGTAACAAGAAAGCAGCTATGTGATGTTTATGAACAAATCAGTTAAACAGCTGGAAGTTCAGTATTTCAAATTTTCCATTCAAAAGCAAAAATTATGATTTCATGTCATGGCATTGGCCAGTCTGGCACATCTTTAAGATATATGGTAAATGAATGATGTCAAATGGGAAACATAAAAAATATCATCTTAAAAAGGAAAGACTTCTGATAGGTAAAAACCCATCACACACTTAAATTATTCGTCTATCTTTAATCAATTTCTAAATTTCTTTAAATTTTGGCATTCCTATTGATAATACATTTAACTGAGGCTGTAAGTTATATCTCACATCTCTCATTGCTGATGTGAGAGATGAGATTCATTCATGATAAATAACCATTAGCTCACTGTGTTTCCCAGGTGATTTAATAATACAGTTCTTGCAAACTGCTGATAGCAGTAGTCATATTCATGCATTTTAAATGTGAATCTTCTTTTGAAATTTTTATGTTACACAAATGTCACCTAGCAGAGAGATGTGGAATTTCCATCAGCCTAGACACATGAGAGAGTGCCTGGGCCCTGCTCCAAATGATATGACAGACTTTGAAGACTCCCTATGGAAGGCCTTACCCTCCCTGGAGAGCAGAAAAGGGATAGAATGGAGGTTGATGGGGGAGGGGCCAGGGGAGGAAGGGGTGGAAAGGATGCAGGAACTGGAATTAATATGTAAAACAAGCTTGTTTCAAATTTAAATTAAAAAATGATATTTAAAAAAAAAGGAATTTCAAAAATCAAAAGAAATCCCATGATAGTGTTGGCCAATATTTCTGTGTAGATGGTTTCTTTGTTTGCAACACTCTTTTATTTTAATAGTTATAAATTAAATCATAATAACATACTTCCAAATTGAAAATTCAGCATCAACACCTTGGCCTTGAATCAGACACATACCACTGTGAATCACAGCTTACATTTAAAAATCGCCAGCACCCAAACCAGGCAGTTAATAGCTGCCACTCTAAACAGTCTGAAGGGACAGCTCCAGGGGATGTGACACATTTTTTGTCTTGTGGTACCTGCTGGCAAGTGGCATATACACACACAAATATAAACATAACAATAAGGTCTCATTTGAACACTGAGTTGTGTGTTGTAGAGTTTTTACCAAGAAGGTGCAACACTGCAGGTTTTATCCCCAACACTACTAAAACAAGAAAATAAATAAATAATACTACATTTTTTACTACTTAATTCTTTGTGATATTTTCCTGTTTTTTGTTTAAATTAGAAACAATATTATTTTACATATCATCCCAGTTCCCTCTCCCTTTTGTCCTCCCAAGCCCCCCACCAACTCCCATCCTCTCCCCAGGGAGAGTGAGGCCTCCCAGGAGGGGGTCATCAAAGTCTGTCATATCATTTGGGGCAGGGCCTAGGTGCTCCCCATGTATACTTGTTACATGCAGGTTTTTCCCGCTGGCCGCCCAGTCCCACCACCATGCGAGCCCCAATAACATGCTGAGACTCTGTATTTGATACAATGCTATTGGCCAGTTACTATTATTGTTTATGGGCTAGCTCTGTCTTAATTATTAACCCATTTCTACTTCTTTAAGTATTTCCACTTGGTCATCTTACCCGAGCATGGCGGGCCAGCATCTTGCTTCCTCTAGGTTCTACATGCTGACTCCTCCTTACTACTTCCTCTTTCCTCCTCCCAGCCCCACCTATCTTGCTTTCCTATTGGCCACAGTGCTTTATTCATTAACCAGTATGAGAAATATGTTTACAGAATAACATCTCCCATCATATACTGGCTGACATATAGAATATTGTAGAGCAGTCCCATCAATAACTACATGGAAGTATTTACCTTTCTCTATTATTAAATAAACAGAACTTATAATATTTAACAAATACCGTATTTCTAAAATGCCCAAGACTGTCTTAGAATAATTTATTAAACAGATTTCAGGGCAATGCTCAACAATTTATTCAAATACTTTTAAAATGAATTTTACTATAAATTCCATAAAGGGCAGACTTAAAGTAGACATGGATACTCCTATAAAGTGAATTAGGAATCTCAGAACTATCTAAATAAATCTCAAATATCACTAGTGGTAAAAATTAGAGTTAGGAATGAAAAAGTGTGGTAGACATGTTCTTAACCAAGTGAACCATGATGTAGTCGTCTGACAATGTGAAACCTATAGGATTCATGAAAGATACAATCTGTATGGATCAAACCAGGATTAGTTTATTAATAATTTAGTCATTTATAGGTAATCACAAGTGAAAACAATAAAAACTATCCACTAATTTTGTGTAAAATCTTCCAGCCAAGAACACACAAGGAATCTAAACAAGAGAAAAATCATCACCTCATATTTATTTATTCATTGTAGGACAGGAAGTGCTCTGAAATAAGTATAACTCTTCTCAAGACTATATATCCAGTTAAACTGAAAGTCTCTCCTGACTAGAAGATTTCTTAGATCAGAGATGCCATGGTAAATTATAGAAGATGGACTTCAAAGGGACCTGTGGGAGTGATCAATGTGCCTGGCCTATTTTCATCTCTTGAACATACAAATAAAATCTACAGGGGAAAAAATCAAGCTTTGTAGAACTTAAAGTGGGATTTTGTGCACCTATTACATAGAGGATAATACTATTTCATAAATGATCAAAACTGCAATTGCTCATTGTTCAGTTTCCATGATTTTGTAGGGTTTCTGCAATGTGTATTGTTGTTGAATTCTAACTTTAAAGCATAATGGTCTGATAAGTACAGGTGGTTATCCATTTTTTTTTATCTGTTGAGGTTTGCTATGTTGCCGAGTATGTGTTCTATTTTAAAGTAGGTTCCATGTGGTGCTGAGAAGAAGGTATATTCTTTTGTGTTTGGATGGAATATTCTATAGATGTCTGTTAAACCCAATTGGGTCATAACTTCTGTTAGTTCTTTTGTTTCTTTATTAAGTTTCTGTCTGGTGGTCCTGTCCAGTGTTAAGAGTGGGGTGTTGAAGTCAACCACTATGAATGTGTGAGGTTTTATGTGAGTTTCAGTTTTAGTAATGTTTCTTTTACAAATGTGGGTGCCTTTGTATTTGGGTCATGGGGACTTCGCCCTGAGGGATTTTTCCTGTGAGGAATATGAAATGATCTTTTTTCTTTTGGTTGATTTTAGTATGAAGTCCAATTTGTTTGATATTAGGATAGCTACACCTGCTTGTTTCTAGGATCGATTTGATTGGAAAATCTTTTCCCATCCCTTTACTCTGAGGTATTGTCTGTCTTCAAAGTTTAGGTATGTTTCTTCTATGGAGCAGAAGGATGGATTCTGCCTTTGAATCTATTCTGTTAGCCTGTGCCTTTTTATAGGTGACTTAAGACCATTAATATTGAGCCAAATTAAGGACCATTGATTGTTTTGATTTGTTTGTGGTGGTGGTATTGTAAGTAGATTTACCCCACTTTTTCTTTTGGCTTCTATTAAAGTGGGATTATCTATTGCCTATGTTTTTGTGAGTTTAGTTAACTTCCTTGGGTTGGAGTTTGTCTTCTATAACTTTCTGTAGGGCTGGATTTGTGGATATGTATTATGTAAAGTTGGTTTTGTCATGGAATATCTTATTTTCTCCATCTATAGTGATTGAGAGTTTCCTAGATATAGTAGTCTGGGCTGGCATCCATAGTCTGTTAGTGTTTGTAGAACATCCATCCAGGGCATTCTGGCTTTCAGAGTTTCATGGAGAAGTAAGATGTAATTCTGGTATCTCTGTCTTATATGTTACTTGGCCCTTTCTGCTCGCTCCTCTTAATATTCTTTCTTTATTCTGTAGTTTGTTGATTTCTTGCAGTTTTTGGTTCATCATTTCTTCTATTTCTTCCAATTTTCTGTTCACATATTATTCCATTTCTTTAAGGGATTTTCTCATATCCTCTTTGAGGGCCTCTATCATTATCATAGAGTTGTTTTTAAGGTCATTCTCTTCTGCTTCATCTTCATTGGAATGCTCAGGTCTGGATAGCATAGAATCCCTAGACTCTGGTGGTGTCATACAAGTCTTTCTGTTGTTGGATGTGTTCTTAGACTGTCATCATCCTGTCTCTTCTTCCAGTGCATACAGATAGAGTCTCTCCCTCTCCTGGTGGGTATGGGTTCGAGGCTCTATACTCTCCTCTCTGACAGAGAGTGCAGGAGCAAGACAAGAATGGTTGTAAATGTTGGATGCTTTGTTCTGCCTCCAGGTCCCTCAGTGGCAGGAAGGGTCTGGCAGCTACAGGTCAGGGGACTCGAAGAGGGGGAGGTGAGGGGCTGAGGAAGCCCTTGGTACTCACCTCTCTACCAGAGGGTGGTAGGGAAAGACAGGATTAGTGCTACTTTTTCATTTACTGAATTTTCTTTTAAAATTATTTTGTTGACCCCTCCTAGAAGGCACCACTCTCCCTATGGAGTGTTGGGGGAAATGGAATGGGAAAGTGGTCAGGGGGCATGAGAAGGAGGGAGAGAGGGAGGGAGGGAGAGAGAGGGAGAAGAAGAGAGGGAGGGAGAAAGGGAGGGAGGGAGGGAAAGAGGGAGAGGGAACTGGGATAAATATGTAAAATAAGAAATAAATTATTTAAAAATAAACTAGTGAACTTCAAAAGTAAAAAAAAAATAATAATAATTCAGTACCAGAAATGTTTTATATTTGGGGCTGTTAATTCAAAGTATAATGGAATTAAAAATTTCACTAGAATTTCAAATATAGTATTTTAGTAACTGAAAAATACTTACATATTTCTTTTTAATAAATGTCACCACAGTTTTGCAATATATATATATATATATATATATATATATATATATATATATATTCCTTTAAATCATGACCTGTTTATGGAGTCTGATTTCTGTAACATAAGATGATCAAATTCTTCCAAGTGTTAAAGTCTGTCATAACTCATTATGTTTTAATGATTGTAAATGAGAACTCTGGGATTTCCAAGCCTGTGATATTTTCTCTTACTGGAACTTTCCAAATGTTCAGTGTTCTTCCCTATTTCCCCATGTCAAACTCTTGGAATATTGCAAAATTTTCATGACTCTTAAAAGCTGTGTTCTGACCTCAACCCCCATAGCATGGTACACACACTAACACACCCACATGTGCACACACACATACACACACTGACAATAATAATAAATGGAAGCACACACACACACACACACACGTGTGTGTGTGTGTGTGTGTGTGTGTGTGTGTGTGTACATACTTTTTGCCTTAATTCTCTCTGAAATTACAACAATCCTAAAAATCATTTCTTTCCATGAAAGTAAAACATAGCAGTGTGGAGATAGTCTCCATTTTTTATCAAATAAATTAGTAAAGTCAAAGTTCTCAATCTGTTCCTCTATTTATGAACTGAAAATAATACAGTTAAACATCACCCATTTTGTTTGAATTTACTGACAGACATGTTTAATGTCCTTACTGGAGAGTCAGTTCTTACTTACAGTAAGAGAAAAGCTTGTTATACATATCCTTCATATTCTCTTTCTAGTTCTCCCATAAGTTAAACACTGATGCGTCTTAGGGAGTAAGCTTGTGTCTCAGGGGAACTGATCACCATATTCCTTGCTTATCCCATTTAGTCCCCTGACATTAAGAATCAATTATATTTATGCAATCTCAATCATTCTTATTAGAATGAAAGTTCTCTTAGCCCTTGCATTTTTTCTTCTTCATAAAACCTGCATGTAATTATGAAATGATTGCATCAGTAAATGAATGAATAAATCAATTACTCAAAAATTCTGTATGTTTGATTTTAGTGTTCCATTATAATTCAGAATTTTATAAATATAATAAAAGAAATATTATTACTCATGATTGAATGCAGATATGAGAAAATATAATCAACACTCCATCTTCCTCTCTATGATTCATACCATGACCATATATAAATATTTTCCACATTTTCTTTTCATTCTTACTATTTGACACAAATTTTGATAACTCATGTAGGCTCTGGTAGAGAGACAGGTGAGGACAACACAATACCAGTAGCATGCCAAAATGTGCAATTGAACCCTACTATATCTTCATTCTCTTTGTTTTGTTCTAGTATTTTCTGAGAATAAAAAAAAAACAATGAATATTTGAATCATAAGAATAGAATGCAAAATAGGTGATTCCAAACACAATTTTAACAATGATCTACATATTTCAGAACTACAGAGAAATAGGAAGCATTTTTTTCCATAGTGAGAAAGACAGCTACCCACCAGTGGTGACTGCCCCAACATCTTATCATCTTGACATACAGTGTGTGCATGTTAGGAGTAGAAAGGAGAGAACCCTCTGTACCATGTACTTCATTTTCAGCTAAATTCTCAGTGTTGGTGCAACATACCCAAATTGTTTTATACACATCCATTTAATCATTTGTTTGGACACACAACTGTCCATCATCCACCCATTCACTCATCTAGGACCTACCATTCCATTCACCTCTAGAGCACCATATCTACACCCCTGAAGTGCAGCTGGACCATGAGGCTTGGCCAGAATGCTTTGAGAAGATCACTTATAGGCTTATTACTTTGATACCCACTCTCAGAGTTTCACTTTGATTCTCTATTGAATTATTATTTTGTCTATTTGACCTGTTTAAAACTCCTTACTCTTCTATGGCATCTTTAACCATCAGTAGGCAGGGGTGAGTGGAATGTGTAATCAGAAAGTCATACTAGTATTTAAGATTGGAATAAAAGAACCTTGTTTCCCTTTATCAACTATCAAGGAAATGGATACTTGTGACAAGTAATTATAGACAAAACAACCATACCTTATAAATTTGTTTTTGTTCAACAAATTCTAATATTGTATGTGGAATGGCATAAATGTGTTTATCTATTTCTGACAGTACATTCATGACAAAGACCACTATATAAATGTCTCGTCCATATTAAAACTAAGAAACAATTTTATATAAGCAAAGAGTGGAATTATGGTCTCAAAAGAATAGAACATGGGTGGATAGCAGGCTAAATGGAAGTTCAATAACATGTATCAAAATGCAATTACATAAAACTAACTAGCTCCAATGTGCTGCAAAATAAAAAGGTGACTAGTTGTGACACTCCTAAATATTTTGAAGAGCTCACTGTTTCGAAAATAAAGAAACTGTAATGTTTAAAGTGAGAGGAATGCTAATTAACTTGCTGTGATTTGATTACTATGTATCAATCATACAAATATGTATGATTTGTACATACATCTTTGATTATGAAAATATGTCTCAAAAATCTGCACAGTTGTGAAATGCTAATACTCTTTTATTTTGAAAAGTAAAACAAATGAAAACAAGAAGAAGCTATATTTCTTGAGGCATCTGCAAAGGTTTTTCTGCAAGATTCAGACTTGGATCAGTGCACTGAGAAAGGGAGTTGGCCTTCACTAATGTGAGTGGACATCTCCCAATTCATTGAGTATCGAGTGGGGCAAAAAGGCAAAGAGAATGAAAATTACCTTCTGGATTAATCCATCTTCTCTTGCCCTCAAGCAACACAGATCATTGTTCTGAGAATTTAGACTACAGGACAGAGTGTTACATCAGTTTCTCCACCATTTCTCAAGACTTCAGATTCAGTTACACTATCAGATCTTTTGCTTCTCGGTCCACTGGACTTAGCAAATTGCTAATCACTGAATTCTCTGGTTCTTTAGTTCACAGACAGACAGTCTATCATGGAGTTCCTCAGCCTCTGTTACCACATGAGCCAGTTCCTGAAATAAGTCTTTGATTATCCCTCCTGTTTAGGTCTCAGAAGCAGATCTAGGGTTTCTTGAATTGACATACTAATAATAGTTCTCAACTTAGCTATACTCAAATTTGTGAATCTTTCCCTACATAAAGTAAGCAAGTATTGATAAGCCATGGTGTAAACCATTTACAAAAATATATAGAATGTATGCCTTAGGGTTTTCTATTAAATAAGCCTCAAAAGATAAACAATCAAGCAACTCTGAATCTGATACTCTAAAATATTTTCAGGGAAACTGGGGAATAGAATGACTTACTCTGATCATCTTGGTTGCTAAGCAATGTGGTGGAAAAGGAAGATAAGCTCAGTGATTTGAGTACTCGGGACCTGAGTTGTATTCATCATGAACAGCTTCGGAACTGTGTCCTGAAGGAAAACAGTAACTGTTAAAAACTGAAACCAAAACTTAGGTTGAGTCCAAGTTGGAATCCCTACCCAGAAGAGTGTGGACTGTTGAACTAGAAAAAATAGAGCCCTGCAGTTTGAAATGGAGATGTGTGGAAAGTCCCTCCTGAAGCTAGGGTGACTGGGTTCTTCTCTAGACTCAGTTGTGTTTCCAAGTAGAAAAGTCTCCCCCATCCCAGGGGAAGTTGCTTCACCAGTTGCAAGGGATGTGGATTCCTCTTCTCAGTGGAAATGATCTTCTCATTCTTTCTTCCCCCAAGCAAATATAGCCTCTGCCACTTTCACATTACTAATGACTTTACAATGCTTTACCAAAGGATACATTCTTTGTTTCCTAGGCAAACTATAATGACTGCCCTGAACAATAGGTTTTACCCTGCTCAGAATGAACTTCTGTACCTATTGGGTTCTAACCTTATAACAAGATTCAACTCCCTCTATTCCTCTGCAAGTTAGAACAGAAATCCATGAAATTCTTGGGGGAAATACACAGCAGAATCAATGACATAAAGGATGAAGGCACCTCTCTACAATGCTGTGTGCAGAGCCTTAGGAATCCCATATGCTGGAAGGACCTCTGATGAACAAGAGCCAGGATTCATATCTTCACTGCAGAGGAGCGGATACAAACAGAGGTTGGGAATAGCAAAATAAATGGGCTATTTTTTAAAATTGAAAATAGATTTTGTTTCCATACAATATGTTCAAATTATAGGATTGTGACCCCCTGCAACTCCTCCCTGTTACTCCCAATTTTCACAACAATTCAAATCCACATCATTTCTTTCTATCTATCTATCTATCTATCTATCTATCTATCTATCTATATAATTAGAATAAAGATTCTTCTAATCAAATATAAAATAAAATAAGAGAAAACTAGGAAAATAAACAAGAATAGGATAACAAACCTACTGAAGAAAAAAGCCAAAGAAAACACAGAGTAAACAGACACAGAGATATTGACAGTCTCGTGCACAGAAAGCCCATGAAAACACAAAATAGGAAACTTAAGATAGAGGCCAGGGATATTGAGCATGGCACGATGATTTCAGGAGACATACGATGCATTAAAATCAAAAAATGGACTTCTAAAAGTAGACTCAAATCTCATTGTCTTTTTAACAATGGCTGTGTACCATCCTAAGGTTTTCTAAGTTAACACCATTAAACAGTAAAACCTACAAAGTTAGAAAGTTAAAGAATTTTCTTCTTGGAACAAAGTGGTGAAATATATATATGATAGTCATTTCTACTATTTAAGAATGAAAGAGAAGTGCTAAGGAAACCCAATTTACAGAGTCTGGACTTTACACAAGCCTAGTTGCTTTTACTGTCTTTAGAATGCTTGTGTGAGATGTCTTAGGCAAACACGTATTGTGTCTGTGAAGAACTTTGCTACATCATTTATGTCTGAAGTTCCCTGGCTCTTTTAGTCAGAAAAGTAAACCAGGTCCTTCCTGTGACACTTTGATTGTCTGTTTTTCTATCTTCCATCAGTAAAGGCATGGAGGAAAGGTTGAAGGAAGTTCTGAGATACTATTATTACTGTTTGTGTTTTTTTAAATGTTCATTGTAAGTAGTTACTTCAGATGGATAACAGTAAGGTTATTTTTACACAAGTCTACATTGTACATTGAGCATACCCTGCACCCTGTTTCCATCCTCATTATCATCACCCTTGTGGCCCTATTAAGCAGAGGTGCTGCATTGATTTTTCAGCTTGCAGAATTAGAAAAAGTCCTAAAAGTTTGATTGCTTGATTAGGTAAAGTAGAGATTAAAAGATTGCTCATTCTGAGCAGGCTGAATATGTCCAGTGTTCCTCATGAAAAAAAAAAATTCAAAGACTGGTAGAAATAGAAATGTTAAAATATACCGGTCATTTCAAACCCTATTACCAGTCACTTGAGAGTTGATTTAGTGGTTGAGAGAACTTGCTGTTCTTGCAGAGGACTTTATTGAGTTACCAGCACTTACATAGTACATCACTCACATCCATAAGTACAGTTCCAAGAAATCTGATGCCCTCTTCTAAAGTTCACAAGCACCAGGCACACAACATTTTGCACATGTTCACATAACATGCAGGCCTAACATGTCCAAATAAAACTATCTAAAAAAATTAAACCTGCTTATCCACTCTGTGATAGTCTATAAACGGCACCTGTTACCAATACTGCATAATAAAATTCTGGAGGTAAACAAAAGCATGTTTGAAAACTTCATTTTTATCTGTAGAGCTTTTCTAACACTGAAAACCTTTACCATTCAATTGGAAAATTACATACAATGGAAGAATTGGATTACAGAGCAGGAACATCCAATTGGAAGCAGCCAACCAAGGGCAAGGTGAGAATAATTCATGATAATGGGCAACGAAATCGAAGGATCAGTCTACATCACCTGTCCTACACAAACCTATGCCATTAACAAGTTAGTCATTGTGTTCATAGAAGTAAAGTCAATGCAAAGCCTACTAAATCCTTACTTGATCTATGGAAGAAAAGCCCTGGAACAAATGGACAGAATTCTAATGTTAATCATAAATCCAGAGAGGACAGACACTTGTTCAACTTTACAGTCTTAGCCAATTTACACTCTTGGAACCATCTGAAGGAAATTGATAATAGCCACAAGGATCTGTGGACACTGCTGAAAATTTATGCTGTTTGTCCTTACATTAGATTTCTCAAAGGAGACCTATGACCTTTATCAAGTCAACCATGCGTTGAAAAGAGGAAAGCTAAGAAATTACTGGACACTGGTAATGAACTTGCATTGATCCTGAGAGACTCAAAATACTTCCAAAGCCCTCCTACGAGAGAAGGTACTTATGGTGAAGAGAAAATCAATGGAATGTTAACACAGTTCCACTCATGGTGGGTTGAGTTTTCTCTAACTTTATCCCATGGATATTTTCCAGTTTCAGAATGAATAATTGAAAGAAATATATTTGGCAGCTGACAGAATTCTCATATTGATTCCATGTCCTGCAGAATGAGGCCTATTGTTAGGGACCATCACCATCCTCACAACTTCAACTTCAGGCCTCCGAGATAGAAAATTACTACCTCTTAAGAAATAAACAGGATGTTCAGCAGAACATTCCAAAGTACAGGCTTGCAATTTCACAGCCAGCTAAAAAACAGCTCAGGGCTATATCTCCTGCCGCAATTACAGCCAATTACAGGTTAGCTAAACAACTTACGGTATTCCTTCCACTGACCTTCTCACTCTGCCTACATGCCAGTGCCCATGCCTTGGTTATGTACAAACCCTCGCTCACATCCTGACCACGGTTCTATACAAGCCTCCCCTAAGGAAATAAAATTTGTCAGCTTGATCAGAATACTGTCTTGCTGTCCACTCTTTGTATCCCTTGTCCCCCATTTTCTTCTAGGTGTTCCCCTGTTCGTCGTTGACTGCCCCGCGGGTCATGGCAGCCTATTATGACAGAAGAGGCATTATGGAAGTAATTAGACTGCTTTGATCAAGGAAAACAGTAAATCAAAAGCAATACAAAAATTCTGGGGCTGGGGGTTCTGGAGATAGTGTCTTCAGAAATATCTTGGAAGCTATAATAGTGACAATTCCTAGCACAACCTCTTTCAACACTATTCACCCTATGCAGAAACAGATGAACATTAGAGAATTAAAGTAGATTAGGAGCTGAGTGGCAATCCCACCTGCAGCTGTTTCACCAGATGTGTTTCCTTGGTTGAGGGAATTTAACATGTCCCTGGTGTCTGTGAGGTAACTACTGATCTGGAAAAATACCTTTTACTCAACACTTCTCTAGAAGCCTGCCAGACGTATATTTCCTTTAGCTGGTCAGCTTACAAATACACTTCACTATCCCTCTGTATACGTATATCAGCCTTCTACTACTGTGTCATGATTTAATTCACTGTAGGATTAGTATTTTGTCAACTGGACCTGGCAAGTGATATACAGAGACTACTCCAGATATCTGAGAAAGTCATTATATTCAAACAAATGTATCCAGCGAAATATTCTACTTTACACAGGACTCTAGACCTGCTAAAGATACTTGGTCTTGTTCCAGACTGCTTCAAATCTAGTCTCTTTGCAAGTGATCCAGAGAAACCTAAATAAGGAACTGCCTCCAGAACAAAAAGATGAGATGGTCCTATAACATGTTATAGATTGTGTGTGTGTGTGTGTGTGTGTGTTTGGTTGGTGGGGAGAATCCTAATGCATGAACTTCTTTTTAGAGAGAATTCATCCAGATTAAGTTTCTGCCACTTAGCCATCTGATCCTGCATATCAAATTGTTTTGAGACCATTGATTATTGAATTGCTAGTAGCAGATATAGCTATTGATGTTGTTTAAGTGACTTTACAGAGTCACTATGTAAAGAACAGTCTAAGTCTCAGCATTTTTAATCGAGGACCTGTCATCACCCACAAATAGCTATCTTTGTTTGATTAAAAAAAAACACAGATTACTGTAGTTTTCTCGAAGCATGAATTGTGAGCAGAGCAACATGCATTTATCAAACATAATCAATGTAAATGCAGTTCTGCTGAGCAGATGCTGAAGATGTAAGTGACGTGAAGAGACAGCACAAATATTGATGGTTTTCACTTTTACTACACTACCTTCACTGGTATAATGACTGCCTTTCTTAAAAGATGTCATGTGACATCTTATATACTCATGTGACAGAGAAAGGTTACTGGACAGTGTTTGATGGTTATAACTTCAATATGAGCAGCCAATTCCAGGAAGTAGACCAGTATGTTACTGTTTCTTCCTTTTGGTGCTGTTGTGAAGGGATATCACATCATGCTTATAATGTGCTTTTATGTTTTTCTTGAAAGGCAAATGACAAAACATGTCATTATACCCAGATTATTAGGCTATACCTATGATTTACTGGGTGAATTGGGTCATGAAAGGACCGCTAAGGGGACATGGGTTTCAAAAGAGCTGTGGAAAAGTATGTGAGAAAGGGCATGCTATTAGAAGAACACACTGAGAACAGACTTTGAAAATGAAGTAGATAGAATGATTTACTCAGTTCCCATTAGTCAGCTATTTTAAGCCACCCAGTTATCACACGATAGGATAGAGGACAAAATGGCTATGGTAGCCATGAGTGAGGATCTGCATGAATTTAGCAACATGGACCTCTAGTCCCGATAGTGAACTTGGCTACACTTCTGATTGTCCAATCTGTCAGCAGTAGAGACCACACTGAGCCCTCAATATGTCACATTCCCTCGAGTGATTATCCAGCTTGCTTGTGGGCAGATTGATTGCACTGGACCACTTCCATCATAGAAGGGTAGCATTTTGTCTTTACTGGAGAAGAAAACTGTGATGTGTATAGATTTGCTTTCTCTACACTTAGTGCTTCAGTCCAAAGTAAAATATCTGTGAACCTACAAAAGTTCTTTGTAGGTTCAACATATTCCCCATAGCATTGTTTCTGAAAACATAACTCATATCATAACTACATAGCATGGAATGGTCCTTTATTTGTGTAATTCACTCTAACCATTGAGTGGAACATGCTGAAGCAGTTATTGTTTCAAGCACTAGGATGTCCATTTGAAGACTCAGGTACTGTATGACAAAGGTAGCAATCTCTCTCAAGGTTTGATAACGTGTGAAGACAGCATACGGCTATACCACAACCTCAAATGTATGTTACTGTTTCTTTGATAGACAGGAACATCTCCTTCTGGAATCAACAGGTATGTTGAGAATGTCACCATTGATCACTCCTCTTATTGATCTAACAACATTCTTATATCTTTCTATAAACTACCATGCTTTGCAGACCTTCAGTTTTTTGCTCCATCTGAATAAATGCTTCTGCAAAGAGACTTATCAGTAACTTTGCCAAATGAGAAGGTAGGACTAGCTCCTAGTCCTTTTGCTCCTCATGTCACCAAGTCAACAACACTGCAAAGGAAAGTGTTAGCTGGGATAACTGATCTGAATCTGTAAAGTAATTTGACTATTATTTCATAATCATAAACAAGAGGAACATGCTTGGAATTAAACGGTTCCCTCAGCACTTAGCTTAGTATTGATAGATTCTATTACAAAAGTCTATAGAAAGCAACAAGCCAATTAAGGGAGACTATGAATGCCCTAGACCATTCAGCTATGAAAAGCAGATTCCCTTCAGCAAATCAAAATAACTCAGTTGGAAGGGTAGAGAAGGTAGTTATAGAAGAATTAGACAATGGGGATGAATATACTTCAAATATATTATATGAAATAATCAAAGACTAAATTAAAATATTAGTATAAAATGGAAACACATGAGTTATTATTTTATGTCCCAGTATATATGGAGGTTTTTCAATAAATGTCATCATAGCACATACATTGTATTAAATATAAGGAATCTGCAGGAAACATAAGTAGCAGAGAGTATGAAAAGGCACACACAGGCAGCATGCTACTATGCCATTTAGTGTAATGGATTTATCATCCTTAGAATTTGGTGTCTGTGAGAAATCTGAAGGCAAAACCACTCAAATATTGAACAATGCTGCTTTAAGCAAATATCTCACTTTTCTGTTTTTTGTTTTTTCTTTATGTCATGATGCCTATTTCTGTACTTGCATTTGTTAATTTTGCATCATAATATTAAAGGTTGGGCTATCATAGGATTGAAGAGAAAATGGGAACATAAAAAAAATGTTCAGAGACCTACAAGGCTGACCCCAACTAACAATTTGAGCAACATTGGAAAGGCTACCAAAAATGTTCTTCCCTGATATTGAGATTGATGACTAATTTATCCACCCTCATAGAGCCCTCATCTAGTAGGTGATGGAAACAGAAGCAGACACCCACAGCTAAACACTGAGCCAAACTGGAATCCAGATGCAGAGAGGGAGGAGAAGACCAGGCTACAAAAACACATAGAGACAGCTTACCTGAACAAGGAGGAGCTAATGAAACCCCAGACTGATAGCTGGAAATCCAGCATGGGACTGAAACAAACTCCCTGAACATGGGTCTCAGCTAGAAGGACTGAGCAGTCTGAGGGTCCTCATAAAGTGGAATGAGGATGTATTCCTGGTGCACAAAAGGACCTTGCAGGCACATCCCCCTTGTAGGTTACTCCCTTAACCTAGAGAAAGGAGAGAAGTCCTAGTCGCTACTCCAAAAGACTTGACAGATTTAGCTGACCCCTCCTGGAGGACATCACCCTACATGTGGAGTGGGGGAGTGATGGGAGGGGAGGCTGGTTGGGATGCATGGGAGACAGGGCAAGAGGGAAGGAATGAGTAAGAGAGGGAGGGAGAGGGAACTGGGATCAATATGTAAAATAAAAATAAGTAAAAATAAAAACCAAAAAAGTAGTTTAAGAAAGAAAGGGAAAAAAAAAGAAGTAGGTGATCAAGCCAAAATACAGTGATGTGAAACCTTGTCTTGCTATAAGACTAAAAAGTAAACCTGGCATAGTGTCAAGCAATTTGAGCATGAAAAAAGAAAATAATAAATAATAAATAAATAAATAAATAAATAAATAAATAAATAAATAAATAAAATATTGGGCTATATTACGGATTTAACTCTTCTAAGAAAATATTTAAGAATTATTTATATAGAATTGTTATACCCTGTTTGGTAGACTTAATATGTTGAATTTGTATTTAAAACTCTAAGTTGATTTAAGAATATGCATATAAAGGCAAGTGGACAAGATGTGTGAGGGTAAACTTTTATGTAGTGGTCAAAATGGCTAAGGATTTCAAATAGCTGGTTGTCTTAGTTAAGGTTACTATCATTGTGATGAAAGGTCATAACCAAAGGCAAGTTTGAAAGGAAAGGGTTTATTTGGCGTATGCTTCTAAATCACTGTTTATCACTGAAGAAGATTAGGAAAGAAACAAACAGGGCACAAGCCAATACAGAGGCCATGGAGCAGTGTTGCTTACTGTTTCGCTCAGCCTGCTTTCTAATAGAACCTAGGAACACCAGCCCAGATTTGCTACCACCCACAATGGGCTCAGCTTTCCAACATCAATCACTAATTAAGAAAATTCCCTACAGGCTTGCCTGCAGCCCAATCTTATAGAGATTTTGCTTAATTGAAGCTCCTTTTTCTGATGACTCTAGCTTGTGTTAAGTTGACATTAACCTAGCCAGGACAGTGAAAAACATTTCTATTATTTATGGGCTTAAAACACAAAGGGACTTTCAATGAGTTTTCAGAAATATCAAATTTGAATTAACAGAGTAAAAGTGATCTCACCCTATGAATGATCTAATCCACTTTGAAGGAAAGTCACAAGAATGAGTTCTACCTCTTTCTCCTGCCTCTTATCCTCTTCTGTCTTTGACCCCTTCCACTCTTCCCTGCCCTCCTGTTCTGTTCCCTAGCTTCAACATTAATATTATCTTGCCCTGGACTTAAGAGGTCCTGATTCTGAGCCTTCAATCTGTGGGGTTTAGTCTCCCAAAGGTTGAAGGCTGTATACTCACACTTCTTTACACCATCTTCTGTAAACATTTGAGAACTTCCTGATCTCCACAACTGTATGATCCAGTTCTCTTAAGAATCTCCTCCCCCATGGAGGGATACTCCCTTAACCTAGAGGCAGGAGTGCAAAAGGGAGGACCTAGACTCTGTTCCAAATGACTTGCCAGATTTTATTGATCCCTCCTGAAAGGTATCACCCTCCCTGTGGAGTGGGGGTATGGGGGGTATGGGAAGGTGATGGGGGGAATGGGAGGAGGTTAGAGAGAAAGGGAGGAAGGGAGGGATAGAGAACTGAGATAGATAGGTAAAATAAGAGAAATAAAAAAAGAAGAATCTTCTCATATATCTACATAGTCTTATAAATCTTACTATTTTTGTTTCTCCTGAGTTATTTATAACATAAATAACACTGAAGTCACTCGAATTATGGGACTGAAATTCAAGGGAAAAGAGACAGATCAGATTGTTTGTGCATAGTGACCCAATGGAGAGAGTGTGCAAAAAGTAGCTAGGAGGAAAAAAAAAATAAAAGTTCACACTTATAGGTGTCAGGTTGATGTGGTCCCTGTGGAGTAGCTGTGTTTAAAATGAAAGTGAAATTTTTATTAAGATGCCAGGATGCCTCTTGTTAGATTCTGTCTATTAGTCACACACTTTTGTAATCCCAAATGTGGTTGCCTGAGCATGACAATCATGATAACATCATTTGACATGGCAAAGTGGAAAAGGAAAATTCCAGGTGGTCCCATCCTTAGGTGAAATGTTACAGTTAGTTAATGCCTACTAAAGAGACAGGGAATTTGTGTCCTCCAGGAATAAGCTTAAGCATAGTATATCCAATCTAGTGGTTAGCCATGTGTTTATGTACATATGAGTAATATAAATGGATTCAGAAACCATGAATTTGTGAAGAGGACATGTAAGAAGTTTGAGGGTGGAAGAGAAAATAGGAATTGTATAGATATACTGCTCCTATATTAAGTTATCAGAAAACTAAATTTAAATTGTTGCCATGAATATTAGACAACCTTAGAGTTTTTTATTCAGTATGAAAAGATAGAACTGGTCATATTTATGTAATTATTCCTAGTAAAAATAACATTAAGATTCTTTGACAACATCCTGGTGCAGGTATAAACTAGGCAGAGAAAATATAGAATCTTTCTTTGAGTATCAAATTCTAGGTCTCTAAAATATTGTGGAAGCCTGGTTTTCAATTGCCCTGAAATTGTCAGGATGAAATGACTGGAATAGAATGTGAAAAGTGAGAAGTATAGATGGAACAAAGGGAAACTTCTATCCATATTCTATTACTACTAACATGGGACCTAGCATCCATCTACTATATTATTATAAGACCTACTATGGGATCTAGCATCAGTCTACTATATTGCTATAAGACCTACTGTAGGACCTAGCAACCACATTACTATATTACTATAACAGAAATTGTATGTGTGACAAGAAGTTGGTGACTAAAGGAATAAAAATATTAAAATTAATAATGATTAAATTCATAAGTTAATGAGTGGAATATATCCCTGAACTTAAACTGAATCTTTACTCTTCATTAAGTAGAGATCAGTCAGTTTTCTCTAACATAATACTCTATAACATTATTCATAAAATTAAAGGTTAAAGTATGTATTTTGAATACCCAGAATATTGTAAAGTTAGGAATGCCTGGTTAGCAGTAACCATAATGATATAAAGAGAACAAAGAGATTATAGAGGCATGTAAAAAGGTAACATCAAGGAAATCACAAAAGTACCCTTTAAAGAAATGTGTTTTGTGATTTTTATGTATGTGAACACTTGATTATCCTCCATTTAATGCAATGCCTATATTTACACCCTAAATGAAAGACTCAAAAAAATAAGGCAGCAGGTACTGACCATGATTATAGCTTTATTGGTGGACACCCACACATGATTATAATCTTTGCCTTGTTCAGGAATTATACTCTTCAACGCGCTACTTGATGCAAGTTTTTTAAACAACCATGATGATATTTGCCATAAGACAATATTTACCCATAAAATATCTAAGAACATTTACTATAACTGTACATTGTAAGAGTGTGATTGCATCTTAAGATAATAAAGGAGTTGTTAGAGTTGCTAACAAATGCAGTAATAGTAAATGAAGCAGATCACCTTTAGGAAGAATAATACATACAGAGCCCTTACATCATTAGAGACAATTAGGTTTGCCAGTGTTTTCATGACAAAAATTCTATAATTATCTATATAGGAAGAACTCTATATTTATATACAAAAAGAAAATATTGAAAAAAATTGTAATTCTCTGATCTAAACATGCACAGACAGTCCTTTTCTTTATATATCTGATTTTTCACTTGAACAGAAAAGTAAGACAAACAATAATCATTTTTTAAGTAACAGTATTAATCATGGGCTATGAAAAATAATGGATATATCTTTAAATACTTAATTTTAATAATGCTTAAAAATCTCTCACCATTTAGCAATTCAATAGAATAATTTTATAAATTCATAATATTCCAAAACATTTAAAAATAGTTAAAAATTCATTTTAGTCATTTCCTAGTTACTTAGAAGATAGAACATCTTTTGTGTGTATGAATGGGACAGAGGCTAGGAAAAAGCTTCAAAAACAGGAAACCCTTTTAATTTAAAAGCAGTTTTTCAACACTGTTTTGTATCTTCTTTTTTAAATGTTATGCTATGCTTTATTTTTTATTGAAGCTATATTTTTCATACAATATATTATTACATTTTTCTTGTGATGTTCTTGACATCTCTGGCTCCTACTATCCTTCCTTCCTCTCTTCAGCAGGATTCCCCAGCTCAGCCTAATGTTTGACTATTAATCTCTGCATCTGTTTCCATCAGTTGCTATATGAAGCCTCTCTGATGACAATTATGCTAGGCACCAATTTATGAGTATAGCAGACTACTGTTAGACATCATTATATGAATTGTTTTAATGCCAGTTTTGCTTGGCTCTATCCTGGTCTTGGATCTGGTGCTCTAAGCAGTCTCAGGGGTGGACTCACTCTTGAGGCATAGGTATCGGGTTGACCCAATCCTTGATTAGTCACTCCTACTACCCCAGTACATCCCACAGGCAGGACAGACTGTAGGTTGAAGGTTAAGTGACTGTGTTGGTGTCCCAACCCTCCACTGGAAGTCTTGTTGAGTTTAAGAGATGTCCAGTCCATTCGATATGTATCCCCTATTGCTAGGAGTCTTAGCTGAGATCATCCTTGTAGATTCCTGGGAGTTTCCCTTGTACCAGTTTACTGCCTGATCCCAAAATGCCTCCCTTTTCAGTTGTCTCTTCCAGTACTTTCTCCTTAAATACCTCCCACACAATCCCTTAGAGGAAATCCAATTCTAAGGAATCTAATGATGTTAGTTTTTGTCATTAGTAACTTAATACTCGATCCTATAGTACAGGTTATTACTTTTATAAAGATAATATTGTAGGTGTTCTGTGAAAACTATAAGAAATACCTGTTAGAATATTGAATTCTGACATCATTTTCTAAGGTGTGTAATTAAATAGTAAATTAAAATGATTATTCTAAGGGCTACTAAGCATCTGTTTATATGCACAAATATTAACATATACATATGTAAACATAAATAAACCTAGAAACTTGAGAGCATATAGACAAAATAAGACTCACCTATATATTCAATGTACATAAATACCATTGTAATATTGTAATAGACAATCAATATTATCATATTTCTTTTTGATAGTGGTAATAATTTACAGTAATACATTTTCCTTCTTAAAATTTAATGTTCAAATATAGCTATAGTCATGATACATCTTAAAGATAATATAAACATATTTCTCAACAGATTTATTGTTGTGATCATGTGTCTATTAAAAATAATGTTCTTTATCTCCTCTCTATACTTAAAATTAAACTAAAATATACACTTGACTTAATCTTCCTCATAATGCAAACATTGATTAACTGTTTCCTGTCTGGTAAAAATGCACTGATGGTTACTGGACAGTGAGAACTGATTTAAGTAATTTCATCCCAGGATGTTGAAGGCTACCCTGTGCCCTGCCCTCTGGATATATATGTCAAGGAGACATGGGGAATTAGAATGAAAACAGCACATCGTGAACAGGCTGCAAAGTATTTCCAGAATTGAGCAGTCAAAGGCACATGCGTGTCAGTGCATTTTATAGTCAGAGATCAAGACAAGCACATAATTAAGGTGAAGATAAGAGGAGTAGCCGTGGGATCCTAGTGTCCTGACTAGGTGATGATTTACTAACTTAATTATTTCAGGCTCTTCCAAGGAAAACGAGGGTGTCTGTGCTTTAATAAATGTTGTTCTCACATATGCCACTGGGTATTAGCTGACATACACAAATAATTATATCTTATTCAATATGAAAGTATGTCAAGACCCAGGATGGCAGGTTAGAGCCAATGCCTTTGATTCTCTTGGCTTAATTATAAATTTACATAAAATGCATTTTTGTGTGTTCTTCAAGTCAGACAGTCAGAAAGCCATGCCTCTTGTACTTAAAAACTAGGTAGCCATAAGGTATTTAGTATTAGAAACAAAAAAGATATTTGAAATGGAAACCCTTCAATTTTTTTCCAGAGAATTCTATCTGTATTTCCTAATAGAAGCAAAGAACATCACATACTATATAACATGTTTAAATATCCTACTTTTGAATGCAAAAGGGATACAATGGCAAGTGTTTACAGGCATATTTGGAGAAATATCAGAATTTTCCATTTTCCAAGTTTTTGGACATTGGAGATATTACTTTTACGTCAAACTTACAGCATTTCAGTGTATGAGGATTCATGTGTTAGTAATAAAATTAATGAAATTGCATGAGCCAAATATTCCTTAGCAACAATTAATATCTACAAAAAATGTATAATTATGTGTTATCTTCTTTTTAACAATTTGCTTCTTTAGAGTATGTCTTCCTTCTCTCTATGCCTCTGCACACAGTTCTCTTGAGCCAGGTATCTTGTAAAGTTGGGAACATTTTATTTCAAGTTAGTCATTAGAAAACAGACACAACAGTAGCAAAAAATATTGGATGCATATTTGGATAAAAACAACTTGCAATTTAAGAGATCTACAGTTACTTTAAAATCTAGTTGAGTTTATCATGGCCTTTCAAGTTGTCTTAGTGAAGGTGACAGAAGAGGTCTTTCTTAATGCTAGCCTGTTACTGGCAGGTTCCCCCCCCCAACCCTGCCACCACTCTGGTCCCATTCTTTGTTCTTCCCTGCCACCGCCATGCAAGCCCCAATAACATGCAGAGGCTCTGTATTTGATACAATGCTGTTAGCCAGTTACTATTATTGTTTATCAGCTAGCTCTGTCTTAATGATTAACCCATTTCTACTTATCTAAGTATTTCCACTTGGTCATCTTATTGGAGAGCGCCGGGTGGCATCTGCTCTCTTTGGGCTCTTTTTGCTGACTCCTCCTTACTACTTCCTCTTTCCTCCTTGTCTCCTAGCCCCGTCTATCTGGTTTTCCCATTGGCCATAGTGCTTTATTAATTAACCAGTATGAGAAACATATTTAGAGAATAACATCTTCCATCACTAGCCATTTTAAGAAATTTCTTTCCTCTTTTCTTTTGTTGTTGTTCTTTTAAATATATCTATATATAGCTGTGTCCCAGAATAATTGGTTTGTACATGTTAAATATTTTAGAGATATTTTAGAACTTAGGAAAGGATACAATCTTAGTATTATGGTATTTGAGAAACACCAATGGGCAGAGTGAGTTTCTTGGTCTGCCTCATGATTCTGGTTTAGACTCTTATTCCTTTTATACTCCTGAGCCATCTTCACACTGTATTGCTCTTGGTAACCATAGGAACAGTGTCCTCTGCAATTTCTTGAAGTAGAAGGATAGCTAGTGCCTGAAGACATCTATGAGGAAATATATGAGCATAACTACACCCTAATTATTATATATGATACCTAACATTGTATATTCGATGTTAATGTCCCATGTGCCTGGGTGAAGAATAGAATCCATGACCTTTCCTCCTGGGATGATGCTGACAGATGATATCGAAAGAAAGTTCGTGAGATTTGGGGAGAAGAAAACTAATGAAGGCAATAAAGCCTTTTAATTTTACTCATGATGGAACTTGTGAGGAAAAGCTTTTCATCAAGTCCCACTTTCTGGTCTCTCAGATATATCAGCTGTTGAGTGAAATCTCATGTACTGAATTTTGCTTCTGTAATTTGGCATTTCATTTTATAATGTGCTTTTGATGTGACATCAGTCACTTTACCAGTAACATGATAAGTTATTTGACTTATAAATATTTTGTCTGTTAATATGTAACTTATCTACTAAAATTAAAATTCACAATACTTACACAATAGTACTTATTCTGTGTATAATGTTATATTTTCTTCCAAACAAACACTATTAAGTGATAATAAATATTTTAGCCTAGAGAAATTTATATTTAATTAAATTACATAGCAATAAAATCTTCATTACTTTTGATTTATTCAAGATTCATGAATTACATTGTTCATTGATTTATCTACCTGTGGGATCTAAATATATTTTATTAACATTGTCTTCCAGGTGTAATATGAATTCATTGTTCATAAATTAAAAATTGTGAAATGTGCAGGGATATGATGAATATTATATGTAGTGATATATTGTTTATGATCTAATAAAGCTTGCCTGGAGATAAGAATGTAAAGCTACCAATAGCCATAGATGTCAGGCAGTGGTGATACACACCTTTATTCCCAGCACTAGTGTGGTATATAAAAGAGGAACAGGGTCTCATCGCAGGCACTCAGCATTTGGCAATTAGTCTCCAGCCACATTGAGGACAGGATCTCCCCAGCCTTGGTAGAGGCAAGGGCTATCTGGCTACTTTGCTTTTCTCATCTTCAGGTTGGACCCCAATATCTGTCACTGGGTTTGTATTATTCATGCTACATAATCATGCTAAATTCCTTTCACTACTCCATACGTCCAGTTTGCCCAATATTCACTCAATTAATAAATGAAGGTAAACATTTTCATAAAAATGGAAATCATAAATTAAGTGATCATATTTAATTGACAGAAATGTTATACTATCTTCTATCAAGAGTATTTACTTTGAAAGTTGATCTATGGTCTTTCTGTGGAAAGCTGCATGTGTTTCTCCCCAGATCCAGCAATGAGGAAGCATTAATTTTCTATCACCCACAGGGCATACTCTGAAATTCTTTTGTGGTTTTGTTGCTGTAATGTGGATCTTATCTGTCTCCCAAATCCATGAGCTAAATTCTGGCTCCTCAGTGAGAGACACTATTGTAATGCGGTATGCATATTAGGAATTAAGACCTGGTTGGAAGAATAAGACACAAGGACATGTGCTTAAAGGGACCCAGCCCCTCTACTTTCTCTTTCATCTTGTTCAACAGCCAACCCATTATTCTATTTAAATAACAACACGCCTCTGGTGTCCTTCTGTGATGCTCAAAAGGTCCACACTCATCTGGAAAAACAGACTCCAAAAGAACAATCTCACAAAGACACTAAGAGAGAGCAGAATGCTACAATTTGGGGGCTTCTGCCCTGCATATTTCTGAATAGGTAATTGGTTGAGAATGAGGTTTCCAGTTAAAGCATATCTCTCCTTTGCACAGACAGTATGGACTGTTCAGACTGAGTACTCAGATCTAAACTTAAGCATTGAATTATCAGTCTATGGTTTCTTAGCTTATTTTTGTCCAATCACATCACTACATTGCTGCCGTCCAACTTGCTTGATCCTGAGCACTTTCTCTGTCTCGAACATTATTAACACCAAAATAAGAATGACTGCTTAAGTGTAATCATCTAGAAACCCCAGAAAACTGAAGTTAGGTTTGATTTGAGCCACTGATCCTTTAGATAAATTTAGATTTGGAAGACAAGGAGCTACAGTGATATTTAGCAAACCATATACCATCTGCTTCTTAGAACCTCTTGAATCAATAAAGATGTCATTCCCCAACATACTCTTTTATTATTTAACAGTAATTTATGGTAAACATTTTTAACATACTTTATGGTTTTAATAGTATTTCACCTAAATATTTTTATTTTGTTGGCACAAACTTATGAACTGAATTATGACATTTATATGTAAAGAAATAGGGGTTCTAGAAATAACCATTGATTTCTGCAATTGGTTTTCATACAGTGCATAAGCAACAAAGTTAAGTTTCATGGAAAAAAATATTATATAGAAATAGATAGTATCTAGGTGATGAAAGGCCCGTGCCTTTAATCCCGTCACTATGGATGCAGAGGCAGTCAGACCCAAGAGTTTGAGGCGAGGCTGGTCTACAGAGCAAGTTCCAAAGTAGCCAGAACTATCCAGAGGAGCCCTGACCCCCCACCCAAAAACAAAACCAAAAACCACATTTTTTAATTCAGAGGAAATAAAAATAGCCAATGAGAAGAACTAAGAATGACTTCTTTACCTCTTTTTTTTCACTACAAGTTTTAGTTTATAACATTATAACATACTAAATATACTAAGATAGTTTAAATTCTGAGCGTCTTGTTGTTAAAAATTTGCATAGCAGAATTAATCCCACAATCTTAAATACTTATGTGATTGTAATCCATTTTAAGAATATGGCAACTATATCAGAATATCTGAATTTTAAAATGTAAACAGTTTATGGGGATGGAGAATCAAGAAAATGAATCCTGGTAACTTGTCCATGTTTCAAGGATAGCCATGAACTCATGAACCACACTGCTTAGTGGGTCACAACAACTGGACATAAAGTAGAAGGTGTTTCTAGGAGGAGATAAAGGAGAATTGAGAAATGTATATAATCAAAATACGATATATATATATATATATATATACACACATGATTTATTTAAATGTGAAAATTGTAAACAGTTTTTTAAACTTATTTACTCTAGGGTTTTTTTATTATTTAACAAAATGATTTAAAAATACAAAAAGGGTGTGTCTTTAAAAGAAGGAAGGAGGCTGAAATAATACTAGAGAATACTTCACAAGTTCAAGAAAGAACCAAGCCTAGCAGGGCTGATATAGAAAGACTCTTTCTCTTGTATTTTTGGTTGTAAGCCTAGTTTAACAGCTGAGCCATCTCTCTAACCCAAGACCTTTCCCAAAATAATCAAAGCAACAACATGTGAGTAATTTAAAGTAAAATGCATGTATTTTACTTTATCTGAAGAATTTGTTTTAGCTAAAATGATTGGCTAACAATATTATAGCTGATATCATGAAGCTGTCTCATTTATGAATAAGGGAAAATTAAAAGGTAGAGGCAATTTACAACTCTTAAACTAATGTGTTGTAAACAATATTTTGCAACATGGTATAATTTTCACTTTAGGTTGTCTAAACATTAAACTAGTACAGAGGATACTCATAAAATAACATGGAATGATAGCAATTTATTTATTGAAAAAAGTATACTATAGCTTGAAAGTATACAAATTAAACACATGGATTGATAGCAATTTATTTATTGAAAAAAGTATAATATAGCTTGAAAGTATACAAATTAGACACATGGAATTAAAATGAATCATAATTGAGAAGTGATCCAATTAAAACCATTTAGGGCTTGAGGATTTAGCTCAGTGGTAGAGCACTTGCCTAGCAAACACAAGACCCTAGATTATGTCCTCAGATCAAAAAAAACAAAAAAAAATCCACAAAATAATCAATTAAATCCATTTAATTATAGAGGAAAAGAGAATACGTGATATGAGCAGAACTTCAGTATTGAGGCAAAGGGTACTTCTAATAGGCAGGCTATAAAAAGTCAAGCTAGCCATAAATATTAATTTTCTGAACAGACCATAAATAACTTGGAAAGCAACAAAAAGTGGCAAGTGGTAGTGTATCAAAAATAAAGTTTTCTGCACAAAACAAGAAAAGTCAACCAGACAGCCTATTGCATGAGGGAAGGGTCTTTTCCTCATATTTGGTTAATATACAGGAAATAAAAAAGTTAGACATCAAAACCCAGTCAATAAATAGGCAAGTGGATTAAACAGGTAGTATTCAAAAGATGAAATTCAAATACCTAATAAACACATGAAGAAAATGTTCAGCATCTGTAGCCCCATCAGGGAAATGCAAATCAAAACAAAGATCTCATCACACTGAGTTAGAATGTCTATCTTCAAAAAAACAAACAACTGGTGATCATCTGGGGAAAAGGAAAACTTTAAAATATTGGCAGGAATAAAATTAGTATTACTGTAGACTGTGGAAGTCTGCATGAAAGTTTCTGAGAGAAAGAAAGAAACAAGGTGCGGAGAGGAGAATTTGGATGCACCATTCATGCAATAGAAATAACTAAATTAATTGCTATTGTGGGACTGCTTTTGATAACCAGTTGATAGAATCAGGCTAAGATTTCTAAGAAGAGATAAATGAATAAATATATGTCGTCTATACATAAAAAATAATGAATACTCTTCATTCAACCAAAAAGAGTAACAGAGCTGTGTCATAGATAAAATTAGAGGCAATTATCCAAGAGGAAGTGAGATAAATACATTCAAAAATACCAGTTTTTCTCTTATATAAAGGCATAAAATTTTAAGGGTCCTGATGGGAGATGTCATTCTGTAAATTTATTTCTTGTATTAGTTAATGAATAAAGCACTGTAAAAAAGCCATATAAAGATGGAAAACAGAGAAAATCTGGATACTGTACGGCATTACATTGTCTTCGTATCATTTGACTACTGAGGAAATAACAACTGTTAAAAGAAATGCTGCTGGATTAATTCAATTTATATATTTTAAAAATACTTTGACTCCAATATTTAAGTCTAAGGACAGGTTACTGAGCAAAAGGATTTCTATTTTTGTTTCCACAGGAAATAAAAACCTGTGGATTCCTTCCAGACTAACATGGTTTGATCAAGCAAGACCCCCCTGAAGCAATGTCCACGGGACAAAGCAATCTTGCAGACCACTACAGCCAGGATTTCTTCATCTTCTTAGGATCCCCCATGACAGCACCCCCTACCAGCAGGAAGCAGTTTGGAAAGAATGACACCAAATTCCCAAATATTGTTTATAAATGTTTGTTTTCTTTTATATGGGGTTAGTTATAAATGGTTAATGACCACAACCAATCTCTTTAAAGGTAAAAAGGGGATTATGGTATTGACACGATTACTTTGTTTTGGAATGGACTGTCATTTATTGAAACAAATTTAAGGTCAATTTTGTGATAAGTATATTTCTCCTTTTGTTAGGTATTGTGTTTATACAGCTCATTTAAAAATGTAATGTATAATTTAGTACAGATTTTAGATAGTTAACTATAATAGTCAAAACATATAGCTAGGTGAGTTAGGTTTTCTAGATATAAAGTGATATATTTGAGATGGATAAATATTCTTCAAACCTTTCAAAGACCTACAGAATAGGGCATTTAAAATGGTTTAGGGTTTTTCTTGATAGTGAGGCACAACTTCCCCTGGCAATACTACCTGTGTCAGAAAGGAAGATGGACATCGAAGAAACTTGTTGTAGATTTTACTCCCAATATGGCATGACTAGCCATTTGAGCAAGAAACTACTCTTGCCTGGACTGTTCAACTTATTCTGTATAAACTGGACATGCAGGACCCACAGGAAAATGACTGCTGATACAAGATGGACATTTGCTACAGGGTTCCTACTTCATGGAAGGGTCTACCAGACATTCTGCAGGGCACAGAGAAAAATGACTGACAAACTGCCACTACAGGTGGACAGTTTAAAGTTTCCTGCTTTGCTGAGGTGTCTGCCAGACACACTATGGCCTATATGCTGAAGATGGATCATTACAGAAGAACTTCAGGTGACTGACCAGGTAGTGAGATATCTTTGTCATTTCTAGAGTTTATATATTACCCTTCTGTGATTTTTGAAGGAGTTGAAGACAAATAATTATGGTTATAGTTTTCCTAGTTAGGATTAAAGATAATTTACATATAAGACTTTAGAAACTCAAAGATGATAGAATATTTTCTTTAAATCTTGCCAAATATTAATGGACTGAACATTGTTAACTATGGTTTTTATTTGATAACTGTTTTGTTATATATTTTGCTATGTTAAAGTTAAAACCCTTTTTATATTAGACAGAAAAGAAGAGATCATGGGAGATGTCATTCTGTAAATATGTTTCTCATATTGATTAATGAATAAAGCACTGTTGACCAATAGGAAAGCAACATAGGCGGGACTAGGAGACAAGGGGTATTCTGGAACTAGTAGGGAGTAGTTCCAAGATGGAAGACCTACAGGGTAGGACACCAGTCTCTCTCTCCAGTAAGATAAGACCACGTGGAAGTACTTAGATTAATAGAAATGGGTTAATATTTAAGACAGAGCTAGCCTATAAGAAAATAGTAACTGGATAATAGCATTATATCAAATACAGTGTCTCAGTGTGATATTGGAGGCTGGCTCAGCTTGGGACCAGACTGTCAGGGAAAAATCTACTTGTAACAGAGTCCCCTTTTGGGGAGAGGACTGAGGTCAGGAAATTAAAAACAGAAGCAGAAATGATTCATGAAGTTTTTTTTTTATTTTTATTTTACATATCTATCCCAGTTCCCTCTACCTTCTTCTCTTCCTCCCTTCCTCTCTCTCTCCCTGCCTCCTTCCCTCTTTCCCTCTCTCCCACCCTCACATGCACCCTGACTACTTTTCCCTCCCATCCCCTTCCCCACTCCACATGTAGGGTGATACCTTCCAGGAGGGATCATCAAAATCTGTCAAATCATTTGGAGTAGGAACTAGGTCTTCTCTCCCGTCTCTAGGTTAAGGCAGTATCCTTCCATGCTCCCAAAGTCCTTTTGTGCACCAGGGATACATCCTGCTTCCACTGTTTCAGGTCCCTTAGACTGCCCAGGCCTTCTAGCTGAGATCCATGTTCAGAGGGTCTAATGTTGGATTCCCAGTTATCAGTCTGGGGGCCCAATAGCTCCTCCTTGTTCAGGTCAGCTGTCTATTTATGTTTCTGTAGCATGATCTTGTCCTCCCTCTCTGCATCTAGATTCTAGTTTGGCTCAGTGTTTAGTTATGGTATTTGCTTCTGTTTCCATCAGCTACTAGGTGAGGGCTCTGTGATAGTGGATAAGTTAGTCATCGAACTCATTATCAGGGAAGGGCATTTCTGGTAGCCTTTCCACTGTTGCTCAATTTGTTAGTTTGGGTCAGTCTTATAGGTCTCTGGACATTTCTCTAGGTTCAGTTTTCTCTTCAAACATATAATGGCTCCCTCTTTTATGGTCTATCTATCTATCTCTCCCTTCTCTCATTTATTCCTCCCCTGACTCAACCTGTCTAGTCCCAAATGCTTTCCTCTCCTACCCTTCTCTTTCTCCTAGTTCCTTCTCCACTCACTAACCCCCCACACACACTCCTCATATGATCTTGTTTCTTTCTTCTTCTGTGAGGGACCTTCTAAGAATCTCTTAGATTCCTCCTTGTATCCTAGTTTTTCTGGTGGTGTGAATTATAGGCTGGTGACCCTTTGCTCTATGTCTAAAAATCCATATAAGAGTGAGTACATACCATGTTCTTCTTTTTGTGACTGGGTTACCTCATTCAAGATGGTTCTTCCATTATTTTATTCCACAGAGTACTATTCCATTGTGTAAATGTGCCACATCTTCTTTATCCATTCTTCAGTTGAGGAGCATCTAGGTTGCTTCCAGGTTGTTGCTATTACAAATAATGCTGCTATGAATATAGTTGAGCACATGTCTTTGTTGCATGGATGTGGATCATTTGGGTATATGTCTAAGAGGGGGATTGCCATGCCCTGTGGTAAACGAATTCCCATTTTCCTGAGGAACCACCAAACTGATCTCCAAAATGGCTGTTCAAGCTTGCACTCCCACTAGCAGGGGCGGAGTGTTTCCCTTTCTCCATATCCTCTCCAGCAATAGTTGTCATTGGTGTTTCTAATTTTATCCATTCTGTCAGGAGTAGGATGATATCTCAAAGTTGTTTTGATTTGCATTTCCCTGATAGCTAAGGATATTGAGCACTTTCTTTAGTGTCTTGCAGCTTTTTTGATTTCCTCTATTAAGAGTTCTCTATTCAGAAGTATTTTCTATGTTCAAATAATGTGATGAGTTCCTGAACCCCTTATAGTCAAACTCAGCATACATCACAGTTCTCTTGGTCTGTCTTGTCCAACTTAGAAGTGACATTTTTTGTTTTATCATATCATATTTTATTTTCTTATATTAAAAAACTGAATGACAGAATGAATTCAAACCCCGCTACCAGGGTAAAGGTTAATAACTGAACTGTCACTTGTACCTGCTGATAGAGATAAAATCAGTGCTCCTCAATGGAGTAACATTGGTTACATCACATGCTCCAGGACAGGCCTCCTGCTCATGAGTAGTTGATCAACACATAGTGGGAATCACGAGTTTCATTTGTTTTGTTCTCTGCTGTTATTTGGTTATAATTCAATGTTTTGTTCAGTTTCCTTTTCATCTTGAGTTTGCTTTTATTTTGTTTTCCTGATGTGGGATATTTTGTTGTTACATTGGGTCTTTGTTGTGTGTTTGCTAGTTATATTTGTTTTTTAAAGAAACTCAGTTGAGTGGTTGAGGGAGGGAAGAATCTCTAAGGACCAGGGAGAGGGGATATGATCAAAATATATTTAAATTCAAGCTTCTTTTTTCTTTTTATTTTTTAAAACAATCTGATTTTACATACCAATCCCAATTCCCTCTCCCTCCTGTTTCCCCCACCCCATTCACATCCACTCCTCAGAGAGGATGAGTCCTCCCCTGGGGGGATGAGTCAACAAAGTCTGTCACATCACTTGAGGCAGGACCAAGGCCCTCCCTGTATCTAGGTTGAGTAAGGTATCTATCCCTTTATAGAGAATGGGCTCCAAAAAGCCAGTTCATGAACTAGGGATAAATACTGGTTCCACTGTAGTGGAGTTATTTTTTTATTATTTTTAATAACAAAATAAAATTCAAATTCAACAAAAATGACAGCTCAGTAAATATAGAAAGGCAACTGTTATAAAACATTGCAAATATAAGAGGTACTCCCTTGGATATTTTTAAGCCTAGTTGAATTCAGCAAGTTGACCTAAAGTACTGACAAACACCAAGATTTCTCATGCTGGTACTAGTAAATAGTAGTACAAATAAGAAGTTAAAAAACAAACAAACAGTCAAAACTGAAAATAACACACATAAAACCAAGAGCCTGTTTGAGAAGATGCTCAGTGGATAAGATAATTTGTCATACAAATTTGAGGACTCAAATTCAAGACCCCAGAACCCAAGTAAAAAGTTAGTATTGCCAGTAATCTCACCATTAGGAGCTAGGGGCAGGAACACACACACACACACACACACACACACACACACACACAACAAACCTACATAGAAATAAAACTACATAAAAACATATGCTATTCAGATTTCTGATTTGCAGATCAAATATATTTCACACTTACTGAGGAGATATATCATCAAAACAAATCTACCAATCCAAAACATATAAAAAAGAAAAAAATCAGGAATTTGTGTTTGGAATCATGTGAACATCTTGGCCTGAACAGATATTTATTCCCATGTTAACTAAGTATTTATACTCTCTACTCCAGACTGAGAAAAGTAATTATGTGCATGAACCTTCTAGGTAACTCCACCCTTGAACCCATACCCACAAGCGCACACACACAGACACACACAGACATGCATGTATACACACACACATAGACACACACACATACATGCACATACAATTGGAAATAATAAAAATAACTATGCATTACTCTGAAACTCATTTTTTTCTAATATACCTCATATTTCCTACTTTCTCACACCTGTTCTATGCTTTCATTTCTTCTGTTCAGACAGAGACTTTAAGAGTCTAATCTTCTTTGTAGAAATGTAGGGCAGCAGCATCCTTCACAGTATTGCAAACAAATTCACCTCCTGTATCTCTGAGGAATAACAGCCATGAAGAGTGTTCTAGGGGAATAAACTTGAGGTCTTCCTGCTTTGTGTGTGTGTGTGTGTGTGTGTGTGTGTGTGTGTGTGTGTGTGTGTGTGAGTGTGTGTGTGTGAGTGTGTGTGTGTCTGTGTGTCTGTGTGTTCGTGTGTGTGTGTTCTGTGTTTCTCTCTCTCTCTCTCTCTCTCTCTTGTGTGTGTGTGTGTGTGTGTGTGTGTGTGTGTGTGTGTGTGTGTGTGTGTAGGAGAGCATGAATGACACAATATACTGGAAACTTAGGTTTCCAGTAACAGGCATAGTATACCTCTTGTGTCAAGCAGGTCTTAAATCAAAATGAAGCATTTCTTATGGGTTGTTCCATTGATCTTTGTCATTCTTACTGTAATAAATGAAATCTGTCACTTTGATTTGCATTTTTCTCTTTTATTGAAATTAGAGTCTTCTCTCATGCAATTCATCCCAACCACAACTCTCCCTCCCACCACTCCTTCCTGCTCCCTGCCAGGACCATTGCCTCTTTATTCATAGCAGCCAGAAACTAGAATCAAACTAGATACCCTTCAAATGAACAGTGGATAAAGAACATTTTACTCAGCTGCTTTAAAAACTGGGTATTACTCAGCTGTTTAAAAAATAAGATCATTAAACTTGCAGGCAAATAGACATAACTAGATAAAAAATCATCTTGTGTGATGTGACCCAGACTCAGAAAGACAAATATGGGATGCATTCCCTTGTAAGTGGATATTAGCTATTAAGTAAATAAAAATAAAACTGTAATGCACGGGCCTGGAGAAGTTAGGTAAAGATTAGGGCTCTAGAGGGGAATGCATGGGCTTCCTTGGGAAGGAGAAATTAAAAAGATTTTGCAGGTGGATTGAAGGAATGTGGACTCTGAAGCAGTAGGGATTTACATGTTTCTAATTGCTGGGGATGATGAACATTTTTCCATTAGTATTTTATGGATTGTTTTCTTGTTTTTTGAGAATGCTCTATTCAGGTCCAAGGACCTCTTTTCAAATTCACCCCCCCCATTGTGTCTGAAAATCTTTGTGTAGTCTGGATAGTAAACCTTTGTCAGCATATATTTGACAAAGAGTCTCTGTCCTATAACGTGGATTTCCTCTTCAGTCAGTCGATCATTTCTCCAGCTGTGCAAAACATTTTTATTTTCATCAAGTCCCCTACTTTGACAGAGGTGTAGGAATGGACTTTCTCAGTAAAGTTTATCTTCTTAACTTTTGTGCCTAAAATTTTACAGGGGCTTAAATCATTCGTGTATAATTGGATGAGCCCCTGACCCATAACTTCACAGTATTAGTCATAATTTCCCAGTGTCCTTTGTATCTTCCCTCAAATGCATGGATATTCATGAGTATCATGTGAATAAGCTCATGTATTTCCATTTATAGCACATTTTATAATATCAAATAATCCCCTCTGGAATTACTTTCAGCTCATTCAATGTTCTGAAGAAGAAATTTTTAAAGGAATAAAATGTGTTTTCTTTTCATCTGGGGGAAACTGTGAGAGGCTAGACCACTGCTAGGAAGAAACAAATATTATCTTTTTTTTGCCTCTTTATTGATTTCTGGCTACTGGTGAAGCATCAAATAACACATGGATATATAGTCAGCAAAAAACACTGGATATTACAAATAAATAACCCTTTAAAAACAGTAAAAATAAGTGAAGACAAGCACAATTTTTGAAAAATTCATTTTAAGAATATGTCACTAATATGTCCATTATTATGATGTCACAGCTTTCATATATCATGTGCATTCCTAAGAAACGAGACACATGAAAGCTAATGAAGGTGGTTGGTGATACAGGAGGGATTAGCAGCAAGCTTTAACCCTCTCCCCTGTGTAATACTTTCCACAGATTTTCCTTTCTTTCAAAAGCTTGAAGGACAAAGCTTTGCCTGTAACAGCACCCCACTATCTCTTCTTTTTTTGAATATCTTTGTTCATAAAACTCAAATATTACTGGAATTGTTTGCTTTACTATGCGTTTGAATTACTTTTAACTAGGACCTTGGGGTTTCTAATCCTCCTAATCCAAATTATTTTTCTTCTCACCTCTGCCCTAAGGCTCCCTCCCAGGATTTCCTGTTGGTGCTATGAAATGCTTTGTAATCAGCAATTTTACTGACACAGTAAAGCTATGTACTACCAAGCTTCTCCGGCTTGCTTCAACTTTCCTCCAGGTGTGACTGAAGATAGCCATCAGTGTGTGGCACGCACAGAGGGAAAAATTAGGCCAGCGAGTTTGCGTTTAAAATCCTGACAATGTTTTTTTTTTCTTCCGTGAAAGAAAAATCTATCTTTATATCTTTTACAGAATTAACCAATGGCACATTCTTATCTGATTAGAGACACTTACAGCATCAAATCTATTTCTAAGTCCACTTGAAGTCTGCTTCATTCACCAGTTATATCAGACGTGAACCTACACTTTAGATTTATATAGAAAGAGGAGAGAAAGACCATGATGGCAAAAATCAGCACTCAAGAACATAAAGACCTTTTTCAAAAACTTAAATTATATAGCAAGGGAAAAACCTCTGTCTCTTCTATACTTTATGTGAACTGTTTCCCATCTTTCAGGGATTTTGTTTCACTATATGATAGCATTTTATCATCTATTGATTAGATTAAAAATATAAATGATATTCTACACTACACATTGCACATTGTGAATACTAGAAAGTAAAGTAAGATGCTTTAATGTTTGCTACACATACACATGCATGGGCACTTAAATTTGGAATGGGAAAAACTTAAAGCTAGAGAGTTCAAAAATTATAAGAGAATTAAATGAAAGAATGCTTATATTGTTAATTACTTTACATGAAGGAAACTAAAGCAAAGCAGTAATATTGCAGCCTTCAATTGTAAAATTTATTGTCCCAATTACATTTTTTAATATATGGAATCACTTTTAGAATAAAATACCTATAATATTCCTAAAATAAATTAAAGGATACACAATAAATATTCTCATGTGTTAGTCAAAGTAATAATCCATTTAATCATAATTCAATATTATTAATTACTATAACATTTCCTAGAAGAGTTGGCCTCCAATATTCCTCATTGAGTTCAAAATTAGCTCTTGGTTTCATAATATCTGTATTAGTTATGGCAAGCTTTCAAGTCTGTACAAAATAGATTGGCTGTACTTCTTACAATTCTTCATACTGGGATCCCCAAGATGAAGTCATTGGCTGATCTAGTGTCTGAGGAGGGTCCCTCCTGTTTTGCAGATAAACCCCCCCACACACACACACACACATACACTGCTGGTATAGCAGGGCCAAGAATAGAGAAAATTATGCGACGTTTCCATGCACTTTTCTATAAAAGTACTAATATATTGATGAGATTTCACTCTGCTCTCTTAATTAATTCCCATGGCTTCATCTCCAAATAGGTTCACTCCAGAGATTAAGTGCAAGAAATTAATTTAGGGAGGCACAATAATTCAGTTCATAATGTTCTGCTTGGGGACTAAAAATGCATGCTTTCATTATTTCAACATTAACTCTCAGATCCAAAATCAAATATCTGATATGGCAAGAAGGCTCAGCAAGTATAGGTGTTTGCCTGAGCCTTGAGTTTGATTCCTGTAGCCAAGTGATGGGAAAGATCCATTCAGGTTGGTTGTCCTATGACCCCTGCTTGTGTCTATGTCTACATTGCACAAACATGCACACACACACAAACGAATGTATACACACACAACATAAATAAATAAAATGTAAAAAATATTGAAATCCAAAGTTGAACCTAAGTTCCATCTAACTCAGTTATAACTAACTGAGATTAGATTTTTGTGAATTCTCTTTCACTAATGAACCTGAAAATAAAACAAACAATAAAAAAATGGCCAGGAAATAGAGATCAGTACTCTACCAAAAGAAATAGGGTAAAAGGGGAAGAAAGGAGTGGTATTCCTGAAATACAAACAAAACCTATCAAGGACATTATGTGTCCTAAGTCACAGGAAATCTTTTTGGTGTAGCCTTACAACATCCAGACTCACTGGGAAGGCATTACCAACCTCACAGGTTAGAAATAGTAATTTCAATGCTAGCTTTCCAGATCTCAGACATTCAGTTTGTAGTTATGTGGCTTTAAATGTCTTGTGTTAGTTGTAAATCAGTGTGATTTAGAGATACCTTGTTAAAACAAAGAATAGTTCATGTTGAAATCAGAGAACTGGTCAGAGAAAAATTAAATGCATACATATTTATAAAGTAGAAGATGACACAAACTCTAACACTGATAATAGATTTAAAATCTAGGAACATAAGATCAATACTGTTGAAATGTGGACTGTAACGCTGTATTTTAATAAATTATCCCAATGAAGTTTCTATCAGTTACTTTTGTGACAAATTAAGACCGCATAAAATAGATGAGCTATTTCTGGCATTAAAACTCATATTATAATGAATATATTGTATACATTATTGACACTCGCTAGGAATAATCCTCTATGTGTCCACTCATAGGTAGTTACTAAATTTCACACATACTGATAAAGTCAAAATATATTGAAGGAGAAAGTAGAAGTATCATGGGGAGATATAGGTCAGCCAGATCAGTGAGTTGTTAAGAGAATTTCAGTGTGAAAAAAAAAAAAGAAAGAAAGGAAGGAAGGAAGATAGGAAGGAAAAAGAAAGAAAGAAAGAAAGGAAGAAAGAAAGAAAGAAAGAAAGGAAGGAAAGAAAGAAGGAAGGAAGGAAAGGGAAGGAAGGAAGGAAGGAAGAACTTATGACAAAAACTGAGGGTAGAAGTCATTGAGGAAGTTATCCGACATAAGAACTCTTGCTTTACACACTAGTGCACACATTGCATTTGCATGTACACATAGGTGTACACATGTGGACATTTATACATAAATACACACAAAATCCTTAAACTTGATTGAATGGTAGCAACATACAATGAATAATAACAACATACAGTGATAGCATATTTCTTGGGGTTATTCTTTTGTATCTGTTATGTTCAGGATTTCTTTTCTTTCTTTTTTTTTTGAAAAATGCAGTTTTCCAAGTTCCTTTGAAAGAAGATAGTTGGTAAGAAAATGCATTGCTCTTTTGTTTGAAAAGTAACTGAGGAACCAAGAACATAATGTGTTTTAACTCCCAACCTCTCACGTTTACTGTGTTCTCCATCCTAAGCAGCTTTGTTCAGAACTCTAGCTTTCTATCTAAATAACAAAAATATCTATAAATTATTTTAAGTGAGTAGGAATAAATTGAGTAATTTATCTTGAATTTAAAGGACTAAGTGGAAGAGAAATTATGTAAAGATAATTTTATTTGTTTTAGAAAAATCATGGAGAGGATATATTATTCAATGCACAATTTGTGCATGTCTATAGTTGCCTCATTAAACACACAGTCATTACTAATTTAATCCTTTAAAGCTTTATGGTGTTAAAAATATTACTATAACATGAGATAACCATGAGTATGATTATAAATTTAAATTATTTGTCTCAAGTCCAGTGTAGTATCTTGTAAAAAGGCTTTTATTTTCTTTTTTTTTTAATAAATTAAAAATAAAATATCAGTTTACCTTAGACATCATAAAATTGAGGCAAATATGTTATTTAAAGTTAATGTTTGTCCCATGGCAACCCTCTGTAGAGTTAGAGTCTGTCACATTGAATAAAGTAAGCTTTTAAAATAGTAGTTAAATGTCACTGGTATCTCACCTATGATCAGAAAAGAGGGAAAAGGAAACTAATGGTGAATGTGCTACTGATAAAAAACTAGAATAACTGTGTATATAGAAAATGAATAAGATGTAGAAAAGGCAGGAGAAAAACGAGGTTAAATTAATAAAATTAAAAAGAAGCATTGGGATGAACACTTGAGGAGAAAATTTAAAAAGAGAAATTCCTAATTTTGGAAAAACAAAATTAGATTAACTTGAGAATAAAAATGAAACTTGATTACTTTAGTCTTTCATTAAAGAACAAAAACATAGACCCAAATACTAATTCAATGAAGTTTAAAATGAAGAAAACAAGCATAATCATAGAAAATAGTTATGGATGCACAGGGGTGGAGGGTTGAACATTAGGATCAAATTCGTGTGTGGAGAAAAAGGGGTCATAAAAGAGGGAATATGGGAAGAGCTAGCTAAAAAAAACAAGGGGGGTCATTTGAGGGGCCATATGGGAAATTAATACAGTAGAAGCTTCCTAAGATATGTGTTTGAATGTGACCTAAAGAAAATCACCATATAACCAAATAACGGGAGAGATGGAGATCTAACTGGCTATGTCTTGTCACCAAATAAGGATTCCAGTATCAACCAGAAATGTGGGACATCTGATAGAGCTGTTGGCCCACAATGTCCCATAGGAATACCAAACAACCCAGACTGTTGTCAAGGGCATTGGCTGTTCTCCACAAAATGCTTTTGTTGCTGAAAACACCACTTACATAACTGATTGAACACAGTGAATTTGAGCTTGTGCCTGCCTAGAGCCTTCACCCCTACTGACTAGTGTTTGTGGTACTAGAGGCACACTGCTTGCAACAAAAGGGAAAAGACAAATACCAACCTAGCTACAAAATCATCAGTCTACTATGATGACCTACCTGCAAGATGTGCTGGTACAATAATGGCACAAAGCTTGAGGGAGTAACTAACCAACTTCTGATTGGATTTAAAGCCAACTCTACGAGATCAAACCCATTCCTGACATTGCTTAGGTTGTCAAGAACCTGAGCCTAGTTATCCCAGGGACCTAAGGGAAAAATAAACACTACTGTTCTTCTAAAGGAACATAGCAATAAAATGACTCCTAGTGACATTCTTCTGTATCTATAGACCAATGACTTGGTCACCAAAGCCATCAACAGAGAAGCTTCCTCTTCCAGTAGACGTGAGCAAATACAAAACAGCATACAATGGGTACACAGTGAAATACTTGAAATACTCAGTCCTGGATGCCATGTCTCTATCAAATCCCTCTGTTTAAGGCTCAAGAAACCCTACAGAATGAAGAGGGTACTTTTGATTCCTACCACCATACAGAAAAGAAAAGAAAATAGAAAAGAAAAATAGATCCCCCAGCCAGACTTTTTCTTTTACACTCCTGTGCATTTCAACAGCTCTTCCTTTCCCCTTTCTTTGGAATAGTTTTCCCCCCATTCTGACTCTTCTGCACAGTCACAGGAAGATTGACAACTTCTACTCTGCCACTTTATTGATTAAATCCCCACTTGGTAGTAAAATTACAGTTATGAAGTAGAAAAAAACATCAATGTTATAGTTGGGAGTCATCACAACATGAGGAGCTATATTAACGGGTCACAGCATTTAGAAGGCTGACAATTATTGTGGACCTGGAGTCACAGAAAAAATGTTTCTTCCCTTCCCATACCTGGATGATCACGTCTTTTGCATCTCTTCTGTTTCTTTGGGCTAAAACATGACTGGAGTTGTCCAGCTCTACCATGTTTCAATTTAAGATATTTTTTAAACATTGAGTCTATACCAAAAATATATATTTTTCTCAACATTATTTTCTACTAACAAGTATTAAGAATAACAACACATGTTTAAAGAATCTTTACACTCTCTTAGATATAACTAGTGATATGTGGACTGTGCTTAAAATGTATACTCAATGTAGATGCAAATAGCATTCTGCTTTATCCAAGGGTTTTGGACATCCACAGATTCGGACATGTACAATGAGTCTATGAATTGATTTCCCCTTGGATATTAATGGGTAATTGTATGCAGCTTGAATTTCATCTTAGCATCATGGGTGGTTTCCAAGACAACCATGTGAAAGATATCCAAGAGTAGAAGCTGTGTAACTTTTTATAAGAGCCTTGGGAGTCATGCCTTGCTACGTTTGCCCCATTATTAAGTATATTGTTCAGGATTTAGTTAAAAAAAAAAAAACAAAACCAAAACAGAACTAGAACATGCAGAGCATATATTGGGGCTACTTTTGGGACAAGTTAGTCTAGTATGAAAACCATAAATAACGGCAAAAGGAAGTTTAGATAAAAGTTTGGCTGCTTGTTCACTGGCAGTATTTCTTCAGAGATGCCTAAGCTTTACTTTTCACAAATGACTGAAGTTTTTCTATCTGTTTTGTTTTCCCCGAACATATCCAATAGGTAAAGGCAACTGACTGTGGGGTTTAAATACATTTACAAAAATGTTTGCAGAATGCCTCCATTAGTGTTATACTACATAACTTGAAATTATGTCATAGCCTGTTCATGCAACTGACCATGTATCACAAAGGTATTACAGGAATACCTGTTACCCTATTTATTTACACGTAGAAGGATGCAATTATACAGTGTAAGACAACTACATGCATTAGGACTTAGACCTGAATCTAAATAGTTTTAAGTGTTTTTCATTGATGAATAATTTGTAGTTTGTAAATTTTCCAGAGTGTGTATATTTATATGTTCATATGTGTATGTGTTTGTATGTATGTATGTGTATGGGGGGTAGAAAAAGAGAGGATGGAGGGAGAGCAAATTGCATTTAATCAATTATTAATGTTTTGTGGGACACAAATAGTTATCAATAGAAATACAAAATGACTATACACCTTGATTCCCATAAAATCTGTACTGAGGGCATTTTCTCAAACCAGAGAAGGTAGGGATTTTTCCATCATTACTTTCTTATTAGTTTTCAGTCTCTGCCTCCAGATCATGCTAACTCACTGCAGTATCCGCAGGCCAGATAGCTGATTCCTAATTGTTGCTAGAGTGCTCATGCAGAATGAAGAGTTCCAGAATACAGGATGCACAATTTGTTTCAAAACAAACATGTATTGTGGAATGTGGGGGGATGGGAGAGGAGGGAGGGATCATAAGAGGGTGGGAGAGAGGGAGAGAGGGAGGGAGGAAGGAGGGAGGGAGGGAGAGAGAACTGGAATCGATATGTAAAATAAAAATAAAATAAATTATAAACAAACATGTATAATATCTTTAGGTGGAAGCCATCCTGGCTTCTATATCTATGCAAAGAAATTGGGATCTTTGGGACCCCTGTTCTAAACCCTGTCCTAAGGATGCCAAGCCGCAGGCACCTCTTCTGGAATCAGTCCAGTCTCCACCCCCAAAAAAGCCAACCATTGGTGGCTCCACCCTGGAGGGTAGTAAAGCCCCCACTTTGGGATCCACCTTGTGGTTCCTGGTCTTTTCCTCTCCCCTGGGGCCACCCAGGAAGGCTTTGTTCAAATTAAACCCAGATTTGTTAATTCTGTCTGATTGGTTTATTGCTTTGTCAGTGGCCGTTTTCCAGTAACTAGGCATTTTTATACTTAACGTTTATATGTGTAAGTTGATTAATAAAATGTAATTAAAGGATATCAAGCTCCTTATTTTCATTGGATATGAAAATGACAATCACATTTTCTTCTTCGACATCCATTGGAGATCCAAGCTTACACCAAGAGCCTTTGGCTCATTCATACTATTCCTCAACGCAAGTTAATGAGCCACTCCAAATGTGAATAGATAAATTGACACTTGCAAGGGAATTTAATCCGCTGTCCTGGGGCTAAGAGGTTTAATGCCACAGCTCCAGCAGCACAGCTGATTCAGAAGGCTCCAGAAACTGCCTGTTTTCACTCTGCAACCTGAACAGTTGATTTTGCAGCCCCAATGAAACTACATGTATTATTAAGACTATTGACTTTTGTCTTTCTGTCTGTTTGGTTTGCCTTTGTCCGAACAAATTTCAGCCAGACATACTCTTCTTTTACTTCCTCCAAAATTTTAAATCCATGTTCTTATAAACAGAATCTAGCTCAAGTAGAATTGATTCCAAAGTTTTTTAGTAAGCCCTCAATTATTCATTTCAGATGAAATAAGTTACACTGTGTTTTGCTTGATAAGTTACTAGTATATTTAACTCTTTTCTTATTTAAATGATGTATTTGAATATATCAATATATTTGTACTCTCTTTACCACTTATCACCAGATCTGGGAAGTCTGTTTATAAACATGGAATCACAAATGTGAAATTGAATGGTGACAAGTAAAAAAATCTGGAGCCCCCTCAACTTTTAGCATTCTGAGAGTGCTTATCCCAGTTAAAGCAAGTAGGATATAGATCAGAATGCACCATGCTTTGTCAATCCCGTGTCATTAAGCTTCAGGGAAAACATTTGTTTTCAAATTGTATTTTCTAATGACACTACTAATCACAAAACAAACTTTTGTGTAATATAAAGTTGCCCAATGATTAAGGAAATTGTACCAAGGCCATCAACGAGGTTGCGCAGCCAGTATTCATTGACAGCATTATATCATATAACTTAGAATTCCATAATACTATAAATTTCACACATCTGGTAAATCTCCCATTGGTGGAAAAAATGAACAGAAATAAAAACAGAACAGCTATTTTTGTCTTTAAAATAAGTCGTCTATTTAAAGGGAAAGCAAGCCATATGTATAAATTACTAACATATAAAGAAAGTGATCAGAGCCTTTCATTAGGGAAGTCACTCTGTATTAAGAAAAGTCAAGATATATTACACCTGTCAGAATGGCTATGATCAAAAACATAGGTAGGATCTCGTGCTGGAGAGAATGTGGAGCAAAGGGAAAACTCTATTGCTGGTGCAAGTGTATAGTTGTTTGGCCACTTTGGAAATCAATATAGTAGTTTCTCTGAAAATTGGTAATCAATCTATCTCAATTCCCAGCTATACCATTCTTGGGCACAAAGGATGTTCAATCACACTACAAGGACACTTGCTCAACTATGTTCATAAGTTGTTTTATTCATAATAACATGAACCTAGAACCAACCTAGATGGCCCTCAACATAAGAATAGATAAAGAAAATTTGGTACATTTACACAATGAAGTATTACTCAGTAGTTACAAACAATGACATCACAAAATTTGAAGACAAATGGATGAAACTAGAAAAACAATTAATCCTTAGCGAGGTATTCCAAACACAAAAAGACAAATCTGATATGTACTCACTTATAAGTGGATATTAGCCCAAAAGTAAAGGATAAGCATGCTATAATCCATTGATCTTGAGAGACTAGGTAACGTGGGCTGCCCAAGTGGGAAGCATGGATCTCCTTGGGAAAGAGAAATAGAAGAGATTTCGTAAGTGGAGTGGGGACAGGTGGGGATGGGAACATGAGGAATCAGGTGTGGGGTGAGGTAGAAGGGGAAGGACTAAATGAGCTGACTGAAAAAAGAAGGCTTCTGAGGTCAGATAGAAACTCAGTTTAAAGAAAACTCCCAGAAATGGACAAGGATGACACAGTGAAGACTCCTAGTGACTGCAGATATATATAGCCTGAAGTGGTTATCTCCTGTGACCAGGCAAGACTTTTAGTGGAGGGATTGGGACAACAAGCCAGCCACATAACCTTTGAGCTAAGTCTGTCCTGCCTATGGGAAATTATGGGATAAAGGTGGCACAGAGATTGTGAGAGTATCCAATCTGTGACTGGTCCACACTGAGTGCCATGCAGTGAGAGTAATCCAGCCCCTGATAATTCCGCTTCCTCATGAAGAGGACCTAAAGGCTAGATGGTCCAGAGACCTCGGATAGAAGCAAACACAACAGGCATAAAAAAAATGTCAATGAAATGATTCCTAACAATATTCTGCTATATTCATAGGTTGGTGCCTAGCCAAAATGTCATCAGAGGCTTTATGCAGCACCTGGTGGAAACAGATGCAGAGACCAACAGTCAATCATTTGGTCAAGCTGAGTGAATCCTGCTGAAGAGATGGGAGCAGATTATAGGAATCTGAGGGGTCAAAAATATCACAAGAAAACCCTCAGAATCAACTAACTTGAGCTCATAGGAACTCATGGAAACTGAACTGACAACCAGTGAGCCTACAATCACACTGACATAGGCCCTCTGCATATACGTGACAGTTGTGTAGCTTGTTCTTCTTGTAGAACTCCTAACAGTTGGAGCAGGGGCTGTCACTGACTCCTTTATTGGCTTTATAGAGCCTGTTCCTCATGCTGGGTTGCCTTATCCAGTCTTAATACAAGTGGAGATGCACAGTCTAACTGCAACATATGCCATGTTTTTCTTTATATCCGTGGGGGGGGCTGCCTTTTTTTTTTAATAGAAATGAGGGAGGAGTGCATAGGGGAGGGGTGGCAGAGCAAAGGTGAGAAGGAGGGACTTGGGGGAGAGGAGGGAGGGGAAACTGAAGTCAGGATATAAAATTAATTAATTTCATTGGGATAAAAAACCTGAAAGATACAGAAATTCTAGGGCGCAGCGATAGAGCTGAAAGTTGTCATGCACACACATTTGACCAGAGTTTAAATTGAATGGTCAGGAGTATTGGAAGTATACTTGGAGAAATTGATGTCAGTTCAATCCCAGAATAGTCTGAAAAAATATCTAGAGAATTCATGATAATTTTTCCTTTAGTAAGTGAACATTTGTCAAGTGAAGGAAAAATAAGTTTGTGAAAGCATATTTATAGTGTAAAAGTGAGTACACATTTCACAGCTGTAGTTTGTTCAGTAAAAGAAAGAAGAGGTAACTTGCTCAGCAATGGTGATTTCCCACAGGTGACACCAAACTTCTCATTTTTCTCTCCAGTCATGGAACAAAGAGACTCATTAAAGACCACTCACCAACTCTTCATGTATTGGCAAGGAATTTCATAATTCCATTTTTGTTTACTAGGAATGGACAAGCAGTAGCAGCAGGTTCTTCCCTGATGCCCATGAGCATCCTGACCATGAATTCTTGGTCATATTTATCATACCAGACAAAGGCTTTCAACTGTGGAAACTGACCTTAAATGGATTCAAATATCCATCGCTAAGCCCGTAACATTCCTGCCAGTAATACACACATGATAAGATAGATATAAAGGACCCTTTAAGAAACTAAGGTATTTGCAAGTGAAAAAAAAAACATCAGGAGTTATTATCTCCAAATATAATACAAATCTGAATATTAACTGTTGGTAAAATTATAGAAAATGTTTCTTAGTAGAATGTTGAGCTATTTGCTCTTTTTACTGTAATGTTTATATTTTTGTTGTTATTATTTTGTTTGCTTGTTTCATTGTTTGTTTGAGACAAGATTACTCTGTGTAGCCCTGGCTGGTCTCAAACTCAGAGAGCCACCTGCCTCTGCCTCCTGAGCGATGTGATTAAAGCATGCACCATCATGACTGGTCAGACCTCTATAAATCGATAAAGAACATTTTCCAACTCATAAAAGGCCATGCTCCTCTATACCCATTTTGGTCAAGGAAAAGAATTGAACTTCTCTAGTTATGATATTTCACAAATGATAGGAAAATTTTTATAATATATTAATGTTCCTTTAATTTTAAAACATAGGTGGCCTTAATATGAATGGGCCCAATAGGTTCAAACATTTGAATTCTGGCTTGTTAGGGAATGAAGCTACTTGAGAGAGATTAGGAGGTGTGGCCTTGGTGGAGTGGGTGCAGTCTTGTTGGAGGAAGTGTGCCACTGGGAGTGAGACTTGGAGTTTCAAAAGTGCAAGCCGAAGCCATTAGCTCTCTCTCTCTTCCTGCTGCCTGTGGATATGAATGTAGACTTTCAACTTTTCCAGCATCATGTTTGTCTATATTTGTCTATGCACAACCAAGCTCTCCAACACAATGATAATGGACTAATCCTCTGAAACTGTTAGTAAGCACCAATTAATAAGTACTTTCATTTGTAAAAGTTACCATGCTCATGATGACTCTTCATGGCAATAGAACAATGACTAAGACAATAAAATGGTTTTATTTTTTGGTCTTTCAAAACAGGGTTTCTCTGTATTGCTTTGGAGCCTGTCCTGGAATTAGCTCTATAGACAAGGCTGTCCTCGAACTCATAGAGATCTGCCTGCCTCTGCCTCCTGAGTGCTGGGATTAAAGGCATATACCACCAACACGAGGCTAAAATAATTAATGAATAATACTACAAGTCTGAAAGAGCCTTAAGTGGTAAAATTATCTTTGTTGTCTCATTATGCACGAAAGACTGCACTGACTAGAGTTTGGTAATATGGTGGATTTCAGATGGGTTTTTGGTGGGAAAAATGGTTCATGAGTCTACATTTGGCACTCATCAGGATGACACAATTTTGTCATGAGTTCACAGCTATCCTTGAGGACAGAGATGAGATTTGAAAAATGACTAGGAGTTAAATTTTATGAGATTTTATCTTATAAGAATGTAAAGGCAGAGGCAGATGTTAAGAAGACTCCAGCAACTGAGAACATACCTAAATGGGTATTCCAACAATGTGGGAGGTACAATGAAGACTGTAGTCGGGACACCAGAGTCAGTTTGTCAGCTAGTGCAATCTGTTTTTGTAAGTTCAATTTTGCTAGATCTTAGTTATGCCATTTGATTAATTTTGCCTATACCAGCTTTTCTGTTATAAGAGAAGTGCATAATACTTGTGACAGGGCCACACCTCCAACAAAATGCTACAGTACTCATTATCTAGACCTTCAAAACATTTGCTGACTCCTGTTATAAGTAATTGTTTTTTGAGACATTAGAATGGAAAAATAGAACTATCTTCCTATGAAAAATTTAGGAATGATTTTCTCCACATTATTGATTCCTTGTTCTTTATCAAGTGAGATGTTTAAGACAATAGTCCTTAGAATATTTTTGCATTGTTTATTTTTTCACATTTTAAAAAATGTTTTATTTCATTTTACATTCCAACCACAATTCTCCCTCCAACCCCTCCTTCCACCCTCTCACTCCCTCTAACCTCCCTTCCCACTAGCCCACTCCCAATCCTTAGAATATTAAGGAAAATAATGTCAAAGTGGAAGAATACTAGTGATTTTTGTGACCCACAAACCCAAAATTGCTGCCTCTAGTGCAAGAAGAAGTTGATTCAAATTTTATTTAAATTATAGTAGCTATAATACCTCCAAGGTGTGACATTTTATATAACTTCAAGTGTTATTTCATCATCTTTAGTATTGAACAATAAATCTTGATATGGCTTTTAGGAGTAGAAGAATGGTGAACTACTGTAAGTACCTACGTTGCAGCTAGAAGATGGATGATATATTAGTGAGTCTTCATTCTTCTTCAGTACCTCATTTCTTTCTTATTCAGCTTCTCATTTATCTCTTTTTGGCCAAAATGGAAATCTACTTAACGAATCTATATTGCCAAAAAGTATGGTAAAAAAGTATAACTCACCAAAATTAGACATAGATGAGACAGTTTCTACCTCATCCCCAATATGACTTTGATTTGTGCCTTCTTCCACTTTTATGTAGCAGAAGTCTAGACAAGTTTTGCAATATGTCAGGATAACTTAACATCTGACATATCCCACGTGATTGCTAAAACATATTGCCATTCATAAAATACAGCTCATTTTAGAAACGATCAAAGTGTAAATATAATGATTCCATTATTATATCAAAGTGATCCTAAAATTGCTTCTTAGGACTTTCGTTATTTGTTCCTGCAAAATGTCTTCAAGCGAGAAGGAATTTCACTGAAAAAGATTTGGAGTCAAAGTCAGTGTTCTATGGAAATACAAAGCACAAGTAGCAAAGTGGTAGGTTTGGTACCCTTAGCTCTTTCTGAAACTCTCTGTCTCTGTCTCTCTCTCTCTCTCTCTCTCTCTCTCTCTCTCTCTCTCTCTCTCTCTCTCTCTAGGTCTCTCTATGTCTCTCTCTGTCTCTCTGTCTCTCTCTCCCCTCTGTTTTTCTTTTGTTCCTTCCTTCCCTTTGTCTCTTGCCTGATCACTTCTTCTCTCTCTCCATCACCACAAATAGTGTGTTGGATTGTAATAAGTTATCTTGGAGTTTTATTGAGTTTTATGGATATTCACCTTACCATCCATTTTTTTCTACCACTGGATGCAGTTTTCATACACTAAAGTTAATAATCACTTTCAACCAACTGTTAAATGTGTTCACTCTGAGACACAGGTGACTAAATGTTTTACACATGTTTTCGGTGTTAATGCTATAGAATCTGATCTCCTTGTACTATAATATGCATACAGCTTATGCATTAACAGTCATTTAGTGACTAGAAGAAAATTACACTAAAATTCAATATTATGTCTAAATTACCTGTAATTATATATTGCTCTTAGAACAGTTCATCTATACAACATTCTAGGATAAATTCCACATATCTATTTATTATTAATATCACTCTTTGTTGATAATATCTTATAGGAAGGAGAATTTATAAAGTCAGCTTGTCAAAATCCTGCTATCAATAAAAATTCACAAAAGTTTATGAACGTCTTATATTTTGCATTTTAGGAGAGTAGCACGAGTCCTCATTTTAGTCTCTTGTTTTCTACAACTGATTTAGGTGTCCTGACAATTGTCACTGTTTGAGTCACAGTTCAGAATAAAAACTCAGCTGCCTCATTTTGGTCAGCCAAATCTCAGCTCCACATGAACAGATGAGATAAGCAGTTTACTGAAGAGAGACTATATTATCATTGATATCCTACTTCATGGATCTATATTAATTCTAAAGATAATATTTCAGAATAAGTCTCAAATGAATAAAAATGCAAGATGCTAAAATATTCTCATATATTAACAGAAACTACTTCAAAATCTTCTACATTTTATTTTTCTGTTAAAGATATATTGAAAAGGATGAAAAGATGATTCAACAATTAATAGCAACAGCTGCTCTTCCAGAGAACCTGGGTTACATTCCCAGTACGATAGTGTGGCTCACAACCATCTATAACTCCAGTTCTAGGGGACCTGGCCTGCCCTGTTCTGGTACCAGACAAGACACAGTAGACATACATATGCAGGCAAAACTCCTACACATAAAATAAAAACAAACACTTTAAAAAGATACATAAAGTGAAACATCTGTAAAATTACCACCCCTTTAATTCTGTTTTAAAGATGTATATTCAGTGTCTGGTTTTAGGCAAAAAGGTCTCCTCCAAAATCTATATGGTGTTTCTTTGCGGTGTGCTTGGAGAAGTACGCGTGTTAAATGCATATAGAAGTAAACACCCAAAATGTCATTTCCCAAAAGGGTTTCACATATTCTAACAGTGGAATTCAGAGGATACATCTTATCATTTTTCTTCTTTGGGTCATTTGCTTGAGAAGTTCCTTGGCTCTTTGTAGAAAATGCTTTAAGACAAGAGGGAAGAACGTGTAATTGACAATGACTTCGAGAGATTCCAGTCTGGACTGTAATCAACAGATTGAGCAGGCATTTGCTATAACCGACCCAAAAGCTAGCACTTCTGGGTACAGCTGAGAAGAACTCAATATGGAACGAATCGAAAAGGCTATACCCTGCCTGATTACTTCTGAAAGTTCATGTGCGGTAAAGTTCAGGAGTCCAAGAGAACACAAATAGGAAAGATATCTTTATTTATGGATGATATGATAGTATGCATAAATGACTTTAAAAATTCACCAGGAAACTACTACAGTGGATAAACACTTTCAGCACAGTAGCAGGATAAAAAACTCGCACACAAAAGTCAGTAGCTTCTCAATATACAAGTGACAAATGGACTGAAAATTAAACCAGGAAAGCACATGCTTAAAAATAATCGCAAAAATACCGTGGGGTTACTCTAACCAAGCAATTGAAATACTTGTATAAGGAAAACTTTAAGACATTGTAGAAAGAAATTGAAGAAGACATGAGAGGACATAATAGTCTCCAATGCTCATAGAATGGTAGGTTTATCACAGAAAAAAAATGGTCATCCTACCATAGGCAATCTACAAATTCAATCCCTATCTAAATTACAATACAATTATTTAGAGATATTGAAAGTTCAATTTTTCAGCTTCACATACAAAATTAAAAAAAAATAAAAATATGTAGGAAATCTTAAATAATCATAATAAGAAAACCTGCTGGAGTTCTCACCATCTCAGATTTCAAATCATACTACAAAGCTATAGTAATATTAATGGATGGAATCAAGTTGAAGGACAGACATAAGTCCATACACATATTGATATGTGATTTTCTTTTGATGAGGAACCTTTTTTTTAAATTTAAATTAGAAACAATCTTATTTTATATCTAAATCCCAGTTCCCCCTCCCTCACATTCTCCTATGCTCCCAACTGACCCCCATCCCATCCCTCTTAGGCACCATGGGGTTCATCAAAGCCTGTCATATCATTTGGGTCAGGGCATAGGCCCTCCCCTATGTGTGTTGGCTGAGGGAGTATCCCCCTATGTGAAATGGGTTCCCAATGTCCATTCATACACTAGGGATAAATTGTGATCCACTATTAGAGGCCCCATAGACTGCCCAGGCCTCCTGACACCTACGTTCAGGGGGCCTGGTTCCATCCTATGCTGGTTTTCAAGCTATTGGTCTGGGGTCCATGAGCTCTCCCTTGTTCAGGTTGGCTGTCTCTGTGGGTTTCTCCAGCCTGGTCTTGACCCCTTTCCTCATCATTCCTCCCTCTCTACAACTGGATTCCAATAGTTCAGCTCAGTGCTTAGCTGTGGTTTTCTGCTACTGCTTCCATTAGTTACTGGATGAAGGCTTTAGGGTGGCATATAAGAAAGATAGCCATCAATGTCATTATAGGGGAAGGTCATTTAAGATAGACTCTCCAATATTGCTTAGATTTTTTTGTTTGGGTCATCCTTGTATATCTCTGGACATTTCCCTAGTGCCAAATTTCTCTTTAAACCTATAATGGCTCCCTCTATTAAGGTATCTCTTTTCTTTCTCACATCTATTCTTACCCTGACTCAATTTTCTTATAAAGAAACTAGAAGCCAGGTGTTGGCGGCACACACCTTTAATTCCAGTATTCAAGAGACAGAGGCAGGCATATTTCTGAGTTTCAGTACAGCCTGGTCAACAGAGCTAGTTCCATGATAGGTTCCAAAGCAATACAGAAAAATCTTGTCTTGAAAAATCAAAACCCAAACAAACACACACACACACACACACACACACACACACACACACACACACACACACACAAACCCAGAAATACATACTGGAAAATGGTAGCATCTTCAACACATGATGCCAATCAAAGTGGATAGCTCTGTGTAAGAATCTAAATAGAACCACACTTACCACCCTGCACAAATCTCAAGTTCAAATGGTTAAAAGATATTAATATGATTCAAGACACACTGAACCTGATCCAAAATAAATTGGGGAATAGCCCTGAATTCATTGCATACTATTGCCACCACTGTGATTTCCTGAACAGTCATGTTAGACAAAGGAAAATTATCCTGTAAAATATGCTGCTAAGATTTGGGTACATGTAGTAGCTTTCAAATAGTATTCAAATAATGACAAATTCACGTAAAGCCAAATTCTCCTGAAAATTTTAAAGTCCTGTTCCAACCAACTTAACTTCCCCTCAAATGTACAACTTTGTCAAATTCTGGAACTTGGGTCTTTATAAAAGGATATATTTTCAGTCTTATATGTGCTTCACAAGTGAAAAAATATACATATTTTATCAAGTCCATTGCTTTTATTTAGATTTTGTTACATAGCATATTTTTTCTTTGATATATTTGATTTTGTTAAGTTTTATTTTAATGCTGCTTAGGATGATGCTAAATTACCTATCTTTAAAATTAAATTGTCAATCATCAGTCATTTGCAAACTCGTTTCTGGTGAGCAGTCCTTAATAAAATTTAGAAACCATGAAATTTTAAGATTTGAAAGTATTTACAGTATCTCTACTCATTATGCAGCCCACTTCTCTTACTAATTGGATTATTCAGGGTTCTGGTTGTACTGGTATTTTACTGATAATGATTGGACACACACCTTGCCTATAATTCAATGTCAGTAACATTCATATTTCCCTTGGTTTGTCCATTACCAGAGCCAATCAATGAATCTTGCAGGAATCAATAGTTTGGAAAGGAATCTAATATCCAATGTGCTTTAGTTTCCCTGAAGGCCAATTTCCTCTGCAGTGATGTTATCTCTAACCACCCCTACTCAAAGACACAATAAATTATTAGAAGAATGGTTTGGGAAAGGAGAGACAGGCATTCTTAAACCAGCTTCTCCCTTGCCTTTATCAGGCCAACTATAGAATGCGTGTCCTGGGAGAATCTTAGCAGTAAAAGTACTGTTTTGTGTAGTTCTGTGACCTCTTATGGCATGCATTTGTATAAATTAAATGTACTTCTTTATATATTTTTCTGTGAGAGGAGAGCTGCAGTGACCTCAGGCCAATCACATGCCCCTCCCCAGGTTAAGTTGATAATGGGCTTATGGGTGATGTCCAGACAGCCTTTTGCTATCCAACTATGAGGGTATAGGCAGACTTCCTGGTTCCAAAATCATTTCCCAACTACATCACATTTACAATCTAGCCAGAATATATAAAATATGTATGTATATAGAGTACTGGGCTTAAAAATTATGCATGTGTGATAGAGAGGTCTGCTGTTGCCATCCTGAAAATTGTATTATCTTTAATTGAGAGGTCCCACATTTTTTTTCTTTAGTAAGACTGAAGACCATGTGGCAAATAATGATCTAAGAAAAAGAAAGAAAAAAACTCTTGTTAGTTTTAACTAGGAGAAAGTTTCTTAACACCTGTAAATAATTCATACTCTGACAAGAATGGAAGAAAATATAACTTTATTGTGAATATGATTTAGTTACTGAGTTTATATGCTGAATTTTAAGAAGCAATGAAAGCAGAAAACTTTTATCCCCATACTGCAGAAAGATTTAATTTGAAATTCTAAAGAAGAATTCTTAAGTGCTACCAGTATGCTTCTGCCCCCCACACCAATTATACAAGAAGGACCCAATAGATACTCATCTAACTTTTTAACACATATGCACAATGTGTAGTGGGGGAAGAAAAGGACAGTGGGATAGGTTCTCTGGTGTTGCTTGCCAGAGAATCCACAGTCTGTGACTAAAAATTTTTAGAACAACCTTCCAAGTCTTCCATAGAAAACATTTTCTTTTGAAAATCTCTAAATTGTGAGCAATGAGGGGCTAGAGAAATAGTGAGGAGATTGAAAGCATGTGTTGCTCTTTTAGAGGACATGAATTTGGGTCCCAGCACAAGCTTCAGGGCATCTGATACCCTGGTATTCATGGGCATCAATGCCCATGTTCATTTATTTACAGAGGGGAACAAACACATATGCATATTTAAAAAATATTAATAATTCAGTGTAGTGAAAAGTTACATCTCAGCTGCCTAGTTTTCAGAAGAAACACCACCTAAACAAATCTGAGATCATAAAAAGGGTGTGTGTGTGTGTGTGTGTGTGTGTGTGTGTGTGTGTGTGTGTGTGTGTGTTAAATATGTTCAGGTGTTCACAGAGTCCAGAAGTGGGTATCAGATACCTTGGAGCTACAAAGGTGGTTGTGAGCTGCCTGAAGTGAGTACTAGTGATAGAATCCTGACTAACAAACTAAAGTTTAATTGATGACTTAATTGTCATAAATTTTACAATATATTTTTAACATAACTCACCCAGGAACTCTACTGTATATAAATAAGTACTATACAATCTGTGTAACCTGATGAAGACCCTAATACAATTAAGACTTTAGTTGTCAACCATGCCCTTCATTTTAAATTAAACATATACTTTTGATTGCACATACATCTTAGTCACTGTTCTATGTCTGTGAAGGGACACCATGAACAAAGCAATTCATGTAATGACAACATTTAATTAGGGGTTTGCTTACAAGTTTTAGAGAGTTAGTCCATGATAATTATGGCAGAAAGCAGACAGTTATGGCTATGGGATAGTAACTGGGGATTTTATATCATGATCCACAGACAGTTGCAGGTAGGAGAGAGAGAGAGGGGGAGTAAGAAAGAGAGGGTGAGAAAAAGAGAGAGAAGAGAAAGATTGAACCAGTTTTGTTTGTTCCTCCTCTTCTAGCTCTTTTTCCTCTTCTTCTTTGCCACTATATTCCCCTCCTCTTTTAGCCTAAACTTTGCCCTCTTCCTCTTTCATGAAGTCCTTCCCAGACTGTAGAGAGCTGCAAAGTGCCACGCCTTAAAGATGGCGCTGGCTTCTGCCTTCCACCTTCCCAATGGTGAGTGCTCTCTGGCGTAATCAAGTCCTTATTTGGTTAAGCCTGTTCAGCCTGTTTGCTTCAGTGTTAGAGCAGCCTATCTGCAGGGGTTGGTCAGCACAAGGGGATTTAAGCCTGTGCGGGCATATCCCCGGGGTCAGAAGAAACATGTTCAAGGATCCTGATTAAAACTGCATGAAGAAGATCTTCCCGGATCGCATCTTCCTTGCTGGTTGAGGGTAGGCGCATACACCAGACATCTATACCTTTTCATGTCACATGGTGTTTTCTTCTCCACGGTGCTCACCATGTTTATGTTGCTGTTAGATTTCCTATTAGCAGTTACTAAGTGCAACTATGTTGATGGATTATGTGAAACAAAGGACCATTTTTGTGTTAACAGTCATAATTCCACCACAGAGGATATTAATTTTGACACACGATTCTCTTGCATAGAGTGAATCAATAATTCCTGAGGCCCTGGAGTATAGGGTAGGCAAATTTACCCCAGATTTATACAGATGGAATAAAGGCAAATACCTGTATTGACATTATCATCTACATATATATATATATATATGAGAATATATATAATAGGAGTACGAAAATGTATAATAGAAATGTGAAAATATATAATAGAAATATGAAAATAGAAAAAGAAGTTGCAGAAAGAAAAGCACTATCCATTGTGATCTACTTTATATAATATTCCACTATCACTTTCATTGTAAGTTCCCATAGGTTTTATTGTTCTCATTTTATTGAGACATATGATACAAAAAGATCAAGTAAATGCTCCCTAGTCCTGAGATGCTAACTATATTAAATTAACTCTGAAGCTCACTGTCTTTCTGTCATTCCACAATGGAGCTTCTGCAGCTACATAACCTTTAGTTCTTTCTCAAAGTTGCTCTCGTGGATGAAGATTCCATGATGCAGAGACTGCAAGTTTAAACCTATCCCAGGCTCCTAACTTTTTAATTATACTCTCCCTCTCTCCCCAAAAGTGCAGTCACAGTTTAAATGCTACTGCAATTGTTGATTACCATTCTTACAATATGCCAGATGTTATCCCATTGAAATTATGCCCACACACTGCAGGTGCAGATTCGAGGCCAACATCGAGCAAATTTGGACCTAAGTTTGTGTGTATTTTCATTCCATCTATGTGCTTGCCCCAATGAAAATCATTTCATTCACTTTTATTCTGATTTCGTCTTGCCTAGCAGAATTTTGAATGTTGAAAATATATATCACATTTTATAGAATTAAAAAATTTTCATCACTTAAGTACACATCATTTCTAAGACAATAACAATATCAAATGACCTTGTACATTTTGTTAAAATTAATAAAGTGTGTCTAATGAGTCATGTGATTTTCTGATAATATCTTGTGAGATCTTGTCATAAAATAACAAAAACCTATAAGCAAGTAAATCTCTATAACTTTGTAGTTATTCTGGAGGGCTCTGCTCCCTGTGTACTTGCTCATAAGTGGGATTGTATTCCCTGTTGTATGCTATTATGTCTAAAATGTAAAACTTGCAATTTTTTGCAGCATTCCCAGAGGTGTGTACACTCACCTGGGGAAAGGAAGGACCCAATGAAAATGAAAAGCTATGAAAAATCTCTAAACAAAAAAATGCACAATTTAGAGTACATTCAGGTTACCCTTTGCAGTTATCATGTTTCATTTAATCTCACATATAGCCAATTGTGTAAAATTGCAATTAGTACTAAGAAAGAACTAAGATCACCAAGTATTATAAAACTGTGCAGTATTTGCCAATTGGATGAGTAGATATTATAGGCCCAACTAAGATTTTTATTTATTTTATATTAAATAGAAAATATTAGGGAAATAAGTTGATAAAGGCACTCATAAAAATAGTTTTCTTCACTCTGGCTCATACAAAACATGAAGTTTCCAATTATTGTATTTAACCCAGAATACTATCTCCTAAGACAACAAAAGAATTTGAGTTCTGTGAACTTCATTTTTTTGTTTCCATGAACTTCACAGAGGAATTTATGGAATATCTTTTGCAGCAATTTGAACACACACACACACACACACACACACACACACACACACACACATAACCTCAAGAGGTTTTCAAGGGTCCTATTGCTCTTTAAAGGTCAGGGTTGTGTTTGCAGAAGGGTGGCAGAGCTGGTCAGCCCCATTAGGGTGCTTGTTGCTTATGGATGAATTTGGACCAAAGCAGTCATACCCCTTTTATATCCTGAAGAGAGAAGGAACTGACACAAGAAGTTATCTTCCCTGCTACAACAAAGATACTATCCTCTTATCAGGACAGAAAATGGTGACAGAGGGCTCTGCTCCAACAGACTTCATTAAAATGAATGCTTTCTTTTGTTTGGCAATTCTAAAATATCAGTATTAGAACACACACACACACACACACACACACACACACACACACACACACACAATCTGCTTTTTAAATAAAGAAAGCTCAGGTACAGGAAAGGCAATCTATGCAAACCTTGTCTCACACGATGAGTGCGTTTAATAGCAGATACCATGTTCCTCCTCTTCAAACACAAGCTTCACCCAAGCATGAATCCCACACTGCATATTTTCTCTTTTGAATTGGCAGCACTCTCAGCTATTCAAAGCCTATACCTCCACAGCTATCAGAGATTTGTTTGTCTCCTCTTCCTACCTTCCTCAAAATGTTTGATTTCTCAACATAAATAGTTGAAGAAATATCTACTAAGTTCTCTCTCAAAAAGAAGGAAGTTTGTAGAAACCCTTAATGGTCACTTATCAATTTTTAATCAGTCATTTTGATGAATGTTTTATATTGACTTCTTACAAATTTAAACCACCAAATCAATTTGTGATTATGTTATAAATGCACAAAATTAACAGTGCATGTTTTTTGGTTTAAAAAAATAATATTCCAAAGTGTGAAGCATTAGAATTTGTAAACAACTGAAATTTAGATATACTGCTATGCCCACCCCTAAAACACTCAATTCTTTGTTGATTAGTCACATGTTACAGTCGTCTTTCTCTTTTATTTCTTATGCTTTATTTCCTCTTGAGAGCCACTTCCTTTATCATCAGGCCCCACTTTATATTTATGCTTATTTAAATGCAATTCACCACTGTTTTATTTTGTGTTTGATGTCTCTTGTCAAATTAAATGATTGTGTGCTCCTCAAAATAAACAAACAAACAAACAAACAAATAAATAAATAACAGCCCCAATTATGAAAATCCTTTGGGTCTGACAAATCAAGTTTCTTGATCACAGTCAGAATTTAAAGCTTCTTCAGGAGTAGGCAAGAAAGATGAAAGACAAAGATCAATTTGGTAACCATCTTAATGTTTTCTTAGTAAAGTACTGTTCTATATAGGAAACACCAATCACTATAATGGAGGTAGATAATTTTTGTCCATAATCACCAGCACAATGCTATACTTGTCATGAAAACATAAATGACTTACTTTTAACAGCTGACTTTACCTTTAAAGAAACAATGTCTCTAGAATATGTGTGTCTGCATTATTGTAGGAATTGACTGACATGGAACCTATCTTAAATTTAAAGAAGATGATATTTTATACATATGTAAAAATGCACAGAAAAGCCTGTATTAAAAAAGATCTGTTATGGTACACACATATAAGTTCATTATTTAGGAGGCTAAAGGGGAAATATTATGTGCTAGAAGCTGGTAGATCTCAAAACAGATAAACAAATAAATATTCACAAGCATTGTATGAGCTATCTATGTTATGGAAGGCAGTCAAACTAACTCAATCAGACCATATGAAAAGGAAATCCAACCCATATTTGTTTCCTTTTTCTAAAATATTTACTAATCTTCTTGTGGTCTTTTTCCTTCTCTGTCTCTATGTGCATGTAAATTTCCATATACAAAGGCAAACATGATTATATTTGTATGCATACACGTGTGAAGGTATTGAATCCTACCTGAGCACGATCCTTCCTTTAACACTTCTCTCCTCCATGGCAGAGTCACTTATATCTTTTGCTAATATAATAACTAAGTATATTATTGTACAGATCATTAATACTTAAAAGATTGCCATTGTAGCTATAAAAGACACAGAAGACTGAGTTAAGATGATGAAACAGAAACCTGAGTTAAGATTATGGTATTAGTAATGTGTACACTCAGTACATGTTATCAACTGTGTTTTGTTCTTCTTTTCCTAGAAGTTGAGTTTTTAGAAGATGTAGCTAATTAAGGGTTTCATTACTGAGGGTTTTATTGCTCATAAATAATGGTAGCATAAGAATACACAAATTATTCAGCAAATAGAAAGTATAATTATTTTATGCCTCATTGGAAGATAGAAGTATCAAGGAAGGTCCCCAAGGATTCGAATGTGCTTTGATATGCTTATTCAGCATATTCATTAAACAGTGAGTGGAAATGTAAATGAGTGCACAGCCAATTCTATAATAGAAGATGTTGGAAGTGAAAGATAATAAATCAGCTTGATCAAAATTGCAGATAGATGTGGACAGCTTGAGAAATTATTCAGATGAGGAAGAGATGAGTGTTAATAGAAAGAACAGTGAAACAATGAATTTTAAAGAAAATTATACATGGCATAAGAAGTTAAGATGCATCAGAAGTAATGATCAGGAACCTCACTGTAGAGTATATGTTGATGAACTGTAAAAACTGATATGACAAAAGAGCTGTGTTACAATTTTCCTAAATTGAACAAATACTAAAGAAAGGAAAATTATAATACCATTTAACTAGATCATAAAATTTTGTCTATGATCTTAATGGAGGTTTTATGAAGTTTTATAATTTAAGGATAAAGTAGCATTTGCAGCAAAAGCTAGCTAGATGACTGAAAAGTTTGTATTGAGACACTGGGTTCCCTGATATATAGCCAATCTTTTAGGTTAGCTTTCAAGTCTGCCTATCTTTGAATTTTCTACCTGGTATTCTTCTTGGGCATTTCTTCCAAAGCTCTTAGCTTCCAAGCACCATTGCAAACTCATTCTTTGGATTTAGGTTAGACTAGCACTTACCAAACTCAAACTCTGCAGCTAATTGTTTTTACTAAACAAATCATTTTTATCATCTCTGGATACATTACACTCTTTAGCCATAAATTAAGATGATTCCAAGTTCATGACATTTTACATTGCTTGAAACATTCTGTCAGTTGATTACAGAATTGGGAAACCTCTCTTTGAAATAGCATAGTAAGATGGCAGAGTTGTTTGCAAACATGTGGAAAGTATAACGTATCATCCCAGTTATAACCCATTTGTTTTATCATCTTGAAAAGCCTCATTCTCTCTGGGACTAAAACCTTAATGGTAAGGGTATGTCACAAAATTACAACTATTTCATGAAATTAAGTTGTTAGTGTTACCAATATTATTTCTTTTCATTCATTTGAGTCTTAGAACTACATATAATTTCTTTCCAATTCAAATGGAAATTTGTTATTGAAAAGACCTTCCTTTATAAAATTATTTGTTTGTCCTTCAAATTTTCACATAATAAAACACTTATTTAACCAACCTCAAGATATCATCAGTGTGCTTCAAGAACTGTAACAAAATAACATAGACAAAGTGTGGTAAGTTAAACATAGATTTACTCCTAATAAGCTTCAAGGCTAGACAAGGAGATGGGGCCCTAGCTTGGGTGGTTTCTGTTAGAGATACCTTCTTGGTTTATACATAGCTGTTTTGCTAATGTTCCCACACACTACAAAAGATAAGGACATACAATGAAACAGAGAGAGAGAGAGAGAGAGAGAGAGAGAGAGAGAGAGAGAGAGAGAGAGAGAGAGAGAGCTGGAGAGTAGAGTGGGTGGGGTTGCTTGTGGTTCTTCTTGGACTCATGGTGAATTTAATTACTTCCCAAGAGTTCCACCATCATATTCAGAGTTAGGACTTCTGTCCTTCTAGAGGGCCTCAAACTCTCACTCAGTCCATAACATCAGAAGTTCTTCATTTTCTACCCCTGCCTTAACTGTGTTTCAAGACAAACTTGTTTTCCCGAGTTTCCTCCTTTGTTGCTCTTTCAGAGTGTTTGGTTTTGTTATTCTCTTTCCCATCCTGCATAATAACTTATCATCATAACCAAAGGTAATGAATTTAAATACCTCTAATACATCATAATTGCTGTCACTTCGTATTTCCTGTGCTTTTAGTTAGGGACTTTGATGCTTGCTTTCCTGTCATTTCCCCAGCAAGGAGAAAAACTTTAGCATTCACTGTGCTTTTCCCCACTTTTATAAATGGCGTTTCTTCCTGCATTGTATTCTACTGCAGTCCCAGAAGCACTTACTAATTCTGAGTCCTCTCTCGGGTGATTCTCTGAATTGAAAATTCCGACCTTGAGGCTGGACTGACAGATCACTCCTTGTGGGCTGTGATTCTATGACTATGTTGAATTCCAAAGGGCAGCATCATCCCTTTGCAATCGAAGATTCACTCATCTCAGGGGCTTTGCTTCTCTCTTCCTCATGGGAGCCATTTCACGTGTGTGCACACTCTGGGCACTGAATCCAACTGGAAACATATGGCTGATATATGCATACAGTGTTTCTTTTAAGGAAACGCACGACAGGCCAGATGAAACAAATGGATTCAGAAGCGGTCCAAGCCAAAGTGTTTCATGATGTGCTGTGCGTAGGTTTGAGAATGTTTTTATAAATTAAATGTGTATCACAGAAATGAAGGTTTATACTGAGATATTCACACAAATTACATGATTGCTTTTATGCTATGCTATTGTTAGTATTCAGGCATCTGTACTGCCTTGTCCTTGGGGTTCTGACAGGATATGTCCTCAGCTGCAGCCACTAAGAGCACCACCTGTGTACATTCACTATGTTCCTTTTTAAAAGGGCCACGCCCACCTCCCATAATTCTCTCTTTCTCACTCTCTGCTTTTCTGCGTATCTCTCTTCCTCTCCTTTCTCCCTCCCTTCCTTTCTCTCTCACATTATCTCTTCTGCTGCTTCTATCTCCAGAAGCCAGACTCCCCCTTCCATCTCCTGTTTTTGCCACACCTGTTCCCCTAATAAAAATGTTCTGTTACATGGCATCTTTCTCTCTTAAGCCACTTTTTAAAAATTACAACAACTCTAATTCTCTATTTCCATTAGATATCATTTTGAAAACATGTTAAGATCATCTAATTAGATAAAAAAATAAACTTACCACAATACAAAATACTCCCTTAAATTTATTTTAGCTTAGAGGCCTGGTACCTAATCTGTAAGAATGCAACAATTCTAAGCATGATAGAGAGGGATAGGACATATATCCATCATAATTCAAAAAGGTACATTCATTTAGCAAGTATTTCTACATAACAGGAAAATATTGCAATTACCAAAAATACTGACCCTGAATGGTTTGTTCTGCTAGAGGTACAGAAGTAAAACAAATTATTCCAACCCTCTTAGCTAATGCTGGTAAGTTATGAAACTAAAATACTGCATGAGGAGTTTGGACAGCATGGGGAACTCTTCTATTCCTAGGGCTCACAGACACACATTGAAGACCTTGATAAAGTTATTTTGGAAAGTCTGCACATTGCTGACTCTGCTCTAGAAGTACACATTTGAGAAGACATGCAATAAATTATGGATTGTTTAAAGGCTCAGTGCAATACAATGCAATGACAATCATCCAAAAGCCAAGGTCTTACTAGGCCAATCTTATCCTCACTGAAGCTCTCTCCTGACCTGCAGTGCTCAGATCTGTCAGTGTACTGTTATACCACAATCACTCATTCCCAGTCTCTAAGATGCTGTGTTAGATTTATGAACAGGCTCCATATTAAAAAGGATTCCCTAAATAAAGGAGTAAATTTCATTATCTAATACAAAACCCAGAGAGCTAAACAATACTGGGAAAATCTCAAGAGGAAAACAAAATCAAGAGAATGACGAGGAAGAATAAATAACTCACATCTGGGAACAAAAGTGAGTCACTGCAAATGTGCCTTCCTATATTTAAAATGAATGATTTTAGTATTAGAAAAGGAGCACTTACTAATTTTCCATCACCATAGAGTTTATGGGTCAATCATTCATAGACATAGATGCACAATATAGATTAATGCAGTCTTCGGTATTATATTGAGGATGAGAAGAAGCAAATTTGCTCTGATTTAGAAAAAAAATCACAGTGCTTGATTGATATAACAGGTAAGTCTGAGAAGAAACAGCTGAGTTTGTGTCATGACATGTATGTTCAAGATAGAGACCTGGCATGGATCACAGATTGGAACTCATCATCCCTAATTTATTCTGGTGTTCATGAGCTATTTTAAGGCAATTAGTTTGAACCTCAAGTAGCGGTAGATGCTACCACTAATAAAATGTTTCATAAAGGATGTCAGCCCGGATATAAGTAAAGGTACACTTTATTAGACAAACTAATGAACAATATTGAGTTCCAGGAAAATCAACAGGCAAGCAACTCTGTAATTGTAGTTTATAGTGAGGAGAATAAAATGACTCATGTCAGGGTCACATATGTTGCAAAAGCTAAGGACTCAACCGGCCTGCCTCAAATACATGGATTAAGACTGAGGGCAGTTTTCTTGCCCATAAAGCCAAATCAGTTTTGCCACATGTAAGTAAAAGCTTGCTGAATAGATAAGACAGTAGGAGTTCTATGTACACGGCAAACTGAGAAACAATGGGTATTCATAGATTGTGGGGAAAATAACCCTTGTTTTAGCTTAATGAACAATAAAACACTGCAACCTACTTTGTTGAGAGTTGGGGGAGGATTTATTGAAAAACACATCATTTTCAACGTCTTCAAGTATCAAAATGCCTTTGAAGTAGTCACAATCCTGCACCAAATGCATCAATTGGTATTATAGTCATGTTTGACAGTCCTGCTCTCATGTGAAGCCAATCTATTTCCCAAGTAAATAAAGACTAGACCAAAGAAACTTGCCTGTTGGAATGTACAAGAAGAGCTGATTACTCAGAATAAACAGAAATAGCACCAGACAGCTGGTAGGGAGGAACTCAGAGAAGAGCTGACATGATTTTGAGAAAAAAGGCAAACATCTCTAAGGACTGTATTGCAAAGACTTATGAACAAGAGACAGGGCTTCAACCACAAAAGCACTGGCAAATACAGGAAACATGCTTGTCCATAGTTTTCTAACTCAGAACATGCACTAGCCAGTCAGAACCTTTCTACTACCAAATATACTGTCTGTAATGTGCAGTGTAAATGTCATATAAAAAAAACTCAGCACTGTGGAAGATTCTGCTAGAATATGACTTTATGGTTTTATGCAACATGGTGACACCATCTCAAAACAACCAGCCAATGATCAAACACAAGACTAGCAATCCAAAGATTGTGTTAAAACCCCAACTGTTAAAATAGAGGTTTGGTCATTGAGACCAAATAAATTTGACAGGCTATTTTCACAAAATATTATAACCTTAATAGTCATCAGCTTGAGGCCAAGAAAATTCAAATTTGTTTGAGTCATTTAATTAGCAAGTTCTCATATATATACACATTGTCTGTGGTTCTGTCCCAAGAAATTTGTCACAGCAGCATATGCATGTGTACATCTGTACTAGTCTGAAAATTGGCACTTGTGTTTGATACTGTTCTCAAGGACCAAGGTGCTCATTTCAACTCTTAGGAACATGCTGTAAAAAGAAAAATTCATTTGGTCTAATTTAAATGCAGTGAGGAAAGGGATTAAGTGCACAGACTTTCATTGAGCAGGTTCAGCTAGCTTATTTGTGCATCCAACATAATCTCTTAAAAATTACCATAAGCAAAATATAACAGATTGTAAATGGTTGCTCATATTAACTTAGCTAAGCACTTGTAATCTGCCTAAGCATTATTTAACAGAACATAATTGTGAAACAGTGTGATACCTCCAGAGTTTGTAGGACTATTGTGTGCCTAAATCATACTTAGCAATCAGAAGACTAAAACAGAAGTACTTACATGGTAGATTCTTTACAGGTTACTTTCCAAATCAGAAAGCACATTTAAAACCATTTCTAAGATGCAGTTCTTCTTGTATTCCATTTTATCTGCCCGAGATGCAAAACATCAAAACAAATAAACAGGTAGCAAAACAGAAAGGAAATCCTCACAGGTCTCACTTTGGGCTTTTATTAATTGAATTTTGAAGAAAAGAGGAAATTACTTTTTGTAGAATTTCAAAACTTCAAATTTTACTGTTGAGCCAAATTTAAAGACAGGAGATAAGGAATGTATTGTAAAATATAAATGGGCAGAGTTTATTTGGTGATATTCCAGCCTAAAGAATGTAGTTTTCCAACTAAGAGGTTGATGTCCTCCACACTGCCAATTGCAGAGCACGGCTCTCGGTAAAAGGAATTTTGATAGAAATCATTTAAAGATAATTGTTTGAGAAGATGCCATTACATCTGCCCTACCAAGTGACAAAAACCCTGTGTAGGTCAGGGGGTGTTTAATGGAAATGCTGGAAGCTGTGTGAGAAATCCTTGAGTTTAATCTTGGCTTCCCAGCTGAGCATAGAGCACTGGATGAATATCTTTACACTTGTCTGTCCAGTATGAAGTTGAGACCCAGCAGCGATTTCAGAGCTTTGAGGCGTTCAAAGAAAGAAGAGGGTTTCTGTGTACCTCCACTAGGAAAGTTGATATTGGGAAGTGTTACCGCAGGTTTTTCCTACCGGCCCGCCAGCGCCATCTTGTTTGCCACAGGTCTGGGCCCACAGCCACGTCAGCCCCAAATAACACTCAGAGACTCTGTATTTGATACAATCCTGTTGGCCAATTACCATTACTGTTTATGGGCTAGCTCTGCCTTAATCATTAACCCATTTCTACTTATCTAAGTATTTCCACGTGGTCGTCTTATCAGGGAGCCGCGCAACAGGCTTCCTGCTCCTTCCCCGGGCTACATCTTGACTCCACCTACTACTTCCTCTTCCTCCTCCTAGTCTCCTAGCCCCACCTATCTAGTTTTCTATTGGCCACAGGGCTTTATTAACAGTATGAGAAACATATATACAGAATCACATCTCCCATCATCTCCTCTTTTCTGTCTAAAGTAAAAGAAGGGGTTTAACCTTAACATAGCAAAATATACCATACAACAGTTATCAAATAAGAATCACAGTTAACAATATTTAGTCCATTAACATTTTGTAAGACTTAAAGAAAATATCATCTATCCTATCTTTGTCAGTCTAAAGACCTATATGTAACTTATTTTTAATCCTAACTAAGAAAACTATAATCATAACTATCTGTCTTCAACTCCTTCAAAGACCACAGAAGGATAATATATAAACTCTAGAAATGACAGAGACAATGCATTGCCTGGTCAGTCACCCGAAGTTCTTCTTAATGTTCCATCTTCAGCCCATAGGCCATAGTGTGTGTCCAGACTCCTCAACAAAGCAGGAAACTTTAAACTGTCCACCTGTATTGACAGTGTGTCAGTCATTTTTCTCTGTGTCCTGCAGAATGTCTGGCTGACTTTTCCATGAAGCAGGAATCCTGTAGCAATGTCCATCTTGCATCAGCAGTCACCTTTTTGTGGGTCCTGCATGTCCAGTTTCTACAACATAAAGTCAAACAGTCCAGAAGAGCAGTACCTTGTCCAAATGGCCAGTCTTGCCATATTAGAAGCAAACTTCGTAACGAGTTTCTTCAATGTCCATCTTCCTTTCTTCTTCTTCGATGTCCATCTTCCTTTCTTCTGTAGGTGGTGTTACCAGGAGCAGTTGTGCCTCATTGTCAAGAAAAACCCTAAACCATTTTAAATGCCATATTCTGTAGGTCTTTGAAAGGTTTGAAGAATGCCTATTCATCTCAAATACATCTCTGCATATCTAGAAATCCTAATTAACTTAACTCTCATAGTTTTGACTCTCATAGGTAACTCTCTATAATCTGTACTAAATTATACATTACATTTCTAAATGAGCTATATAAACACAATACCTAAACAAGAGGAGAAATATACATATCACAAAATTGACCTTAAATTGTATCAATAAAAGAAAATCCATTCCAAAGCAAAGTATTCATATCTATACCATAATTCCCTTTTTACCTTTATAAAAATTGCTTGTGTCATTAACCAGTTATAACCAAGCCCATTTAAATGAAAACAAACATTTATAAATAATATTTGGGAATTTGGTCGTCGTTCTTTCCAAACTACTTCCTGCTGGTAGAGGGCGCTGTCATAGGGGTCCAAAGAAGATGCAGAAATCTTGGCTGTAGTCTGCAAGGCTTTGTCTCAATTGCTTTGAATGTTGTATCACCTGGGGAGCTGTTTCAGGGGGTCTGGCTTGATCAAACCACATAAGTTTGGAAAGAATCCATAGCTTTTCATTTTCTGTGGAAATAAAAATAGAAATCCTTTTCCCCAGTAACTTGTCCTTAGGCTTGAATTTTTGAGTCAAAGCATTTTTAAAATATATAAATTGAATTAATCTAGCAGCATTTCTTTTATTAGTTGTTATTTTCTCAGCAATCAAATAATTTAAAGACAACAGAATCGCGTATAGTATCCAAAATTTCTCTGTGCTTTCCATTTTTACGTGGCTTTTGTATTACTCTATTTCTTCTACTTCTATTTTTGCATATTTTGAGACAGGGTTTCTCTGTGTAACTTTTATCTGTCCTGGAATTCACTGCATACCAGGTTTACTTTGAAATCACAGAGATCTGCTTGCCTCTGTCTGCCGAGTGCTGGGATTAATGGCGATTAATGATTAATGTGCCATTACATCCATCCATTTAATTCCTTTTTTCTTTTTAAACCATTGTATCCCGTTTCTTTTTCTCTCCCAAGCCAGCGTATTTTTTAAAACACAGTGTAAACCTTCATTGCAGCTCTTGTACACACCAATGAATTGTTAGCAGAGCTCTTTAAAAGCAAGGCGTTTTTGCCGCTTATGCTAATTTTGGAAACCTCTCTTAAAGGAGCCGTGCAAATCTCTGTCTACAGCAAAACAAATCCAACCAAGAAAATGCTGCTACTAAGAAGTCTTGCTAGTCTCTGTTCCCTTGTTTCTAAAAACTATTTTTTAAACTTTTGTTAAGTTTTAAGCGAAAGTTCTCAGTCCCGCTTCTGACACCATTATGTTACCGCAGGTTTTTCCTACCGGCCCGCCAGCGCCATCTTGTTTGCCACAGGTCTGGGCCCACAGCCACGTCAGCCCCAAATAACACTCAGAGACTCTGTATTTGATTTGTCTCTGTCATTTCTAGAGTTTATATATTATCCTTCTGTGGTCTTTGAAGGAGTTGAAGACAGATAGTTATGATTATAGTTTTCTTAGTTAGGATTAAAAATAAGTTACATATAGGTCTTTAGACTGACAAAGATAGGATAGATGATATTTTCTTTAAGTCTTACAAAATGTTAATGGACTAAATATTGTTAACTGTGATTCTTATTTGATAACTGTTGTATGGTATATTTTGCTATGTTAAGGTTAAACCCCTTCTTTTACTTTAGACAGAAAAGAGGAAATGATGGGAGATGTGATTCTGTATATATGTTTCTCATACTGTTAATAAAGCCCTGTGGCCAATAGAAAACTAGATAGGTGGGGCTAGGAGACTAGGAGGAGGAAGAGGAAGTAGTAGGTGGAGTCAAGATGTAGCCCGGGGAAGGAGCAGGAAGCCTGTCGCGCGGCTCCCCATAAGACGACCACGTGGAAATACTTAGATAAGTAGAAATGGGTTAATAATTAAGACAGAGCTAGCCCATAAACAGTAATGGTAATTGGCCAACAGGATTGTATCAAATACAGAGTCTCTGAGTGTTATTTGGGGCTGACGTGGCTGTGGGCCCAGACCTGTGGCAAACAAGATGGCGCTGGCGGGCCGGTAGGAAAAACCTGCGGTAACAGGGAAGAGTAGGAATTTGGGCAAATAAGACCAATTCTGAACATCTCTGTGGTCAAAGATGTGGTGAAGTGTGCAGACATTTTGGCAGCAAATGCATGACTCTCTTTCCTTTTTTTGTAGGACAATCAATACAATCTCCATTCTTAAATGTTGCTCACTTGGAGATAAGTATATACAGAGAATTCTCAAGGTAACCACGGTAACTCAAACTATTACCTTATCATCAATGCCTGACTCTCAAGGCTTATAACTATAATTAACCCTAGTCTGACAGCTGGGAAACCAGCATAGGACCAACCCAGATTCTCTTAATGTGGTGTTAGTTAGGAGGACTGGGCAGTCTATGAGGCCTCTGGTAGTGGATCAGTATTTATCCCTCAGCCTAGACATATGGGGGAGGACCTGGGCCCTGCTCCAAATGATATGACAGACTTTGTAGACTCCTGTGGAAGGTCTCACCCTCCATGGGGGCCAGAAACTAGATGGGGTGGAGGGAACAGGGGAGGATGGGAGGGTGTGAACTGGGATTGACATGTAAAACAAGCTTCTTTCAAATTAAAAAAAAATGCACCACCACATCAAGCTTTCATCTACACTAGTTTTGGGAATCTCAGAAAACATTTACTGACTGAACTGTCTTTGGCCTTCATATAGAATATTTTTATTTGAGAATTGTTTCCAGAAATATATTTGAGCACTTGCAAGGAATGACTGTGGGTCAGCTTTGCATGACTGTGAAAAGGACAAAAAAATGAACTAAAGCGAAGAAAGGCTTCTTATGCCTTGTGTTTTCAGACATGTTAGTGTATGTTGGCTTGGACAATAGTGAATGGCAGAATAGTGAGACCCAGTCAAGGAGGCCCGTCCTTATCACTCTCAGAAACAAAAGGAGTAGCGTGCTACGGGAACAGAGTTGCAACAACCCTTGCAATGATCTAAGTTATTCGCACTGGGCCCTACTCCTTAAGGATTCCATTGCCTCCTACTAATCACCTCTCAGACTGCTACCGTTCTTGCCATTTGCTCTTGTTGCTTCAATGGCAATAGGTCGTAAGTGTGCTTGCTCTCACTTTTCTTTCTCTTGAGCATACTTGATATTGCTATCTTTGTATATAGTTTCGTATCAAGCCTAAATCTCTTTCTTTAGACTAAAAGGGGAACTGTAGTGAAATATCCAACCCTCCCGCACCTGTAGCACTGACCATGCCCATTTGGGTGTGGTCACAGGTATGGTCATGACAGTGTGGGATTAGGTCTGGGGTCAGGACAAGTGGCTGGCTCTCTTGCTTCCTATCGGGTTATGAAAGGCAGCCTGGGTGAAGCCTTGGCACCGGAACTTGTGGCGGTCACCTGCTTCTTGTGTAAGTACATTCTCCCTGAATAAACTTCATTTAACCTGTACCGAGTTTAGTGAATATTGATTCCTGTGCAATAGACTGGGGAACAGGTTTTTTTTTTTAAGAATATGACCCTTTAGGGGACATCCCATACACAATCTATAATAATATAGCCCAACCCTGAATTTAACAATACAAACCAATGTATAAGTTATGTCCCAAGTTCATATTATGACGAGGTGGAGTAAGTGTGTGAAAAAAATAATTATATCCTAACTTCTACATTATGCCAGAGTTGCAATTAATTCCTGACAAATGCAATTAACACAAATCAAATCCTAAATAAAATACCTGGTTTGTAATAATAAGCCAGCTATTTCACAAGAAATGATGCTCCATCTGAAAATAGTTGCTTGTCTATAATTCTGGGTAGCTTCATATATCCTCTCTATATAAATTGCAGTGCCTTTTTGCTGCATTTTTTTTTCTTTTCTGGTATTTGTTTTTGTATTTGGTTTTTATTTTATTTTTGTTTTTACAATTAATCAGCCTACTGATGGAAGATTTTTTTATTGAAAATAGATCCTTTTCTCACACAATACATGGTAAAAGTCTTGGAGATGTTAGGGATACAAGGGACCACTGATATTGAGAAATATTAATGACCAATGATTGTTGATACCCATTGTTTAGTTTTTGTCGTGTTTGTTGATGGTGGTAGTGTGTGTGTGTGTGTGTGTGTGTGTGTGTGTGTGTGTGTTTCCTTCTTTGATATTGCTTGTGTATTTTTTATATTATTTATTTCCTTTGTTTTCATGGGTGTAGTTAATCTTACATTGGAATTTTCCTTTTGGTACCTTCTGTATAGCTGGATTTGTAGACACATATTGGTTACATTTGACTTTATTGTGGAGTATTATTTTCTTCATCTTTGGAGATTGGATGTTTTCTTGGATATAACAGTCTGGCGTGGCATCTGTGGCATCTTAGGGTCCACAGCACATCAGTCCAGGACCTTCTGGCTTTTAGAATCTCCACTGAGAAATCAGGTGTAATTCTAATAGTCCTGTCTTTATATCTTACTAATCTTCCTCCCTGAACATGTTGCTTTGTGCCAGACCCCAAGCCCAGCAGGCTGGTTAGATGTCACAGTCTGCCATAGCCTGACAGCTTTCTCTAAACTCCACAATATGGAACTCCCTCCCTCCCCACAGAAAGCATGCTGCTCTCTACCTGCCCTCATCTGGAGAATGTCCCTGGAGGACTGACCTTATCTAAAAGCTGTCTTTAAACCAGATGCCTGATTCATCTTTAGCTTGATCTTTGGCACAGAGCCCTGCTAAGAAGACTTGTTCCAGGAGTTCTGCTGTAGGAGCCTAAGTCTTGTGATAGAATCATGCCAAATAATGCAAATTAGGGTTTTTTGTTCCCCGCAAACTCACCAACCCAGTATATTCCTTTTACTCTGGAATAAAGTTGAGCTTTATTCCATGGACCATGTACAAAGCTTTCTGTCATCCCTTCTGCCTCTTTCCCCTCTCAACCTGATGGTCAACACGCCAAGAGTGAAAAATGACCAGCACAGAACAGTAGGAGATATATGAGTTCACCTTTACCTATTTGTTGCCCTGGGAGGAGAGGCCCTTGGATTAGTAGGGGCTGTCTGTTGCTCTAGGGGTCTGAAACAAAACAAGTTCAGGAAGGAAGATTAGAATGGAGGAGATCTGCAGGGTCCACAGAAGGTGGAAACAGGATTTGGGGACTGGTTGGGCTGTTCTACTGCAGCGCTGGGATGAGACTGGAGGATTGCATCTTGGGGGGACAGAGAGAAGGTCTGTGGGCAACCTACCTTGTTTTCTGGCAGACATAGTTTGTGGATTAGCAGGTGGAGCCTGTTGTATTTAGGGGTTGGGAAAGAGCAACCAGTGAGAGAAGGAGGACTAGAAGGGGAAGATCTGTGCAATCTACAGAGAATGGGAACAGGAGTCAGGGAAGGATGTCAGGAGTGTTCTGCTGCTAAACTAGGGGTAAGACTGGGAGATTGGATCTGGGGAACACAGAGAGAACTCAGCAGGCAGTCTATCTGGTTTTTGGCAGCTATGACCTCTTAGCTTGGGAGTGTCTGCTAAAGATGGGCACCATTTTCTTGTTCATTTATGCTGGTGTGTTCCCTGCTAAATCATGCACATTTCATCTGGTTTCTATTATTCCTTTGTTTCTCCCACCTCTGTACTTGTAATCGCATTTGCTACTTGTCTTCTTCATTCATGTATAAGTGCCATGAGAACCGTGCTTTTGCCATCAGTCTGCTGTTAATTCTATTGGTAATTCAACAAATACCTTCTCAGTGAAACCTCTTTGTGAACAGCATTTTTGTAATTTTTATTGATATGGTATTTGTGAACAATTTCACCTTCGTCCAATCCCCTATCCTTCTAATTCATAAGACATTTCAAGGTAATAAAATATCTCTTTGCCTTACCTGAAAGATTAAAGGGACCTATATTAAGTGTTAACCAGTACATGAACAGAGTTTTCAAATATTTCAAATTTGTTAAATACTTCATCCTTTCATGATTGCATTAAGAATTCTTTTTTTTTTTTTTAATGAGACTGTTAGATGTCAACTATCTGCAATACAACAGAGTGACAGTTGTAAATGTTTCTTGAGAGGAGAAGGAAAAGACTCAGAAAATAAAGGCTCAGTTCTAAAGAAGGTAGAGTAGGGACAAAGCACCACCTCTGCCATCCAAAGATTTATACCACCCTCTTGTGGTAGAGGTAATTCTAACCATAGCCAAGTCACTCTGAAATTAACCAGAGTCCTTCTAAACCACCTGCCTATCATGGTTAACCCAGCAGAGCACAGCTAGTTCTGGGGCAGGAAGCCAATTGGAACAAAAACCCAACTCTGAACAACAGTACATAATGATGGGTTTCAGGGCAGCAATCTAACACCCAGCAATTCCCAAGAACCTTTTATCTCAGCAAGCTGGGAAGAATTTGTGTTCCGATTTGTTTTCACCTAGGAACAACATCTCCTGAGCAACAGGAGTTCCAGAAAGTGTCTGCCAAGCCCATATCAGCCTTGGCGCCTTTTCAACAATGAGCTTTATAGCACATTAAACTTAACACTATAGGAGTGCATCCAGTGGCCACCAATATCTTTGCTAGCCCTAGTTAAAATGCAAAGGCTTCCTGAGTGGCTGATAGATGGATTTGTAGGATTCAGTGTTTCTGTACGAAGATTGGGTGATACTAAGTCTGTGTTTACTTCCATCATCAAGATATGTCTGAATTTTAATCCAACTTTCTCTACATTTCCCTTTCCTTCCTTTATTGTTCTTATGATTTTCTTTCCTACACTCATTGCTACTTGGATGCCTTTCTTCAACTGTTTAATTTTACCCTAATTCCTCCTCCTTTTTTTCTAACTTAAAAAATAAATAAATAAGCTTACTGTTGTTTCCAGATAGACCCCAGAAAGCAAAAAAAAAAAAAAAGAAAATGGAATGGAATATCATTCCTTTGAATACAAGTTATATAGAATTGTATCCATTAATACTTAACAGTAAAACATTTTATAACATTTGGAGGTATGGCTTCTTCTCACCTTTATAAAGAAGTCATCCGCTTACATGGTGACACTAAGAGGAAGCAAAAAAAGGTTTCCATTCCTTCAGGTAACAAGGAAAGAGCTATGGCATCAATAAAAGTGGTATCAATGAAAGAAACATGAAACAAATGCCTGTCTTTCCACAACAGTGCAAGATAAGGCTAGAACCTCAAAAAATGGACTAAAGTTGGTGCTGCAGAGGTGATTGGAGGTTAAGAGCATTGTCTGTTCTTACAGAGGACCTGGGCTTAATATCCAGCACCCACATGTCTACTAAAAAACAGTTCCAATAGACAGCATACTCTTTGTGCCTTCACAAACATTGAACTCATTGTATCCACAGGATACAGGCAGGCAAAACATTTATACACATCAATAAATCTTAAATATAAGGGGAAAGACAATCCACCCTTTCAATATCCTCTTACTGCACAGTATCTTTGCTATAAAAAATATCTTTTCATAGCAAGGATGCTGTCTTAGTTTCAAAATAAATACACTACTAGTCTAAATGAATGGTTCAGGATGACTCTTTCCATTTTTGTATTGACTACTCCTTTTAAAGACTAGAAAGGACAGTAATATGGTTATGGAGCCTCTAGCTGAATTCTGAAATACAATTGGGAACAGGAGGAATGACTAAAATTGTGACAACAGAATTCTTAAACTATAGTAACCCTTGGAAAAATATTTACTCTAAAAGAAACAGAGACAAGTTATCCTTACCAGGACATCATCACTTCCCTGTCAACCATATGCTAAAGCATTTTAAACTTTGTTGTAGGCAGTAAGAAAGAAGAATGACACACTCTTTCAGATCTATTCATGTAAAAAAATTAATAACAGTGGCAAGTGGGCACAATCAATTTATATTATATGCAAACTAGCTCAGCCTTAATAAATGGTTTTAAGCAAATGAATAAGCAGACAGCCCAGTATTTCATGAAATGTAATCAATGGAAGCAGTGCAGCTTTGCTAAATGAACTTGCCTGGCCAGAGTACTATAGCGTAAGGAAATCTTTCATGCTAACCAAAGGTATAGAACTCATCATTTTTGGATGTAAGGAATGACTAAATTCCCAATTACCACATCAGAGGACTGCCAGGAAGAGAAAAGCTCATTAGTTCAGCATAGCTACCTGATTATCCCCACATACTGCAATCTGATTTTTTTTATGCAAAAATGGGTTGCACTCTGGAAAAGCATTGTTGCATGGAAAATGTATTAAAAGAACCCTGTGATAGGTGCCTAATGATTTCCTTTTGTTGAGGAGTTGGGAAGGCATTATTATGCATACAGATGTGCTACAGATCATTAGAGATCAAGAGCTTGCAGATTGCAAAGCCAACAAGCATATGCAAAAACTGAAAGAGAAGAAGTCATCGTGATAAGGATAGGAACTTCGAGATGAAGAAATAACCGTCATATTGCAATCACCACCCGATCCTCATCCAACATTTTGATTAGCATTCTGGATTGTAAAAGAAGGGATTCACAGCTGAGTTTAAAACTGTTTATAAGGGTTTGGTAGTAGAATACTTGCCTAGTAATTTTCTGCAAGGTCCTGAAATGATTCCCAGGCTCACAGACCAAAAAGGAAAAAAAATAATTAAAAAATTGTGTATTAAATATTTCATGAATATTTTAAAAGGTTCCTTAATAAGGACATTAATGCCAACATCTTGGACAAAATGAGAAACAAAGAATGAAAACCAGTAACCATGCTCTTGACAGTGATTTAACATGGTCTCTGTAAAATAGGAGAAATCATGTCTCATATGGCAAATAACATTACTATAATTTGATATGATTTTTAAATAATATTTTAAGTGAAAGGTTATGCAAAAGGACAATAGTTCTTGTAAACCAGGCTGGTCTTGAACACACAGATATCCGCCTGCCTCTGCCTCCCAAATGCTGGGATTAAAGGTGTGTGCCACCATTGCTGGGCTTAAAAGGACCATCCTGCAAGCATAAAAATAATTTGTATTCTAAAATTTATGTGATATGCTCTCTAATTTGAAATAACCAACACAAACATTTCTGCAGTTAACTCTCTATGAGCTTGGAGCTGCAAGTTTGGGAAAACAACATTTTTTTGGTTTCATGTACTTTAAAAATGCTTGATAAACAAACTAATCCCATAGGACTGAAGAGATGGCCTAGTTGTTAATAGCACAGATTGCTCTTAAAAGAACCTGAGTTTTGTTTTGAACACTTCCTCAGGAGGCTCTCAACCCCTTATAATTCAGGTTCCAGGAGGTTACACCACCTCTAGATTTAAATGCATCTGCACTCACATACACTCATCCCAAACACAGAAGCATGCATACTTAATAATAAAATAAAAATACTTCTTAAAAAGATACATGTATGCTTTTTTACATAACATGTTCTTTATTGGTTTTTATTTTTTTTAAAGACTTTCATATATTTTCAGCATTTCTACCATTCCCACTCTCCTGACCAACTCATGTGTCCATTCCTTCTCAGATGTGTGATCTCTTCTTTAAATGAACACACACACACACACACACACACACACACACACACACACACACACACACACACACACTTCTATCAGGGAAGTCATCCCTGGAGAAGATGAAATGTCCCTCTCTTAGCAGCTACTAATTGTCTGAAGCTTCTCATCTAGAGGCGGGGTTCCATGAAATATCCCCATCCATGTGGAAATATCAACTGTTGTTGTCATTGTACTAGTCCTGCTATTGTTTAAATGATCTTATTAACTTCATGGCTGCAGCTGCCCTGTAATGTGTAGATGACACTTTATTATAACAGACATCCTTGTCCTCTGGCTCTTAGAATTTTTCCACTACCTTTTTGGAAGTATTCTGTTAGCCTTAGGTGTAGGTTGTGGTATAGATACTGTTGTTCTTTTGTTACAGTTATAGGATAAAGCTGGAGAAGGGGAGGGTGTCCTGCATGGGGGTTCCAAAGTAAGGGACCACGTGGGAGATCACAGCAGGTTCCATAGCAGATGAAGGTGACCAAGGTGGAGGGAATTTTCAAACTAACCTTGTCACAACTTCTAGACAACAGTTACTTTCATGCCAGTAAGGAGTTTACTTACAGACAGTCATCCTCTTAGTTGTCATTCCTCTGTCAAGGCAGCCAAATCAAGAAAGAATATTTGGTTTTATTCCTGAGAACAGAAAGTTTCCATTGTCCCTTTTCCCTTGTACTGAGACCCCTATGTAAGCTGTTTCCATATAATTTCTGAGGTCTCTGCCTGAAGTCCTACTTTATCTTGGTCAATTCCTCCATGCTCACCATTCCAGACAGCATTCAGTCCCCTAAAGTCTGTCACCCTGATACTTTGTACAGCTATTTAGCTTTCCTACATGAATCTTTCTGCAATCACAGCCCTAAATTGTTCATGTGCCACTGAGCTGCCTCACCTTGGTTTTCTAATGTCTCTCTTGGAAAGTCCCAAATATCAGCCACCTCCCTGTTCCTGTCTCATTCACATATTCTCCGGACACCATTGTCTACCTGCTAACTCAAATTGCCTTTGGTGAGAAAAACCATTCCTAGACTCTGTCTTCAAATTATATTGGGAAAATTGCTAAAAGGCAAGTTTTCAGCAATTTCATTCAACTCCAGGAAATATAAATAAGCAATAAAAATTGAAAACTTCTCTAAGATAAAACAGAACAAAATATAGAGTGACATTTGCAGTCAACAAACCTAAAGAGATGTCATTTTCCAATATAATACAGAACTAGATTAAAGTAATAGCTACTTCAAACTAAGCACATTTTTTTTTTACCTTTTTAGTTTGAGCAAAAAATTAACCTGAGTCTTCCCTGACTGCCTTATACAAAGAAAGTTGTATTGAAATGAATCTAAAACATACTCACATGTACATGTGAGTCCATGTCCAATGCTTTAAACTCTAAAACATAAGTAAAATCCTAACATTTAAAATTTAGGGCTTATTTAATTCCAAAACTACTTTTCTTCCACCCAGTTCTTCACCAATTCCTTCAGGAGAGGAATATTTCTACCAAACAGAGGAATGAGGAAGCTTTCATGGGCACATAATGTCCTATCTAGAGCCAACACTGCTATCTCCACAAAGCAGAGCTGCTGATTTGTTATGAATCAAGAAAGGATGGGGGTTTGTGACTGTCAATCAGGTCTACAGTTTCAGATGGAATAATAATACTGAGTGAAAGGACAGACATGGGCTGATAGGACCATACAAACAAATCATAAGTTTTACCTGGTTTTCAGGTGAAATAAGAAATAAAACCTAAAGTAATATAAAATTTGGGGACAGTTAAATGTTTCTTAAATTAGTAGCACATATAAATAAAAAATGTTTAAGCTAACGGGCAATGGTGGTCCATGCCTTTAATCCATCCCAGCACTCAGGAGGCAGAGGTGGGTGTATCTCTATGAGTTCAAAATCAGCTTGAACTGCAGAGTGAGTTCCAGGACAGCCAGGATTGTTACACAGAGAAACTGTCTCAAAACAATAACAACAAAACAGAAACACAAGCCAAAATAATGTTTCAACCCCAAAACATTTCTTTATAAGTAACTGACTAGAGAATCTAGATGACAGTTTAGAAGGTGTTTATGATCCATAAGTAAGAAGACAAAAAGATAGAAAATAAATTTCTTCTGTAGTAAGATAAATAATAAATTAGTGAATATAAATTACAACATAAGTAAAAGAGCAGAAACAGGAGGAGATATTTTAAGTGTGAAGGAACATTAAAAACTACCAAGGATAAAATGTTGCATCAATATTCAAACTGAATAGAACATAAAATGAACTTCACGTTGTTTAAAAAAAAAAACAGGAAATGCTTTACAAGATTCTTATGAAGAAACATATGAATAATGAGACACAATTTCATATAAAAGGAAAAACTAGAATGCTAGCACATGGTTCTTTAAAATGGCCAGATCAAAGATGGAAAAGCCGTAATGTTTTTACAAATTAATATATTAATTGATCAAAAAATGAGTATCTCCACCTTGACCAGGAGACATTGATCACCCATAGGTACAGGCACAAAATAAAATTTCAGTGTCCTCCAGACAAGTGACAATCACAAAAATATACAGTGTTCCAGACATCCATTTTTATAACAACACATTACACAGGAAGACAGCAGTTATGAGACAAGGGAACTCTCCCATGTTATTTGTGTGTGTGTGTGTGTGTGTGTGTGTGTGTGTGTGTGCGTGTGCACACACATATTTTTATCTGTATTTTACCTTATTGATCCTTTGTGTATATATTATGACTTTCAGTTTAGTGTTTCTATGGAATTTTTGAATTTTTGAAAAAATAGGTCTTTGCATTTATACGTGTTTTCTGTGCCTTTTCTTGGGCTCCTTTCCCTCTATTTGTTTGCTTTGGCCTACTCCAATGTGTTAGTTTTGCTATATTATATGACATTATACTATTTTTAATCCCATAAAAGCCTATAGTTTTCTAATGAGAGACAGGAAGTGAGTAGATCCAGATTGAAGGGAGCTGAGAAGTAATTGGGAGGCATAAAGGAAGGGGAAAGAGTAGTCAGGGTGTAATACCTGGGGAAAATATTATAAAGAGAAAAAAAGAGATAAAAGTTTTCAAGACAAAAAGTTTAGAATCTAGTGAGATTTAGACACCATCATATGACATTGGAATATGAAGACAGTATATTCTAGCATATGTAAAAACTAAAACATAAAGCAGGTACCTTACTTAAAATGGGCAGAAAAAACAATAAAAGGAAGAAATATAAATTAAGGGACAGATACATAGAGTGATACAAGCTGAGAACCCCTATCCCTAAATTTAAAATATGATAGGCAAAATTCCAAACTTGATCAAACTCAGGTGTCATGTTACAAGTGGAGAGCTCTATGCCTCATCTCAGTGACAGACAGCAGTCAAAATATTCACTGATCATAGAAAAAAGTAATTCCAAAATATTGAAAAAACCCTCATCTGGGATAAATGTTATTTATCTGCTACTATGAAATGTCCAACAAGATGATGTGAAATCGATACGCCTGGGATGATAAAATTAATATTAGCTATAATTTTATTCTTGAAGTCCAAGATCTATAGTGTTAAAAGTATCTGTAAATGTTCTTCCCACTCTGTTGCCCCAGATTCAATGCCTCAGTCTGCTGCTCTGCAGCAGAACACCTGTGACAGCCTTCCCTGCCCATCTCCCCTGATCTTATCTCCTGTAGATACCACATGTCTACCTTCTAACCACCCTGTCCACATTCATTTTTTTTGTTCCAGTTCCGAGACTCCAGCAGGCACTCTCTGCTACCCAACATAGAGGCTGCTCTAGCCAGAGGAGCTAATGTACAGACACAGTGAGTCCACAACTTACCTTCTGTTCCCCAGATCCAATTTATCAGGTCTCATCCCCAGCTCTGTAGCAGAAAACCCCTACTGCTTCCCTTTTTTCTCTGACCCAATCCCCAACAGCTCACAAAGATCGTCTCCCCCAGTCTTCATTCCCTCAGCTCATCCCATCATCCCAGCCTCCAACATCAACAGATAATTCCCCCATGAACACAGCAGGTGACGAGGCCAAGGAACCAGGTAAGTCAATTAAAGACCTTCATCACACCCTTTTCTCCAAACCCAAGCCCCAGTCTCATCTCTAGCTCTGACACAGAACACCTCCTGCAGCCTTCCTTCCCTCTGCCCAAGTCTCACAGAACTTCACCTCCTACCTTCTTTCTCCCATCCATTACATACTCAGCCTCAAACTTTAGTCGGCAACCCCTGCTAACCCGCAGACACTTCTGCCAACAAAAATGTTGGTAGATAGTCTGTAAATATTCTCTATGTCTGTTCCTCCTGATTCACCCCCCCGTCTCATCCCAGTGATACAAAAGACTCTCCAAGATAAAGATTTTTGCTGGCTCCCATCCATACCAAGGATCACTAGTTGATCCTCATTCCTAAATATCAGCTCTAATACACATAAAATGCATTTTACATGGAAGCCAGATTGGCCATAGCTATCAGGGTCAAAGAAAATTTCCTATCAGGCAACAAACAGGTATCACACTCTCTGAAAATCCAGAGAGGAAACAGAAATCAAGGGGAGAAAAACCACCTGCCCAACAAAGACAAATTCAGAAATCAGCACCTAGAACTATCATTATCCCAATTGCAGATGTCTGGACGCCAGCGTAAAAACACAATCAACAACAGTCAGATCAATATGTCTCCTCTAGCACCTGTTTACCCTACCACAGCAGGCCCTGAGTATTCCAACATAGCTAAAGCACCAGAAAGAGAACTTAAAATGACCTTTGTGAAAATTATATAAATCCTTAAGGAGGAAATGAGTAAATGCCAACTGGTGAGAGTAAGTTCCCTGGACACCAAGCATATAGAATCAATGATAGGATCTACTATGATCCAATGGGGAAAATGTAATGTAAACTATGGTATGGATAGATTCATCCTTACCATACACAGGAAATTACATTGGTGGGAGAAGTATGATGTGGTGAGATGGGAAAAGAATATCTTATCAAAGTCTACTTTTTACAGAGAGATTGAGCTATGGGACCCTCTTGTAGAAAAGGGACCTATATAAAAGCATATCGTGTAGACACGAAAGAATTTTCTGAGTTTGAATATTGTTGTCCTTAAAGCCTTGTGCCCGTGTCTACTACTTTTTAACTTGTAACCACAAGTAGCTGCCAGCTGCCATAACTTCTGTAAGAGAAGGATGTGTCTAGCTTTATATTAAGTCAAACCTGCAAAACTGCTTAACTCTATCTAGAATTAGGTTATGTAGGGGTTGGAAACTGTATTTGGGGAAGCATTAAGGGGAACAATGGGGGCTTTTCTTTTTAATGATTACAGTATATTTCTTAAAAGTAAAAAATAGGAGTTGTTCATGCAACCATGGCAGGGAAAAAAAACAAAAAACAACTCTGCTTAAGGACAAATAAGGATGGCTCAAGCTATTCAGGGCTGCTTGAGGACAATCTACGTGGTGGTCATCCACAGCTAAGCACTTTTCCCTGATGCCCTTTGCCTGCCTCATGACCTGAACCCAGGCTGAGGTTGGACCCCAGCAGAAATGGATAATTTTCTCAATAGGAACCACTTACCAAACTTAAATCAAGATCACACAAAAAACAATTTAAATATATCTATAATCCCTAGTGAAATAGAAACAGTCCTTAAATGTCTTCCAACTGAAAAACAAACCAAAAAATTAAAATAAATGTAAGCCAGGGATACATGGCTTTAGTGCACATTTCTACCAGACTTTCAAAGAATTAACTCCAATATGTTTCAAATTATTTCACATAATAGTGAAGGGAAAAGTGACAAGAGCTCTTGAGCAAATTGGGAGCATGGTGTTGGGGTGGGAGAAGGAGATAGGAGAAAGAGAAAAGAGAAGGGGGAGAACATGGGAGATCAAGAAGACTGAGTCAGGAGAATAGAGGACAGCAAGAAAGAGATACCCTAATAGAGGGAGCCATTATGAGTTTAGAGAGGGATCTGGCACAAGGGAAATGTTTAGATATTCACAAAGATGACCCCATCTAAGAATCAAAACAATGGTGAAGAGGCTACCTCAAGTGCCCTTCCACTATAATGAGATTGATAACTTCATTAAATGCCATCTTAGAACTTTCACCCAGTAGCTGATGGAAGCAGAAACAGGAACCCACAGCTAAACACTGAGCTAAACTCCTGGAATCCAGTTGTAGAGAGGGAGGAAGGATGAACAAAGGGGACAAAACTAAGCTGCAGAAACCCACAGAAACAGAGGACCTGACCAAGTGGGAGCACATGAACCCCGGTCATAAAACTTGTGACCCAGAATTGGACTGAACCAAGCCTTCTAAATGTGGATCTCATTAGGAGGCCTTGGCAGTCTATGGGGCTTCTGACAGTGGAACCAGCATTTATCCCTAGTGCACACATGGACTTTGGGTGCCCATTCCCCCATCAATGGATACTCTCTTAGCCTAAATACACAGGGGAGGGCCAAGGCTCTCCTCCAAATGATATGACAGACTTTGATGATCCCCCATTGAAGGTCTCACCCTCAATGGGGAGTGGATGAGTGTTATGAATATGTTTTTCCACCCACCTTATCCCAGAGCTACACCAGCCCCAAATAATACACAGAGTATTAGATAAAATACTGTTGGCCTAATATTAGCATTATTTATTGACTAGCTCTGTCTTAAATATTAACCCATTTCTATTAATCTAAGTATTTTGACGTGGTCTCATTTTACCAGAGAGAGAACCAGCATTCTGCTCTCTTTCTATCCTCATCCTGCTTCTCCTCCCTACTACTTCCTCTCTCCTTCTTGTCTCCTAGTCCCACCTATCTTGCTTTCTTATTGGCCAACAATGCTTTATTCATTAACCAATACAAAAAACATATTTACAGAATAACATCTCCCATCAGATGAGAGGTGGGATCAGAGGACATGAGGGGATAAGAGGGAAAGGGAACTGGGAATGATTTGTAAAATAAGATTGTTTTGAAATAAACAATCTATTAAAATTTAAAAACTGAATTAGCTTCTCAAAATTATGTGATGACCTCCACATGTTGCTGTGGCAGATACATACATCACACCCAGAGAGAGATACACATACAATATTCCTGACATATATTTTTAAAACATAAAATGTTCTAACAATTTAATATGGAAAATGTAAGGTTTCTAGATTTAAAAAAAGGAACAGAAATATTATTAATTTAATTTATATAAGAGAAAATTAAAAGAGACATCAGCCATACAAAAATTCTTCAGGTTAGTTGAAATGAATAATTCATTATTTTAAAAGATAGTGTAATCTGTCACCTTTAAGATTGTCACTTAGATTGGCTCCCATGAGAGTAGTTATGGACATTATTCTTTTGAATATAAATTAGCATGATCTTTCTTGAAAGAAATATAGCTGTGTCTATTGGTGTATATACTTAGAATAACTATTATGAAGGCTTAAATAATATACTAATTAGAAAAGTGGACAGGCTAGTACCTTTAATTCAGAACAGCTTAAAATCATAAAATATTAAGTGCTAAAATGTTGAAAACTATTGAAATATATTATTCAGAAGAATCTGTACTACATAATTAATTTTTCTCAATTTTTATTAATTCTCTGTGGATTTTACATTGTACATCCTGATCCCACTTACCTCCCTTTCCCCTCATTTCCACTATTCTCATGAACCTCCCATCAAAACAAACTTTAAAAAATGTAAAAGAAAAACCAAAATCAAAAAAAAAAAAGTCATGGAAGCTGTAGTGTGCCTTTCAGTCACACAGTACATATTTCAGTCCATCTTTACTAAGAAGTGTCTATTGCTGTTAATCACTGGTCTGGTTCAAGGCCTCTGGCCTCTGCCACACTATCAATAATGGGTTCTCTCTCTCTGGGCTCCTCTTGGATATCCTGTTGTCTGTGATATCCTGGAGAACTATCAGTTTTGAATCTGTAGGTATCCCCTTCACATGATCCAACAGTTCATAGATGAGGTGGATGTTGGGATAACTCTTAGCTCTGGTTCTGGGCCTGGATGGTAGCTGGGTTGATCAGCCCTCCAACTTCTCCTCATCCCTCTCCACCCTGATAGTCTCTGCAACTAGCTCACCCAATGCAGCTTACAGCAAGGGGCAGCGCCAGTTCCCTGTTCACAGATCCCTGGATGTTGCTCAACCAAACTCACACCACCAGGGCTAGTTCTACTGTTTTGCCCAGATGAGGTTCAGAGCCCTATCTCTTGACTGCTGTAGGAGGTACAGCAGTTGACATGGAAAGAAATCAATAAGTGCTTAAAATCAGAAATGATAAGACAGGCTGCTTCAGAAGCTAATGAGGTATGTGAGAAGGAGATGGAGGAAATAAGAGGATGCAAATTATCTGTGCCAAAGAGTATTTGTTTTGCATAGGACTGGTTTGTGGATATAGTTCTTGTAAGAGGAAACACCATGGAATTGACATGGGGATCAAAGACTTAGCACTTAAATAAATATCTCCTGCAAGTTTTGAAAATGTGTGTGTGTGTGTATTCTATTTCTTGACAACTTACACTACTACCCTTGTTCAAATGGGCTGTGGACAAGGCACCCAGTGATTTCAGAAACCAGCAAGAAAAATAAAAGAAACAGGCCAGAGAATCTGTGAGTGCAGTGTTTGAGAGCTAAGAGAGGTAGGTGGTCCCATCAGTCTGCAGATATCAGATAGTCCATCTGGAGCTATCTTGGAGACCTTGGAGACGCCTGATATATAGCTATGGATGTTTAAGACTGCTTTACTTGTTCTGGGTAAATGCTTTGCATTTGAGAGACGCCCTTGGCTTTCACTGTTTCACCTGTGGCTTTGAGTGCAGAAGCTTGCTATATGCATAGATGCCAATGTGCATTCTTTACAATGGACCTCAGAACTAGAGCCAAAATAGCAGTGATATCTGCAAAGTGAAATGCTTAGAGATAGAGGAATGGTCTTACAATGTGGAGACAGTCTGGTTTATTTAGCTTAGCCTAATGATTTCCATGTGTCCTTTCCCCTCAAAAAGCCAAAATGGGTGATGACTACATAGGATTGTTTCATTTTTTATGTAATATGTAATATGGATAGTGCAGCATCAACATGTATGGGCAATAGTCTCTTAAGAATTGACCAAGAGTCATTCAGATGTGTATGTACCCAGGTCATATATCTGGGTCATAGATCACTTCAGTTTTAATTGTTCTAATTTAATTGAGGATTATTGTCCCTGGTTTTAGATAAAACACTTTCAACTGGTCTGCAGTTTGTATTATGCCAGCTTTAGGCTTTGCTGAATATTTTATTGTATATATAAAGCTCCTTTTATTCCTAATTTCTTTTGAGATTGTATTATGAAAGGATGGTGAAGTTCACCAATGGCCCTTTCTGTGTCTATTGATATAATTAATAGATTTTTTTCACTTTCAGTCTATTTATGTGTTTTATTTCCATTATAATTTGCAGATATTGAGCAAAATGTGCATCGAGTGGATAGACCAACTTGATCTTGGTGTTCTAGGGTTTCATATATGCTATTTGATATAATTTGAAATAATGTTATTATTTTTTTATTTTATGTGCATTCTCTCTGCCTTTATGAGACCCTGAGGCTGGCATTACAGACAGTGGCGAGCCACTTTGTGATTCTTGGAACCAACCTCAGATCCTCTGCAAGATCAGCAAGTGCTCTTCACTAGATAATACAAAGAAGTTACATGCATCAAATATCAATAATGTGACTGCTTAAGCAAGACCTAACAATGGCAATACCAGTTGACATGCCAAAATAAATAGGAAAAATTTCACAGGGCCCCATGCCCAGATGAAGAGCTAACAGCAATTAACAACTGCTGAGAGACGTATAACTTGTGATCTCCAGAAATAAGTTCTCTAAGTGATTATATAATATTAAGTGAAAAATTCTTAAAACAGAGGCATGTGAGCAACACTAAATAGACGTTTTTATAGAGATATACTTTTCTAACAATAAAAATTAAACAATAAATGAATCTAAGAGGGAGTAGAAAAGGGACAAGAGACTAGTTGAAGGGGGAGGAGGAGGAAGAAAAGTAATCTAAATTTATCCATTTATGAAACTGAAAAAACATAGAACTTAAAAATGGAAATAAGGATGCTTAATTGTAAGCAAATATATAGAAAAAAACCAATTATTTCCCATCAGTCAATACATAATTCAAAACTTAAACTTGTCTACACAGTTATTATTCTTGGAGGACAGCTAAGAGTTGAAAATAAAAAGAAGTACACAAGGAAAATAAAGGCAAATGGCATACTGCAAAACATTTTCCCCGATGACATCCAAATACAAATATTAAATATTGGAAAGAGATAAACTAAAATTATATCTTAGCATATCTGGAAGCTATGTTAAAGACTTGAAATTCTGAGATTTCATGGTAGTGTTGACCATAGAGTGGTTTGTTGTTGTTGTTGCTTTTTTTTTGCTTTGTTTTGATTTTTTGTAACAGCCAATATTAAACTACATTGATTAAGACAACTGTAAACATGAAAAAAAAATCAACAAAGCAAGAGAACACAAAAAAAATCTCCAATAAATGCATGTTAACAACCTAGGACAAATTGTATGGCTGAGCATCATGAAGGGAACAGACTTTCATTAACAACTTATGAATCTTACATTTATGTCAATAGTCAAATGACAAATTCTATCAACTTCAGGACCTACATTACAAAGACAAGCCTCAAAGGACCCCTTGTTTCTCACTCCCTTTCTATGTTATTCAACCCTTGCTATGTAGCCACATAACAGAAAAATGAAACTAAGTATTTCCCATTTTATATGCAAAATACCCCCAGGAGTATGCGAATGGATTCTGATTTATAAATAATTTTTAACCACTTCAGTTTAAAGTTTGTTGACAAAGGGTATCATGTTGTTTCCTTGGTTGTTATTGCTATTAGTTTTTTAAAAGCTAATTTTAGCAAAGATTGAGAGGGAAAACAAGAAAATTTGTTTCCTCTGCATTTTGTCTCCAAGGTTCTAAGTGTAGTCTTTAACTTCTAAGTTGGAATAAGTGTAAGTTTACACAAACAAAAAAATGTCCAAGTAGGGGGCAAATATTGCCAAAGGGACTGAAATGTGGGTCTCTGCTTGCTGTATTTTATGTTAAAATACAAAATATATTGTATTACTCCTGTCAAACTGCACAGTCCAGTTGGCTTGTTATTGTGTCCACTACATGACTTATATTTCAGGTCTTTCTCACATGGAAGGCACAGAAATAGCATTCAAGAAGAGTTCAAATAAATACAGTTTTTATGACAAGGTTGTCTTGTTGGTGGTCTTTTTGATCCATATACCCTTGGCCTCAAGCTTTGGTGACTGACTTTTACCCTAATCTTACTTAAATCTCTCAATCTCTCTCTCTCTCTCTCTCTCTCTCTCTCTCTCTCTCTCTCTCTCTCTCTCATAAATTGTAGAATTTGGTCAAAAAATGGCAGATACTTGTGGCGGTTTTCAAATATGATCTTGAATTTTCTGGCTTCAATCCCTTCCAAAGGTTATCTAATAAAACCATACATATTCATACATATACATATATATGTTTGTGCAATTCTTCATTATTTATTTATTTGATTTTACATCCCAGCTACAGTTTCCCTTCTCTCTTATCAACTCCTCCAACTGCCTCCCCTTAGCCCTACCCCAATTTACTCCTCCTCTGCTTTTATTTAGAAAAGGGCAGTCCTCCCATGGATATCAACATGGGAGTTACAGTAAGACTAAGCACCTCCCCTTGTATTAAGGTTGTATAAGGCGACCCATTATGAGGAATAGGGTTCCAAAAGCCAGCCACTGTTTGTTAGGAATCTCACAAGAAGACCAAGCTAGTATGTATGTTTTAAATCTATAAACAGTTGAACATTTGACCGGTGAAATTCAGTAAAGTTATTCTATGCTGATTTTCAGGTTCTTAATATGGATACTTATTTTGAATGCCTTTAATATTCTCTATTGATTTTTGAATAAGTAACATACAAATATACAGTTTTGTGTTTCCTAAGGGTAGTTACAGCACCATTGATGAACATTTCCCCTTCTTTCCTGGAATAATAATCTCACATTCTGTATTTGTTGGAACTCATAACCATCATGAACTCACAGGGAAATGGAGTGATGTGAGTATTCAGCACTAAGTCTGATACTCATAGTTGACATTTATCTGGCAATGAAAGGGGATGCTTTTTGTGAGCTTCAAATCTATTTTTTTTTATCTGCTAAACCTGCTACTACTGCACTGAATTACAAGCTTTCAAATTCTATTTGGAAGTCTTTCCATTTAGATGCAGGATCCTAATTATAAAAGTAAATATTAGTTTATAATTATACTCCTGTAACTGCATTTACCTTACTAAATACCAAGTATAAATTGGAATCTGAATTTCTTTTTAGTCTTCATAATAGTTTCCTTAAATTAAAGATGTCCTAAATTCTTCCTACTTTCAGAAAGCTTATGTGAACCCAATGTCTTAGGAATGAATAGAAATTCTGATAAATTTAATCCTGCATTAACTGCATCTGATAAATTACATTCTGTATTACTTTTAGGATGTAATAAGGCAAGTGTAGTGGTGTACAAACTCAGCACTTAGGAGACTAAGCATGGGGTTCAAAAGTTTGAGACCCTCATGTTATATAAAGCAAACTTTGTCTCAAGCATAAAAAAACACCATAAAATATTATAGAATCTATGGATCTTTTCTTTATTAAAATGTACAAACATGTATTTGCTCAAAGCTTCAAATGAAAAACTATGTGTTGTTTTATGGGTTAACTACATAAAATGCCAAATCACTGGCTATGGCACAGTGTCAGCTCCGAAACAGAAAGCTTCCATGCCTTGTCAAAACTTCCATTTTGTTCTTTGTTACATATTGTTTTTATTTTCCAATTTCCTATATTAAACAAAGATGATATAAAAGATTATATCTTAAACTTTCTACCAAACTTCTTTAACTGTGGGAGAGGCTATGAAAGTATAATTTAGTAAGTTGAAAACTTATGAGGTGTCACAAATGAAGTTACTAACATCATGTACATATATATTTTATTTTCTTGAATTAAAATATAATTATATCATTTCTCTCTTCTTTTTCCTCTCTCTTAACGCTCTCATTACTCCATTGCTCCCATTTTTTACATCAATTGTTTTATACATATGAATATACATTTGCATGAATATTCTTAAATATATAAATACAACCTGCTGGGTCGGTATAATGTATTTGTATATTTATATTTTCAATCAATATAATAAGGAAACAAAAATTTTATTAAAAACTGTAGCCTAAGGGCACAATAATGGAACACATACGTCATCACTAACCAATAACACTCTAATTGTACTTAAGATCTACTCAACAATAGAGTAATTATGCTTGAAACTGGGAACCTAGTAAGCTGCTAAGGGCTGATGAAGTCATAGCTCCAGGAGAAGACCCTACAACTGCCTCTTTGCTAAATCCCCAAACACACTTTAAATATTTGTCCTTATACCTACATATACATGTCATCTTCATCCCTCATCCAAGAAACTTCTTATTGCACCAGGAAGAAGAGAAAAAAACATTACAAAAAAAAATCACAACCAATCAAAATAAAGAGTTGTGGAGCCCAGTTCAAATAGAAGATATATAAAAAAAACAAACAAAAACAACTACCTCTAAGACTCAAGGAAGATTGAAGGAGAGAAGGTGGAAAGTTGTAAGAGCCAGAGAGTCAGAATTTCTGTGAGATTGTGTCCCTGGAAATTTTAGAAGTTACATCCATAAAGACTCACCAAAAATGATTGTGTACACACAAACTATACAAAGAAAACAGTAGTATACATGAAGAATTTGATGGAGAAAGATAATGAGGCCTAAACTCTACATGAAGAACTCCTTATACACACACTTGTGTCTGTACAGCACATTGCAACATCAATGAATAGTTTGAAAGTCCAACAGCATATTGACCAATTCATTGTTAACAGTACTGTTAGTAAGAAATGCATTGGCATCCAGATTCAGTGGTTTTGGTTTATTCATTTGGTTTGGTTTGTTGTTGTTTATTTTGTTTTGTTTCATGCAACTTTTACCATACCCTAAGTGGCACGTACCTTGAAGAGGTAACCAGCAATTGGCACTGGGAATTGAACACTCATCTGTTTTTAGCAATGAAAGTTCCTGAAGAGGTACTTTTTGCTCCTACAAATGATATTAACTCAGAAGACATTCCCAGTCATACACTAGATTCTTATTTCCTTTGCGACCCTAGAAGAACTCAGTACTTCCTTCTCAAGTGTGCCCTGTCTGAAACTGAAAAGAACACATATTTTCTTTTCTTTAAATAAACAAATAGAAAAAATAAAATACGATTTTTCACCACATTTTTCTTTTATTTTATCTCCACTTTGAAATCATCTTGGTACTATTATTCCTCAGCTCAATGGAGCAGCTGGACCATGGGGACTACTGTTGCATGAGGCACTTCAAACACAGGCACAGGATTTTTTTTTTATCATTATTATTATTTAAAAAGTGAAAAGAAATTGAGAGTTCAAATCACTTGCACAATGCTGTGAATTTCCACTGATCATTTTCTTTTTAAAATAAAAACCTGGCCTGGGTAATATGATTTAGAGAGACTGAAATTTGCAGCCAAAATTAGTACTTATAGGATGAACATGACTGATTGTAGGAGGCAGAATCTGGCTTTAATTCTGATTGACTACCTACTTGACTTTCATCTTTACCCTTCACTGTTTTACTCTTGCTTCTCCTACTTTAGCTTTAAAGATCACTGAAAATTATAAAATGATGTGTTTGAATTTTCTTCATAGTCTTTTGTATTTCCAGTAGATGTAAATAAAATTTAGGAGACATGATGATGACAGCATTTCTGTCTTCTTTCTGCCATTAAGTTTTAGTTTTTACTCTTCAAAATTTCCCTGAATCCAAATAAACATGGAAATATTATTTTTCTACCTTGCTAAGAATTGGCAAAGAAATATGCCTGGAATGTGTGGAAAATCCATTAGCAAGGAAATTCCAGATATAAGGAATTCCTCTGTTTAAAACTTCAGTAGATGATTTTGAAAAACAGAATCAATTTTATTCTTTAAAAAGTGTTATTATTTTATGTGTATGTGGGGTTTGCTTCCTGATACCAAGTGCCTTCAGAGTGCAGAAATAACTGAAATTACAGGTGATTATTAGGCACCATGTAAGTGCTGGGAATCAAGCCCAGGTTCTCTGGAATAGCAGCTGGTGCTCCTTTTTTCTTTTCTTTTTTTTTAACCTCTGAATATCAGCATAATTACATTTAATACCAAAATCAAAATGAAACCCAAAACGTATTTCCTTTCAGGGTGATCTTCCAATTTCTGCTTTCTCAGAATTGAAAAGTGTATTTGCCTGAACATGGCACAGGTTTTCAGCCAGTGCTCGTAACTACTGAGGCATCTTTCAAATTCTTCAATTTCTGAATTAACTAAGAAAACTCATATTATCATCTTAACTTCCTGTGCTCTAAAGCATTTTGCTTAGATTTAGTTTCTCTGAAGCCATATCAGCACTTGCTCACACATACAGTCTTGAGGAATATAATTCTTAGCTCTGGCAACCTAATAATCATCGTTCTTTCTTTCCCTCGTCTTATTGTGTACTCTGGCTGATGTCACAGCTATTTTTAAAGCAGATCCTGAATTCATGGCCATGATGCTTTTAAGTATATCGTGATCACATAGTTGACTGACATCAAGCGCACTGACATCACCTCCCATTTATGATGCACATACCACTTGCAGAAAGGTCAAAGTTCAAATTAAAGTTTCCACTGATTGTAGATTGCTTTTATACACTCATAAAACTCCAAAATCCAATGCCCAACTAATACAAATCTGGGACCATCAGTCGTAGGTGTCTAACACCTTTTGCTCTTGTATTTTTTAAAGGACAATTTACACATAAGATTCACATTGGAGTACATGGCTCAGTGGGTAAATTTCAGGGTACACACCAGTATGAATATTGAGTTTGATCCCCAACATTCATACAAAGTGGGGCACGAAAATACACCGCACCTGGTGGGCAGGGAGAACTCAGCATTGCTGTTAATTCCTGCCAAGGATGGGGTAAGGTTTATTTAGACTCTTTATTTGTGCTAGAGAACAAGTTCCTCATTAAGCAGGACTCAAGGACAGTGTGTAAAGGGCAGTGCTGGTTCCACGTGACAGCCGGTGTTATCTCTGAGTGGGAGCACATGGGAAAAGGAAAGAAGCTGTCACAAGATCGTGTGATGTGTGTTTCTTCTCCCTGCCTCACTGTGAGCTCCAGCCAGAACTTTTCACCCTTCAGCTCCTACTCTTATGTGAACGATCTTAAGATTTCTCCTAGAAAAATATAACATCAAATTCTTATAATAAGATCCATTATTTCTGTAACCAAAGTGAGAAATAAAATCTTCCTTGAATTGACATGGAAACAATAATATTAGATAAAGCAATAACCACCCATAGTATACAGCAGATACATCTAAGTCTAAGAAAATTAAACTCTCAGAACTATTGTACCAAGGAAATTAGCTTTTTATTATTGTAACATTCAATGACTTTTTCAGTTATGAAGTTCTCAATGTTATGGGAATAATTGATTTAGCCATCTTTAAAAAAAACTTTATGTAGATCAAATGATTTTGTTTCTTTAAAGACTAATAACTTATATAATCAGAAAGAAATAATTATTTTTAAAGTAGAGGTAGATTTACCTTACCACCTAGATAGTACTCAACTGGAAAATAAGCATGTGGGGAACGGCGACCAAACTTCTGAGAAGTGTACCTGAGTGGAACACTAGTGACCTCAGAATGCTAAGAGAAGTGGAACATTGAGGGTAGGAGCTATGGAAACTAGAGGCTTTTCCAATTTAAAAACTGTTTTATTGTTGTCAAGCTTGAATTATTTACTAGCATGCAAAAACATCATATGGTTTAGGGAGAAATTGCATTTAATAGTAGATTTTGTTTTAACTTAATGAAACTTTGGTAGTGTGAGATTTCACCTCTCCAGTCACTAAATAAATAGCATTATGGTAAATTCTAAATATAATTAATGTGTTGTCAGCCTATGTAGAAGGTAGAGAAAGATGAAGGATTGTCTTAGACATGACATGAGCTAGCATATTTTTATCCTACATTTAAGAGTAAATTAAATGACACATGCTGTACCAGCTACATTATGCATTAAAATCTGAAACTGAATTTATTACCACACCTTCTTTTCATTTGTCTAACTAGGCCCACTAATAAGATATGTCATGCAAGAGACACTTTCAGAACACTTGCTTCAGGTACAATTAGTCTGATGAAGCTGACAGAAGTTTATTTTGAAAACTGGCACAATTAATGTACTCAGAGAATATTACAATGGATTATGCTAAGATCTCCTACAAATCAAGAGCCAAAAAGAGCTAAAAATACAGAGAGACAACATAGAGCCTTGCCTATACTTGGTGACTCCCTCACCATTCTGAGTCTGAAATGACTCAAGCCAAACATTTAAAATAGGACAAATGCAAAAAAACATGCTTTCATCATAGCAAACATACTTCCTGAAAATGTAAAATCATCAATTTGTAAGAGTAACTTTATTCCATGATTTGAGTATATAACACGTGCTATATGTGTATATGCAAATATGTCATAAGCAATCTTGTCTTATGTAAATTTGCATGATTTAGTTTTTACATTTTATTTTCATGTATCCCAACTGTTCAGTTTAGGAGGTTAGAATTTTCAGATAAGGACAATTACAGAAATATAATAATAATTATTATATTTTAAGTGTAATAATAAGTTACCAAAGATAAAACACACATTTCAAATTATTTTGGCTATACTTTTATATTTATTTCATAATGTACTTCAGCATCTGAAGTACATTAACAGACTTAATAGATTTTGCATTAAAGTAATTTAATCTTTACACAATAAAATTTCCTTAAATTGTAAAGATTAGAAAGTACAGAGGAAAAAAACAGATTTATGCCAGGATTCTGGGGTGTTTGCTTTCATTTCATGACAAGCTAGGGCGTTTTGCATCTCGGCTCAACATTGCCAACTAGATTCTCTAAGGATGGGTCTCAGAGACATGCATGGATGCTGGCAGGCCCTGGGGGAGAAGTAGCAATGTTCCCATGCAAACAGAAAGGCTAGGTCAACCTCATCGAAAGCCCAGTGCATATTCCAAGTTGTATTTGGATGGCTCAGACATGTGAGAATTGGCTCATCTCCAATCGGAGCACTGGAAACTCTGAACTAAAATTAGTGATACATTTTAGTATAAAAATTTTAGAAATATTTCAATGTTTATACTTTTAGCACATTGGGCTTTACCTTTCAAAAATGTTTTACTTAATATCAAACAAGAAGCAGTTAAAACAACTGAATTTATTATATTCTGAATTACTAACTCTACCATTCATTGACCCTCAATTAATAAATACAGTATGATAATCTTAGTCATAGCTTAATGATATATCAGGTATGAAGCAGATTTGTTTTCTCTAAAATGACTAGTTCTGATTCTGTTTCCTTCACCAATTTTCTCCACTTGAATCTTCAAATACAATTTGATATTTTGATACAAAATTTGATAAAATTTTGATATTTAATTGACTACTTATATATGTGTATAGAATAGATAATACTTCCATGGTGCTTACCATATCTACTCTTATCGTACTTAAACAGCTAGTGTCTAAATTACCACACAAACAGGTTAAATTAGTTGATGGCTATCACTCATCAATAGATACAATAATTGGTTTTCTCCTTTATAAAACATGGAAACTGAGGTACATGACTGTATATCAGTTAAATGAAACTCAGAAATGTAGGGTTCAGAAGTTTTGTGATATTTTGTATTGTGTGCAATATGCAACTCTCTTTGGGATGGTTCCACTCCCTCTCTGTGATTCTTCTTGGCAATTGTATCGTGGCTCTGTCCTCACCAACATCTTAAGATCTTTGCAGAAGTCCAGGCTTCATGATCACTTGTTCACACCAAGGCCTCTCGGGCACTTATGTAGAGACTTCTCTGCTGCTCATCGCCTGGCCTGGGCAGCTCCCAAAACATCAGAGCAACAATTCACAACTCCCTCCTTCTGTCATTAATGCCTCTAAAGTCAGCACCATGTGAGTGAAACTACCAATTTTTGTTGCCATTGTGCCTGCCTTGAATCACAATAACCACACTCTTTGTATTTAGTTGCATTCTGGGAGCAACTAAGTGGAAAGCTTAAATGGATGGGATCTAGCCCAAAGATCTCCCTGTTTTCTTTATTTAACCTCAGAGTAGGAGGGTCTCCATAACTGTGTTAATCTCTGCAACAACTATAGCCTCTCTTTTATCACAAGTCTTGGCTGCAACATTAAACTTCTTAGTCTTCTTTAATCTCCAAGCTGCGTTTGTATTTCTCGATGTATCATTTGCTCTTTTTCATTTTGCCTACTTAAGCCTCATTAATAACTCCATTCCCCTAATTCAGTGTTGCATAGTCTTAAAACTGTCTCCCCAATTACCTTTAAATTTACCCTCAGACAAATCTTGGCACAAGAGAAAAAATGCAACCAGGTTAGAAATGACTGTAGTCTAGTCGCTGTTAGAGTTTTAGATTCCCCCTGAAGTTATCTTGAACTAGACCCATATAGTCTTCGATCTCAGAATTGTCTTCCAGATTTCAACTAGGATGGCTTAATAAGCCTTGACTACAACATTGAATCAGTTTTGACATTTTAGACTAAATTCTCAAAGTATTCTGTATTCTTCTAAAAACACATGATCAGATTCTTCACATAAACACCACACTTCTGATTCCAACTTCTGTATTAGTTATACTTCTATTGTGATAAAGCAACATGACCAAGAAAACTTATAAATTTAAGTTCAAGGAGGAGTCAACATGGGGAGACCAGGGAGGTAGTACGCCAGGTATGCTCTGGCCGGTAAGATGAGCCACGTGGAAATACTTAGATTAATAGAAATTAGTTAATATTTAAGACAGAGCTAGCCTATAAGAAATGATAGTAACTGGCCAATATCATTGTATCAAGTACAGAGTCTCTGTGTGTTACTTGGGGGCTGGTATGGCAGCGGGACCGACCAAATGGCAGGATAAAACTTGCTCACAACATAATGGTGTCAGAAGTGGAACTGAGAACTTTCACTTAAAACTTAACAAAAGCTTAAAAAATAGTTTTTAGAAACAAAAGAACAGAGGCAAGCAGGGCTTCTTGGTAGCAGCATTTTTCTGGGTTGGTCTCTGTTTTGTGAGAGACAAAGACTTGTGCCACTCCTTTAATGGAAGTTTCCAAAATTTGCATAAGTGGCAAAAAACCACACAGATTTTAAAGAGCTCTGCTAACAATTTATTGGTGTGTATGAGAGATGGCAATGGCAGTGACCATATCTCCAAGCCGGCAGCATGCTGTTGGATGCAGCATAGACCAAGGTGGTGAGCACAGCTCTTACTGCTGGCAGTAAAATAGCTGCTGCCATCTTGGATAGACCGCAGCTAAAACTATGGCTTTTGTTTTAGCAATGGCGTTGTTTACCAGATAAAAGACTCATGGACAGAAAAAGATAAAGATTTACAGTAAAGACAGATTCACATTAAGAAAAACCGCTAAATGTTTACACTGTGTTTTAAAATATACATTGGTTTGGGGGAAAAAAAAGACAAAGAATAAAATGGTTTTAAAAAGAGAGCGTGTGACTGGGTGTGGTGGTGCACGCCTTTAATCCCAGCACTCAGGAGGCGGAGACAAACAGATCTCTGTGATTTTAAAGTGAACCTGGTATGTAGAGTAAATTCCAGGACAGATAAAAGTTACAAAGAGAAACCCTGTCTCAAAATAAATAATAAAAAAGCCACGTAAAGATGGAAAGCACAGAGAAACTTTGGATATTGTACGCTGTTCTGTTATCTTTAAATTGTTTGACTGCTGAGGAAATAACAACTACTGATAAAAGAAATGCTGCTGGACTAATCCAATTTATATATTTTAAAAGTGCTTTGACTCCAAAATTTAAATTCAAAGACAAGTTACTGGGGAAAAGGATTTCTATTTTTGTTTCCACAGAAAATGAAAAGCTGTGGATTCCTTCCAGATTAACGTGGTTTGATCAAGCAAGACCCCTTGAAACAGCTCCCCAGGTGATCCAACATTCAAAGCAGTTGGAACAAAAGCAGCCTTGCAGACTACATCCAAGATTTCTGAGTCTTCTTAGCATGCCCATAACAGCGACCCCTACCAGCAGGAAGTAGTTTGGAAAGAACTGCACCCAAATTCCCAAATATTGTTTATAAATGTTTGTTTTCATTTGAGTGGGCTTAGTTATACATGGTTAATGACAACAAGCAATGTTTTTAAAGATAAAAAGGAAATTATGGTATACATATGAATACTTTGCCTTGAAATGGATTTTCATTTACTGATACAAATTTAAGGTCAATTTTGTGATATGTATATTTCTCCTCTTGTTTAGGTATTGTGTTTATATGGCTCATTGAAAAATGTAATGTATAATTTAGTACAATTTATAGAGAGTTACCTTTGATAGTCAAAGCTTCGAGTTGTTAGTTAGGATTTCTAGATATACAGAGATGTATTTGAGATGAATAGGCATTATTCAAACCTTTCAAAGACCAACAGAATATGGCATGTAAATGGTTTAGGGTTTTTCTTGACAGTGAGACATAACTGCTCCTGGCAACACCACCTTCATCAGAAAGGAAGATGGACATTGAAGAAACTTGTTATGAAGTTTACTTTCAATATGACAAGACTAGCCATATGGGCAAGATACTGCTCTTGTCTAGATGTTTGACTTTATGCTGTAGAAACTGGACAGGCAGGACCCACAGGTAAGTGACTGCTGAAACAAGATAGACAGTGCTACTGGGTTCCTGCTTCATGAAAGAGTCTGTCAGACACACTATGGCCTGTGGACTGAAGTTGAAACATTACAGAAGAAATTTGGGTGAATGACCAGGCAGTGTCTCTGTCATTCTAAAGTTTATGTATTAGCCTTCTGTGGTCTTTGAAGGAGTTGAAGATAGTTATGGTTATAGTTTTCCTTAGTTAGGATTAAAGATAAGTTACATATAGGACTTTAGACTCACAAAGATATGAAAAATGAGGGAATATTTTCTTAAATATTACTACATATTAATGGACAATATATTGTTAACAATGATTCTAATTTGATAACTGTTGTGTGGTATATTTTGCTATGCTAAGGTTAAAACCCTTCTTTTATTTTAGGCAGAAAAGAGGATATGATGGGAGATGTTATTCTGTAAATATGTTTCTCATACTGGATAATGAATAAAGCACTGTGGCCAATGGGAAAGCAAGCTAGGAGGGACTAGGAGACAAGGAGTAAAGAGGAAGTAGGAAGAAGGAGTCAGCATGGAGAGCCTGGAGAGGTAGCATGCCAGCCTCTGGCCGGAAAGATGAGCCACATGGAAATACTTAGATTAATAGAAATGGGTTAATAATTAAGACAGAGCTATCTGATAAACAATGATAGTAAATGGCCAACAACACTATATCAAATACAGAGTCTCTGTGTGTTTTGGGGGGCTGGCATGGCAGCGGGACCAGACCCGTGGCAGGGAAAAACCTGCTCATAACACAATATGACCAAGAAAATTTATAAGAAAAAAAAAAAAAACAACAAAAACAACAAAAAAAGAGAGTTAGTTTTGGCTTATAGTTCCAAAGGGTTAGACTCTATAATGGAGGGGATAGCATGCAGACAACATAGCGGCCAGAGCAGGAAGTTGATATCTCATATCCTTTTCTGCAAGAATAAATCAGAGAAAGAGGAAAACGGAAATAAAGTGAGAATGAGGCTGAGTAATCACAACACCTGGCCCAAGTGATGAACTTCCTACAAAGCTCCGAAGTCTCCTCAAATAATGTCACCAACCAGAGAACAAGGAAAGTTTGAGACAGGGAGTCATGCCGCTCAACGGCCTTGAGCTTGCTATGAGGCTGAGACTAGCCTTGAAATCATGATCCTCCTGCCTCCACATCCCAAGTACCTGGTATTTACCACTATACAAAACTTAAGGTTTTTGTGTTTCTGAACCGGACCCTATCCTGCTAGTTACAAAGGGCAAGTTTCAAACAAAGCATGAAGTTACAATTCATAGAAAGTTGCATAATCACCATATGATAGAGATTTTTATATCATTTTTTTGCAGATTTGTGAAGGCAAAATTTAAATACCATAACATTCACCAAGTATAATTTGTAATTCAATGACATTTTGAAATTTCATAAATGTGACATCATTGCTTTAATCCTATTTCAAAGCATTCTCTTCATCATTTCAAGAATTTCCCTCATAATTTTCCACTTTGAATCCTCTCAAGCACTTCAAGAATATAAAATATCTGGTAAAAGTGTCGCATGCTGCAATGCTAGCCATTGGAAGACTCAAGCAGAAGGGTTATGCCTTCAAAGTCAGCCTGTGCTACAAAGTATATTACTAGAGATCCCAGATGACATGGTGAGAGCCTGTGTCACATATCCATCCTCTTCCCAAAATATAAATAATAAATTATGATATTGATTTATAATGAGCTTACTTACAATGAGCTAATCATTTAACTCTGGCATTTCCTCTAGATCTTATCAAAAATCAGACCCTTGTGGAGAAATACAGTATAGCAAGCAAGGTGAAAACAACCAGACACTGGAAGTAGTAGCTAAGACCTGATCTCAAATGAGATCATAAAGAGTTTCACCCACACACTAAAGTACAACACTGCAACTCTTCTTGTGGAAAGGGTTTTTTTTTTTCATAAAACATATTCATGGTAATCTACAAATGGCCCAGAATTAATTTTTGATGTGAATTTGTTACTTACTTGTGTTTTAATTTATAATAAAGCAAGCATAGATGTGAAAACTGAATCTTGAAATTTTGCAAATTTTCAAACCTGGAATAATGGTGATTTTTACACTTGAAATGAACTGTGTGACAGTAAAGGTATTTATTGGGGCCAGTGATTCACATGTGCCTCCTGCAAAGCAGACAAACATGGAAGGAATAGGAGACTCATTCTAGTTTGGATCCTATCACAGAGCTAGGTCTAAAAGACATGCTACTTGACCTTTGCCAGAGTGAAAATGGCTGGATTTGGAAGGAGACTTCAGGAAAAAAAAAGTCATGTTGCTCCTACAGAAGAGAACCAAAATCAGAGGAGCCAACGAAATCTGAGTTTCATCCTTACAATATCCTCCTGAGGCTTTAACTGATGGTAGGGATTCATAAAAATCTTAACTTTCTTCAAAAAAAAAGAAGTTGAAACACAAGATTACATAAGAGAAGCAAAGAGAAGCAAATGGAACTTACCTCTTTAAATGCATACAACATTTTTCTGAGGTCCACAGAAGTAACACCACTGATAGAAGAAACAGAAAAACGATGGATAGAAAAGTGGCCTGTATGAGGAACTTATTTTTCTTTTATTGGCAAGTTTTGATGTGAAAAGGAGGCAAACAAGCTTTTCCCCAAGAAAGAGCCACTCCAAGACAAAATGAGAAATATAAGAAACATCGGACATATGCTACCTGGTAAGGCTTCGCAGATTAGGGAGATTCCTAGGACAGAATAATAAATGGCAAAGTTTGAGCAATGAATTAGCAGTGTTCTGAGTTAAATGGCCTGAGAAAATCCCCGACTCCCACATAATGAAAATCCACAAGGGTCCTGTGCTCCAGAAACCAGCCAAACTCCAAGATTTCTCAAGACTGTACCCAGACTTCACCCATCCTGGAAAGAAAGATATCTATTTTGCATGTCTTAACAGAAAAACATAGACAACTGAAGTAGATAACTGGTGCACATACGAGTTTCACTGGACTGCTCAAATACAGATTAATATAATTTTATTCACGAAGAAATCACTTACACGGGATGGCCGCAAGTCCCTGCTCCGAGGATCCATACTGGCTGCTCTCATTGACCCAATGGGGAGCAAGAGAGAGAAAGCCTGTCCCTGACACCAGACCAAAAAACCACAAGCTCAAGTACACAACTGTGACCACACCCAAGCTGGCGTAGTCAGTGCCACAGGTACAGCTGGGTAGATCTCTCACTACAGACAAGTTTGTAGACATTATTTAGATTCATATTTTTGTTATATTTTGACTAACATTCAACAATACAATAGATTATATAACTTCTAAAGTGGGAGGGAAAAACCATCAGGCAATGAGAATAAAACCACAGATGTGAGTGATATTGGATCATTAGAAAGACTATTCTATGAACAAATGGAAAAATAACTAAGAAAGAAGAGGAATTTCACCAAGCCATTGGGCTTATAAAAAGGAATTTATTACAAGTTGATTAACAAAGTTTAAAATTTAAATGTAACAACAAAGAATGGAATCAACAAGAGAAATGGACATGAGGGGAGTAGGGAGGGGGTAATTACAAGAAAATATAATATGCTTCATATATGCATGAAAATATAATGATGAACTCCATTGCTTTGTATGCTACTTAAAAATAATTAAAATGAGTCTAATATATCAAGATAGTAAAACATCTAAAGACGAGGTAAAAACAAAAAAAAATGAATTGTTAAAATTAGACAACTTGATTAATTAATCTAAAACCATAAGACGAAGAGTAGAGATATTTCAAAATGTTTCTTTTACTCTATGGAATCTTATTGTTCATTCTTTAAATACTCTGCTTCAATCATATATATATGTGTGTGTGTGTATGTATATGTACATATATATATATATATATTGCATTTATATATGTCACTGTTACATTGCTGAGAAGCAACAACATAACCAATGCAATTTGCATTAAAATAAAGCAGTTAATTGGGGCTAGCTTGCAGTTTCAGAGGATAATTCCATAACTCTCATGACAGAAAACATATACCAGGCATACAGTCCTGGTGCTCAAGCAATAGCTGGGAGCTTATAATATACACAAGAATTTGGAGGCAGTGGGTGGTGTAGGGGTAGAACAAGAGACAGGGCCGGTCATGGGTATTTGAAACCTCAAAAATCCACCCACAATGGCACACTCTCTCCAAGTTTACACCTAATCCCTCTTAAAACAGTTCCACCAACTATGAACCAAATATTTAAATAAATTAGTCTATTGATCTATTGGGTGGTGATTCTCATTGAAACCTCCCCAAGATAATAAGCACATTGTTTTCCCTAAGGATATATATATATATAATTTTACCTTTATATGTCTTAGTCCCAGCACTATTGAATTATTTATTTAGTACTTTATCTCAATAGCTTCCTAATTATTATATTTTGTCTGTTTTCTTCAAACATACTGTACATACTTTCATTATTTCATATGAGTAACAAAAAGTTTTCATTATTTGTACTTGGTCACATCACCTTCAAAGGATAAAAATTTAAAGGAAATATTTATAAGGTATAAATTCTTTTGTATTATCCCTCTGCCTTCAAGACAAAGATCTTATAAATATCTGTAGAGTCAAACTAAATGTCTATCAGCATACATACATACATACATACATGACAGATAGGAAACAAAAATTGGAAAGTACTTCAAAGCAAAAATATGTAACCTTCATGCGTCTGCATCAGGTCTTATGCATATGTGCCATTGTTGTGTAGCTTAGTGTTATTGTGGGACTCTTAATGGTGGGAGCATATATGTCTCTGACTCTTTTGCTCTTGGGACTCTTCCCCATATTGGCTTGCCTTGTCCAGCCTAGATACGAAGGCTTTTGCCTTGTTTCTTTGTACTTTGTTTTATACTGTTGAACTGTTGTATCTTGGAGGATTGCTCTTTCCGAAAGAGGAAATAAAACTGAAGTAGACTGGGAAACGAAGAAATTTGGGGAGGGAAGATCTGGGAAAAGTGGAGAGGGGAAACTGGTTTTATTTTCAATAAAAATAATTTTTTTAAAATGTGTTTTTTTTTAAGATAAACATAATTTAACTTAACAATAAAAAATGCCACCACCAAACTACTTTTCAGACATTCAAATTATGGGCACTCTTCTTTAGTTAAAATGATTTTATGTAAGCTAATTGTGTCACAAGTCACATTCAATGTAAGGATAGTGATCCATCTGTAAGGAATATGGCATTGCATAAAACTAAACTTTTAACACAGAAGGTGATGTATTGGAAGGATTTCGTTTTTCCTCTGAAGTGAAATGCCCTTTCCTTACTAAAAATCCAGATGAGAAAGAATAAGGGTCTCAACTGCTGACTCCCACAGGCACTCCTGGAAACCCATTGGCTGCAGGGAGCCAGGCAATCTTCACTCTCCTTCTTGTCCTGGGATCCCGAACCCCAAGACTTAACCTCAACTTTTCAGCAGACCACTGGCTAGGACCTGTTCTTCCCCTCTCCTCCCATTTCCAAGCATCTACTCAGATCCTCGTGGCACACTCTGCTTCCTCCAACCCTCTCCCCGCCTGTAGATCCTTTCAGATTCCCCTTCTAGCCCACCTCCATTCCTTTGTATCAGCTTCCAAAACCTGGATACGCCAGGAATTTCCATGGGCCACACTGGGCAGGATCTCAGAATGGTGAGCCACAGTCACCACACTCTACCAAGAACCAGAGAGAACAGGAGAAGCCAAGGAACTGAACACAAGAAATAGACAGTGGGAGGATGACAGTGTCTTCAACCAATTGTTCTCGGTGGTTGCATGTAAAAAGTACCAACTAGATCCAGACATATCACCCTGCACAAAACTCAACTCCAAGTGGGTAAAAAGACTTCAACATAAAACCAGATACACTGAATCTGATGGAAAAGTAAGTGGAGAATGTTTTGTAGTTACCTAACAGACTAGCACAAAACAAAAGTATTTTCCCTGTAGGTTCCTTTTGGGGCCATAGAGAAAGGATCTCTTCCAACTTCCACTGGGCCCCAGAATCTCTCCATCTCTGAGTCTTTGGCAGCCTAACTCTAGATCCTCTTCTCTCATTAGTTGTTCTTTCTCTCTCTCTTCCAAATTTCACTCATATAGAGACAGAATTTATTGAATTATCACCTATTCTAGTATAGCATGACCTTATCTCAACTTCATTTCCAAAGACATCTCATTTGCATGCAAAGGCAATTAATATTGGAGTATGTATTTTAGGATGCAATAAAAATGCATAAACTATACAAAAATGACATGATCTATTTAAAATATAAACAAACCCATAGCATTTAAAATGAACTTATGGAAAATACACTGCCGGCAAAACATTAAGTGACTGACTGAAGACTCCTGTCATCTGTGTCCATGTATTTTTTGTATCAGAATGATGTCTATGGATTAAAATAGTAAGGTAATTGACTATTATTTAATTGCATATTATTTAAACATTCTAAGACATAAGACTGTCTATTTTAAAATTTCTGTCGACTGTGCATATCTGAACAAATGCAGCTGAGGGAGTAAATGATTTGACTCTCTGAGCTCTATTTTGAAAGGTGAATTTTGGAATCCTAGGTTCTGCCCTTTGAAGAATTATAATTTTAAAATGTATCCCATGCTTTGTGTCAGGATTTTACAGTGTTGTTGTCCTTATGTTAACCCTTAATATATTTAAAACACTTTGCTCAAATCACAAAAGGTCTAAAACCACTATGTGGCTTATGACTAAACAAGGGAAATATGTAACATGGTCATGGACTCCATCTAAAATTACAAATAAATACAAACTGCCAAGATTCACACTGGTGGTTGTTGTTCTTTTGCAGCTGCTATTGCCTAAGAAACACAAACACGAGACTTAGCGCCCACTTGGAGTTTATTGAGAGAGGGGAGAGGAAAAGGGGGGTAGCTGGTGGCCAACCAAAAGCGGAGAGAGAGAGAAAGAAAGACAGAAGGGCCTCAGAGAGAGATAGAGCAAGAGAGCAAGAGAGCAGGAGCAGAGAGGTGCGCTTGCTTTAAAAGGGGAGCTTGTGCATGTGTAACTGGGTCCCCTGCGCAGCCAGGTAAAAGCTTGAACAGCTAGGTAAAGCCTGACATAGTGATTACGTGGCCACAGGTGTCCTGCCCATCAGAGGCGGGGTCCACAGACTGCTGAGCCCCAACATTCCCACCTCTTATTGTTATTAAAAAGGTGGGAGTTGGGCATGGCCCAACAGGGTCTGGAGACTGCAGGTTTCTAACAGTGGTGACGTCTAAAATAGAAGAAACTGTAAAACAACAAGGAGTGCACGAGGAGATATTGAAAAGAAAAAAAAAATGGTAATAAGTTGGAAAGTAAGTTTCATTAGCTCTACAGGGGTTTCTAGACAACAGAAAGCAACCAAGGGACTTGAAAGGGTAAAGTATTACCTTTGTCTTTAGAAGAAAATAGATAAAATTTCTAGTTACATATATCAAGTGTGTAGGAAATGATAGCTATGAGTTGATTTTAAGCAAATCCTTGTTGCCATCGGTGGCACACACCTTTGATTCCAGCACTCAGGAAGCAGAGGCAGGCAGATCTCTGTGAGTTCGAGTCTAGCCTGGTCTATATAGAGAGTTCCAGGACAGGCTACAAAGCAATACAGAGAAACTCTGTCTTGAAAAACAAAAACAAAAAACAAATTAAAACAAACAACAAACAAAAAAACAAAAAAGAAGAAGCAGAAGCAGAAGCAGCAGCAGCAGCAGCAGCAGCAGCAGCAGCAGCAGCAGAAGAAGAAGAAGAAGAAGAAGAAGAAGAAGAAGAAGAAGAAGAAGAAGAAGAAGAAGAAGAAGAAGAAGAAGAAGAAGAAGAAGAAGAAGAAGAAGAAAAGAAAATTCAAACCCTCTACATTGCTAAAGCGGTCTCATTTTCAAAAGTGCCATCATAAAACTTATAAAACTAAAATTAAGTATACCTGCTTACCCAAGCTTGTAGCCTGATTGAATGAAAGGGGAAGACATAGCTTATCAATGCCTGTGTCACTGCTTTCAAGTCACAAGGCTGTAATTTACATATTGTCCTGATAACAGCATATGCCACTTGAAAGGGAAACTATGGCTGAGCACTAGAGCTGTGATTCAGTGGCCAGCATGCCCACTTATAGATCAATGTGCTGCAATCAATTCTGCAATACTATTCAATTAAAGGGAGAACTCTGTCAGCATTTATATTTCCAAATTAAAACACCTCACAGACTAACAGGAGCTACACAGGTCCAAGTACCTAGGCAAGACATGGCTGAGCACATAATGACCCAGGCAATTGCCTGCCTGCAGCCCCTCTCACCCCAAGTGAGCAATTCACCACCACAAAAACAACTTCAAGACTACTTAGCAAGAGACTGTGACTCTGAGGCTCAAATGAGCCTAACTCTGTGGAGGCTGGTCTTATCACGTATGGTATAAATCAACTACAGTTGCAAGTAATGACTTAATGAAATTCTCAAAAGCAACTCCATTTGCTTTAAAATGAGAGAGAAAAATCTCCTTCATTATGTCAGAAAGTAAGGTATTCGCAGAAAAGGTAGAGAATTTGTCATAAAGAGATAGTTGAATGAAAATAACAAATCTATCTCTAGTTCAATCAATATATTTACTCTAAAGTTTGGAGTTTACTTCCTCAGCTATGGATTTCTTATTTCTCAAAGTGAAAATTCCTCTGACTAATATGTTGTTTCCAATGTGCTTGATGGTAGAACTAGTCCCTGACATGATACAATACTAGACCACCTTGTGGTGAAATATACTTCTATAACTATTTCTGTTTTCTCTATAAACATGTCTATTGCATAGGCTTAAATATTTTATTTCACTTTCTGTTATGGCAAAATTTGATAATTATACAGTGCACGTAATTTATATCCCAGCTGAATTTTTAGTGTGTTGAACAATTTTAGAAGTTCTAAACAAGATAAATACTGATAATATAATTTTTAAACAATTTTAAAAATGAACCCGGGACTGTCACTGAGGTCTAGACGCAGTGCCCTTCTTATTAATGCATTCAATACAATATGTTGTAATTTATGGTGGATGTTTTCCCATAGTTACTTTCTTGTAATTTATGACAGACACAGATTTAAAAGAAACAGAAGGTGGATGTTTTCCCACAATTAATTTTTTTAAGTTTTCAGTTTCCAGAGGTATACTGTCAAAAACATATGACAGAAAATTCTGCATGTAAAATTCTGTATATAAAATAATGTAGGGAATTTAAAGCAACTTTTAGTATAATCTGTTCTAATTACTCCATTTTATTAGTTGTTACAGTTGTTTCTCACTCAGCCTTGCTTATAAATGCATCTTACAATAGCAGACACATAGGAAAAATGTCAACTCTGGGGTTTGTATTTTCTGTAGTTTCACGCACTCCTTGAGGTCTTGGAAAGTGTCCCCAATAGACTAGGAGCAGCATCTGTAAAGTTTTGAGGAAAACGTAGGAGTGAAATTCTTTCTTCCCTCATGAACTGGTTGAACTTGCTATGTATTGCTTGTCTATTTTCACCTACAGTGCATAAAATTTGTATATATTTCATCTTTAGAACCAGAACCACAATCTTTACCTACTACTTAAAAAAAAATCACTTTGTCCATTTCATGGGCAGTCTTAACAAACTAAACCTCTTTTTACATTATTTTAGAATCAAAATGATTTTGCTGAACAACATAGTTGGGTTTCAGTATTATTTATTTCAGGTGGTTGTTAAAATAGGACAAATGTGAATTTTTATCCATAGAGCTTCTATTTTATTGCAATGTTATTTTATTGTAATATTCTCTTCATAGTATTTGCATGCAAGTTCATGCACATATATTGACCTCCTAGTTTATTTTTATTATGAAAGGACACATGAGTCAGATGAATTAGCTGGACATACTTGAATAATAACATGGATAATCACAGTAACCACTTATATATCTAACGAGTTCAGAGAAAAAAAATGACCTACCCCCTCAGATCCCTTCACAACTTGTCCTCAAGCCTTCTTGAGATAATACGATGATTATCACTCTCATAATGATGGTCACTCTCATAAATTTCTTTATAGTTCTATCTCTTATAAGCACATAAAATTGATCAGAGTTCTGTCTCTTTTACTTCATATCCATAAAAAAATAAAAATCAAAGGACATTAGTTTATTGCCTTTCTTGTGTGCAATATATATCATGTTATTAAGATGCAGGCATGGTATTAAAGTTAGCTTTGGTTTGTTTAGTTGATTGATATAGATCCTTGCATTTAGTAAATATGGCAAAATGTGTTTGTCTGCTCTAGTATATATGACTATGGAGTCATTTTTCTTATCAGGACAATTCTAAACAAATCTTCAAAAAGATTCTCTGCTTGCCCCTATGCCTCTTCCTCCAAGTGAGGATTTGTTTGTTCCTAACCCCATGAGCACACTCATAATGTTAACTTCAGCAAATAAAGCCCAAAGAATTCAAACTGCCTATAAAGTATGTATCCAAACTGATTATGGATGATGACTTTTATTGCTTCACAAATCCTCCAGCATACAGAATTTCCCAGTTTTCAAATGATTATTAAGAATATTATCAACTATTTACACGATGCTGTTGTTTGAGTTTCCTTTTATTTTAAGGTCTTCAACATTTTTGAAGCTTTTAAGTAAGTATTTTGCTTAATGGTACATTCTGTACATTTCCTAGATTTGAATTTCTCATCAGTTGGATACACAATAATCATTCCTCTCTCTTTGAGCATAGTCTTTGCACACATGATACAAATCTTGAATCAAAATTAAGTTATTATGCTTTAATGCAGATACATTTATTGGGGTTTTTTTTGTATTGTACAAGTAAGATGGATTTGAAAAAAGTCACTACTGTTATTATTGACTAAAATAATATTTTCCTTTCTCCTTAAAATCTTGAGCATTTCCAGTGCCACATCTGCATTAAAGAAATACAACATACAGGTAGAATATTGAACAAGAATTTAGAAAAATTTTGCAAAATTTTGCAGTTTCTCCCAGCTCATATGATCAGATATGCACAAACACTAACAACTGTCACATTGGTTCCCAAATTAGGACTCCCTTAAATATTATTAATGTTATAATTTTGGCCTAGCATGTTTCAAAATACATACAAATTAAGCCACGCAGTATATACCACCTTGCCTCTTCTCCTTACTTTTTTGGAGGGATCTAACCATACCTTTTCATTACCAGGTAGCTTTCTTTACAATTAGCAGATGGAAACGATATCCATCTTTACTGAACTAGATATGGAGGAGTTTTACCCAGCTACAGATTATGTGAATAATGTGATTCTGAAAATTTTCAGAAATATTTGATGCACATATAAATTCACTTATTCAGAATGATCATAGAATAAAGCCACTAAGCCTTAGGATATGTTTGTGTTCCATTTGGGGAAATACTACTAATGCTCTTTCCTGACTGTATTTTCCCTCATTTGTTGTGCTAAAATTTTGCTGGGCTTCTAAACCCATCATGCCTTAAATTTAATTAGTTCTGGAAAAAGATGCTGCTATTTTATCTTTAAATACTGCTTTTGAACTATTTCTCCTACCCATTTCTCTCGAGACACCAATGATACGGTCTTTTACGGCCTCTATTTGTAATATTTTTTTCTCTCATCTCTGATTGGAGAGTGCCTGTCTGTCAATACTGCATTTTCGATGCTTCTTTAGATCTATTTTCCAGTTGGCTGATTCTTTCTCCAGGAATGTCTAGCTGCCCACAGGTGTAAAATATGCTTTCAGAATGCTTCAGTGGTAACTTCCCTTTGTTCCTCTTAAGGGTTCAATTACATGTACACTGTTAAATAATTTTTTGGTTGGGTCTTACTTAAATGTATTTGATCATATTTTTTTCCACTGAAAATTTTTATAAGTTCCAAAACTCTCCACAAGTGTACTGATATTAGTTGGGATAAGTTATTAATTTGTAGCTGAATATAGAAAGTTGAAGTTATTGCTTATTTCTGAACTTTCTACACGTGTCACTGCCTCATGCTAACTCTGTTCCATTGACTTTGTTTAATTGTTTTTAATAATCTGATTTCTATTTCACTAAAAAGCCCTTGGTGCAGCTGAGATGGATCTCTGAAAAAGTATGCACTGCCTTCCAGAGGATCCAGTTGAAATCCCAGCATCCACAACCCTGGCTCTGAGATACCTAACACCTCAGAACTCTCTGGCCTCCTGCACTCAAACGCAGACAAATATGTACACACACACACACACACACACACACACACACACACACACAGAAACACACACACCACATACCCACACATACCGCGTACATAATACACATACACACACACACACACACACACACACACACACACACACACGCATAAACTCAACACATATGCACACATACATATATCCCACACACGGCACACATACACTCACCACACACACATACCACATACATACATACATACATACATACATACATACACATACCACATACACTTACCACACACACACATACACACACACACACACACACACACCTTCACACACATTCACACATACACTCACCCTGGATACAAGCCACATGCACAACATATATACACATAGAGACTCCACACACACCCACACAAACCACGCATCACACACACACACACATACACACACACACACACATATACTTACACACATACACACTATACTTACACACACACACACACACACACACACGACATACACACATATCACTTAATTTTTAATAAGGATATCTTTTTGTAATACATATATTATTTTTGAATCTTCACTGACAGAAATAAGAAGTTGAACTCTGGTCCATGGTGCAACCTAAATCTTGGGTATAGAGGCATGTGCTTTCAATCCGAGTACTCGTGAGGCAGAGGCAGGAGAAGATCTTTGAGTTCAAGGTCTGGTCTACAGAAGAAGTTCTAGGATAGACAGAGCTGTTACAGAGAAACCCTATCTCAAAAAACAAAGCAAGTGAGTAGCTGATTTCAAAACACAATAAAGTATTTTAACTTTCTGTATAGTCTTCTACTTTTATGTATGTATTATTTTACATAGCATGTGCATTAGTACAAAAGCACAACTTTAGACATGAAATTAATTCTGTTATAGACAGGTGTGGATTATGCTACTTAGTAAGAGTTTCATATCTATAAACATTTAATATAGCTACTATTTGTAACATTAAATAAAATAATGATAGACAAATAATATTGCTTCTTTAGATAAGAGTATTAGTAAGACATATTGATTAATTTGCTAAGATTATTTTCAAATGATACACTTAAAAATTAGGAGATTAACAAAATTAAGATTCAAATAAAAACTTTTCTAAATCCAAAATGACATTGTATATAGATATTTTATCTTAGCCTGCATCTCTGTATTTCATTTCATATTGCTTTCAATTTCTCATTTTCATAAATATTGAATTTCTTTCCCCTTTCATGCCTTTTAATCCATATGATATTATAGGTTTCACATTTTCTATAACATTCAATTATTACTATTTTATACCGTCACTCAATTCTATTAATGTTTAAGTTATCCAGTTTATAGTAAGTATTTATAAACTAATACTTCCTCTGAGAGCTCTCATCCAGTAATGAAATCTTCTGGAGGTATTAATAATGTACAATGAATGTCAGATATTTTACAAACCTTAGTGTTAAAATATTTGTCTATTTCCTTAACTTGCTTAACAATTTTATTTTGCTCTTAAAAAGCTGAAGTAATTCCAAAAATATATGATTACTAAATCATCCCTTATATGCAACATGGGGAGTATAATTCTGGATCTCATAAGCTAAAATAGAGAAACATCACATATTTTTCTGGGGGAAATGCTAAACCATATATATTGTGGATACATTCAACATGTTTCTTTCTTAGAGTCTTACACTCTGAATTTTAGCTAATGATTATTTTTATCTTTAAAGCAAGATAATTACCCAACTGGCACAAAAGCTTGACAAGCAGTTCATTGCTGAGACAAAACTTCTCATACAAATCATTAAATTAAAATTAGAAAATGTAAAATACTCATTTTAACGGAAGCTTATTAACAATGAAAGTGCATCCCAAAGTTGATTTCATCTTCCCTTTAATGTTGATCTAACCAGACACAAGTAGCTTGTTTACCTTACTAATCTGCCGGTTTTGAAAATATTAAAAAATGTGAGATACACATGCTAACACATATACTTTGCATAGCTGATTGAAATTCAATTGATGAAAATTTAATTGAAATTCATGGCTATAGTTCCATAAGATATTCTAGATACAATAGTTCCGGTATCGTCTATATTCATTGATACACATACCTGATACAACTCCGAGCCCTGTCATAACTATCATGTAAACAAAACTATTTTTTTTTGGGTCAAGATATGAAGGATGCTTCTGAGGTTAACGGATTTAAAGCTTTTGTGGCTTAAACAAACCCATTAATATAAAGCTATCTATCAACCAATAGGAAGAATCCCCGCCAGCTGGCCAGGAGACAATTCTCCTGCAGCCAGGCCCCTCCACTGCCATCTCCCAGCTGCATCAGAAGGCCCCATAGGCACAGCCCCTATCTGCCCCGATTGGAGGAAAAGTGCCAATTGGAGAAAGAACTTACACCTGTATCTGTAATTACCGCAAACCCAGATGGAATAAAGGCAGTATTAGCATACATTCAACAACCTAAAGAGCAATACGCTACCACCAGAACATAGGCGTTCTACAACAGCAAGACCTGAATTTCCCAACAAGGGTGAAGCAGTAGAAAATGACGTTAAAAAATGACTATGAAGATGAGCGAGGCCCTTAAGGAGGAAATGAAAGCGTGTAGATCTGGGTAAAAATTCTTTCTCTCCTATTTTCATGTCACTTTTTCCTTTTCATTTTTTTATTAAACGTAGTAAACAAAGTATTTTTTTTTAATCCCCAATATCAACCCCTTACTTAATTGGCCTCTTCTTTGTTAATTATTTCATTTCACACCGACATGTATTATGCCCACATGAATGTCTGTACACCACCTGTAAGAAGTGCCTGAGAAGGCCGGCAGAGGACACTGGATTCACTGGAACTATCGATGGATTTTGACCTCACTTGGTTGGAGGCTGGGAATTGAACCTGGGTCGCCTTTGAGAACAGCCATTTCTCAGGAAGAGCAATCGGTGCTCTTAACTGCTGAGCCAACTCCTCCTGCTGGCCCAGATTTGTCAAAGCGGTTTGTCACCGTTAACGAATAACATTTTCTCAGGCACATAAGCAGAGAATGCTAATGCACACTTACAGCTTTTTCATTTTCCAACTTTTCCACCAAAGTCTTCGCCCTGTTTCTGTGCGGTCCTGTAGGACTCCACTACCACCGAGCAGTGGTCCACTCACGCACAATCCCTCGCTGCTTTTTTCAATTAACTCCAATGAACCATTGCGAAGAAAAATCATGCTTGCTAACCTTGCCAAAATTGGATGTTATTCTTAGCGAAAGCTACTTATGGAAAAATACTAACCTCCTTTGTCTCAATAAATAAACAAACGCTCCAAATGCTATAATGTCCTTGCCCCCTTCTCTATCCGAGCTCCAATCCATCTCATTTCTCTTCCTTGCTGTCCGCCTTTACCCATCCTTCCTTTTCTTCTTCCCTCCTTCTCTCTCTTTCACTTTTTATAATTTTATAATCAATTTTTATAATTTTTTATAAATTTTGGGTGTTTCTTGGTTTTGATTTTTGATTTTTTTCTGAGACAGGTTTTCTCTGTATATCCCTGGCTGTCCTGAAACTTGCCCTGTAGACCAGGATGGCATCGAACTCACAGAGATCTGTTTACCTCTGCCTCTCAAGTACTTAAAGTCATGTGCCTCTCTCTCACCCTTTTCATAAATCATAATCATTTTGAAATTTATGAAATAATAAATTGAAAAATGTAGATAAATATTTTTAAAGATTCAGAGCATGACGTTGAGGTTGGGTAAAATGCGCTTTTTTTTTTTTTTTACTTATTAGGTCAATTGCTATAACTAAATGGTTTGTTTGTTGGTCCTTTCCTATTGAATTATGCCCCTGGTAGGTGAAATCCCAAGTCAAGAGAAAAACAAATCAGGCACCAAGTACTAAATTCTAGGAGACTGAATTACTTTTTCCACAGAGTAGTAATAGTTTGGAAATTCAAATATAACAGACTTATTTAAAGCCATGTTCTAGCTAAAGCTCACTCCGTGTATGCTGTTCTCTCTCTCCCTCCATCCCTGTTCCTCTCCCTATCTCTCCCTGTCTCTCTTCTCTCCCCCACTCCGTGTTTGTATTAAACTACATATATACATACATACATATATATATATTATTTATCAATAATTTATTTATTTATCAAATAACTCTACTTATTACTAGAAGCAGAAGGCATTTCAATAGGATTCTAAGTAAAGCTTAATATACAGTATCAACCAAATATAAACACACATATCCATGTGTTTCACTTTTCTTGTCTTTCTGAATTACTATGAGGAAAATCATTTAATATGTGAACAGCTTCGTAATTATTGGTAGTATATAGTAACACAGCGACTAACTTAGCCAATATCCCTCGACTGTCATCTCCCTACTTTGCTACATATTGTTACATTTTTATGGCAGAATTAGTAAAATTGATAAAATATTAAGAATGGTAACTTGGTAAAATAAGATGAATAGCTTATAAGGTAAAATAGCTTAAATTTTTTCCCTTTACAACAATATTTTATAGCTATTATGACATTTATAGATGCTTTTTTATTCCCTTAATTACTGGTGATGGTTTAAATATATTTTATTAGATATCAATTAATAAATTCAAAGAAGTAAAATTTATTTTAAAATGTTTTATAAATCACTACTTTCTAATTTTAGGTTTATTTTTATATATATTATTTATCTCTCTCTCTCTCTCTCTCTCTCTCTCGTGTGTGTGTGTGTGTGTGTGTGTGTGTGTGTGTGTGTGTGTGTGTGTACATGTGTGTACTACCACATGTATGTAGGCACCCAAAAGGGGAAAGAAGAGAGAATCTCATAGTTTGAAGTTAGAACTGGCTGTAAGTCCCGAGATATATGTGATGGAAGACAAAGTCAGGATCTTAGGAGAGCAGTAAGCATCTTAATGCTCAGAGTCATTTACTTGAAAATAAAAGATCTTTACTTAGTCTTCTTAGCATTATGGCTCTTATGGCCTTTCGTATTTCCTGCCCCTCTTCCTTGGTGACCCCAGGATCATGGAAGATGAAATGTGTTATGAAGGTCCTATTTAGAGTCTAGCATTTCACAGGCATTTATTCTCTGCTCTTTTACCAGTTTGGTCTTGTATATTAATTGCAAAAGGAAGCTTGGATGAGGGTTGATAGCCACACCAATATAGGTGGAAGGGTTATAATTCAGACGGTACCCTGAAACTATACCCAATTTATTGATGCAGTGTAGGTTAATTTCTACATTCTTTATTTTGCATGTGGTATCTGAAGACTATAAGATATCAGTTAATGTTGGTGAAAACATCATCAATGATATATGTAATGCAGATATAGTCAAGGGAATATAAAATAATGAGAATGTTTAAGGCTCTATTTAGTAAAATTGGCACCTATGGTAACTAAAGATGGTAGTCTCAAAAAAGAGGGGTTATACGAGTAAACCCCAATAGCTCTACACCACAACTCCAAGTGTGTTTGGTAGATCCTGCTATAGTTGTGATCTCAAATGTCCCCAAGGGTCCTTATGTGGTTGGATACTTCCCAGAGTGACACTATTGGGAAGTTTTACAAACTGTAGCTGTCAGAAGGAGTAAAGATGGATTGTGTTCTTGGTGGAGATCATGGAATTCTGACCAGTAGTCAATAATTTTGTTTCCTAACCAAAACACAAGCCATTTTTTTTTTCTGCCACATCTTCCTGGTCCTGATAAGCAACATGATTACCAGTGTCTATGTGCAGTAGGTAAACTCAACCCAGTCCCAAACTGGGTTTCTAAAACTTGGAGTTCAAGTAAGGCTTTTTTTATGTAAATTGATTAGCCTGGGCACTTTGTTATTGTGAATTAAGGCAAGAACTGTAGATCCTAAGATAAACCTGCTCAGAGAAACGTTTCAACACTGTTTACAAAAAGCAAAAGCTAGGAAGACACAAAGCTAGTCCAAAATTCAGCAAAAGTAACCTACAGTTACAGAGATACTGAAAATCAAGACATACAAGGATATTATGGCACACTAGGGAACAATCCATACAGAAGTTAGCACCTGGCAAGGGCTCAGGGGTAGAAGATGTGAAGTAGAATAAGGCCAAAGTTGAAAACAAACAAGTTGGAAAAAAAAAAAAAGAAAAGAAAAGATGTTAAAACTCATCTTCAATAGACTTGAGAGAATTCACCTTTGCATATTCCCCTGTAAGAATATGTTATCCCCTTTGAGGAAGACAACATGTTCCAAAGATCCTCTGAATATTTATACAATGCCTAGCATTAATACAAAAACCATAATAGTGACTTTAGTGAGCACAAATGATAAAACAAATGAGGAAAAATAATTAAACAAATCAGGTATACTAGCTATGAAATCCAAGTTTAAAATATATGTCACTGATAACAATGAGGAAAATAGAGAAAATACAATGTCAGTTTAAAGTGTGAGTCCTTACAATGTCCTAGACATAAAAATGCAGCAACTAGTTACTATGAATTTTAGCTTAGCTTCAGCATGTGAAGAACAGTTTAGAAGATGTCACTCCAGTCTTTGCAACAAGACAAAGCAGGACAAAAGAAAATCAATGACTTTTATTGAACTCATCAGAGAAGTGAGATTACAGGGCAAATTGCCACCATGAAATCTGGCAAGACAGGCAGCTCACAAGTCACAGCCAAGAAGGAATACTTGAACCACAATTCTCATGAACAGAATTATTGTAGCTATATGAAATTTCTGTGGACCCAGTCTCAGAAGGAGCTGGATGATTTGCAAGCCCACTACTTCCAAAATAAATACCAGAAGAAAAATCTCTTTGTAAATCTGACAGGGGAAGCAGAAGAATAGCAATTGTTGAGTATTCTCTGAAAGTTGTATGTTAATAATTCCTGTTCTCTAAGAGAGAAAACTTCCAAACCTTCATTACAAGTAGAGAAAGGAAAGAATTCATTCTCAGTTCTCCTTTAACTCTAAAAAGCATGGGAGATTTATTTGTTTGTTTGTTTGTTTGTTTGTTTGTTTAAAAGAGCTAAACACCGGGAAACCTTTATGTATGTCATAGCACAATGACATAAATTTGCAAACACTTAGAAATTTAGTCTCAGGATCATAGAGGGTACCCCTTCTATATTCCTTTATACCACTGTACTAGAGCCATAATTGTACATTACAGCTGAAATAGCTAAAATACTCAGACTTTCTCCTAGAAGGAACACTAAAAGTTAAGGCAGAAATGAATATAGAGACAATGTCATAGGCATGGAACACGGTATCTTACACTCAGTGGCTGTTTGCCTCAGGTCTGCTGTTGAGTGAGTATGTGACGCTTGCTGTTGTAGTTTTGTTCTTTTGGCTCTTTGCAGGTCCCACTACCCAGCTCCCAAATACATCACACACAGAGGCTTATTCTTAGACATGAATGCCCAGCCTTAGCTTGGCTTGTTTCTAGCCAGATTTTATTTTTTTTTAATTAACAAGTCTACCTTTTCCCTTTGAACTTTACCTTTCTTATTTCTTCATTATCTTACTTTCCTTCTTACTCTGTAGCTGGCTAGGTGGCTGTGTGTCTGGGTGTCTGGGTGTCTTGGTGACTAGGCAGCTGGGAGGCCGGGCCCTGACATCCTCTCCTTGTTCTCTAGTTCCTCCTTCTCTTCCTTGTTTCTCCTTATACTCTCTACCTGCCAGCCCTGTGTATCCTTGATCCTGCATTGATATTAGCCATTCAGTTCTTTATTAGGACCACCTGGTGTTTTAGTCCTGCACAGTAACACAGCTTCATAGAGTTAAACAAATGCAGCATAAACAAAATTCACACACCTTAAAATAATATCCCCTACAAAGGATTTTTTAAAAAATAGCAAATGTCAACTTAATCTACTGAAAAGTTGAGCCTCTGAACATTCCTGTGGATTAGCTTGATTAGGATAATTGATAGGGGAAGACCAGCCCATTACAAGCAATACCATTCTCTAGGTGAGAATCAGGACTGTATAAGGGGCACAAAAGAAGGTGAACACGTGAATTCACCTTCCTCTGCTTCATAAATACACATGCAATTTGACCACCTACCTCAAGCTCCCCTGGCCATGACCATCTCACAGTAATGGGCCCTTCCCATTGACTGTGAGCCATCACAAATCATCCCTTTCTTAAATTACTTCTGAAGGCATTTTATCATAGCAAAAGAAATGTAACTAAGAAAATATATTAGCAAATAACTCAGTGATGCACAAAAAGAAATCAGCATATGTTCTTAATTAAGTTTCACTGCAACCTTTGAAAACTGATAGATTAACTCACCACACTAAAAACTGTACAGGAAAAATGATGTGATCATCTTCATTGACAAGGAAAACCTAATGACAAAAACCATCTTCATTCACATTTTTAAAATATCTCTTTGAATTCTAAGTATAGAGACTTTCATATTTGATGGGGAATAACAGGAAAAAAAAAACCTGAACAAACCTGGATCTGAAGAGTGGATGAGAAAGTGATAAGTAACATTAAGTGTGTTTGGAAAAATCCCATATAAAAGGCTGTTACTATATAACATACAGGCACATAATCGTATCACCAAATAATAAGCCTAATGCCAGGTGTGGGATCTCAAGCATTTGGTCAGTAGTGTCTGCAAGAACCCCAAAACACTACAATCTTTGCTATTGTTATTGTTTTTGTTTGCCCTCCATTGCTTGAGGGTAAGACTCTATTGCTGACAACACAATTTGATCATGTGATGTGGAGAAATGAAACTAAGACTGACTGGGAAATTTCTCCCTGCTTGCTAGCTTTCATAATTCAGAAAGTACTACATAGGGTACTGTCAGAGAAAAAAAAAATCATTCACATATTACCTAGATACTAATACAACTAGCTATCATAACAACCATTGGCCTGGCAAGATATGTCCGTAGTTACAATAGCACAACTATATGGGAATAATCAACATCTTTCTGATTGAATCTAAAGTCCATACTACATAAAGATACACTCATCTGTTATTGTAAATCTTATCATCAGTTCATGAATGTGGAGCTCCCATGCCCCCTACCCCACAGAGAGAGGACATATTCATATAGCTGTGGTATTTAAGTATAAAATAAACTGTTGAAAAATAATAAGGAAATGTCTGAGTTGTTTTTTTTTATTATTATTTTGTTTAGTGAAGGGTGAGCATAGTCACCAATGAGGTTAGAATGGTATTAGCAAAACAATGAGAGAAAAGTGTCTGAGAATTTAAGACTAAACAGAAAGAAAGCTTATATTGCTTTGGAGAAATTTAAATTCTAAAATATATCAAGTAGAGATTTTTAACATCTGAGCCACATCACCATGATGGAAAAGCTAAATGTGTGCGGGAATTAATAAACTCGCCATGTACACTAAGTGCAACCATTAGATCTTGTGCATGTGTCCGAATATCAAATCACATCCCAATAATAGGCATTATCAATCACAGACAATGGATTGAAGGGTGAAGGAAGGAAAGGAGCAAGAAAAAGAAGGGAAAATAAGGTAAGGGAAGGGGAAAGGAGTAAGGAAGAGAAAAAGGAAGAAGAAGAAGAGAAAAAAGGAGATAGGGAAGGAAAGAATTATGATAATCATCCAAGAATGAAAAGATTTTGAGAAATACTTCAACACACTCCATCAAAGTAAGATTTGTGATAGGACTTAACTCTGAAAGATGTATATGAGGAATCCTGCCTCAGTTTCTATCATTGCACAGTGGCTTGTCTAAGCTTCCACCAGAGACTTCAGGCAACTTTAATTTTTATAGTTACTTCTCGGTTTCAAGATCTTTCAACAATGAGTTTGATCCACTCAGCTTAGGACATGAGCCCACAACACAACACAACACAACACAACACAACACAACACAAAACACAGTTCTAATAGGTAAGTATTAATAGTCTCTGTTCCTCCTAATTGCATCATCTAGGCTTTCCCGTGTTTAGTTAGGAAGAATACTATGATCAACACCAGTCACCACTAGATACTGTGGTATCTGGAGGAAAACATTGGAGACAAGACTCTCTTGTCAGCTAACAATCCATGTGACATAGCCTACTCTACTGTCATCATTTTCACGAATGTTCCCCTCTGGGCAATGTGGGTCAAGTTGATGGTATTTCAATCACATTTCTTCCCGCAAGGAACTCCATATAAATAATTAAGATGCAAGCTCCTTCTTGTTTGCTTTCTATCAGCTTTTTGATCTTATGCATGTTCTCCCTGTGTTTTTGTATGCTGTTTGTCAAGTCATATGATGCAGCTATGTAATATATTTGAAATAAAGTGGATTTTTTTTTCATAAAAGCATCTCAAAACTACTACCATGGAGAGTGTTGTTTCTACGAAGTGGCCATTGTGGGGAAAAAATGCTGCCTGTTCTTGAATGTAGGATCCCTTGATGTGAAGCAATCTCCCTGCCCAAGAGATTTGAATACGATCTGCAGTGGGACAGTTTATGCTCCCCTAGGCTATAAGAAACATATGCAGTTTGGAATTAGCTAAAGACAGATGAGATGCCTGCCTTTTCAGCACCAAGAATTTCCTGGGTAGATGATTTCATATGCTCTTAGACACAGTAGCTCTTGGGCATCCCTGCTTAATCACTTTATCTCCATATTTGTGTGGACATCAGCTTACCATGAGGATTCTGAATCCAGGGAAAGCAAACATGTGAAACTAAGGCAAATCCTCTCTCTAACTCTCGGGGAATAATCTACACAGAAGGCTGAGTTTTCAAAATATTTCAAAGCCTCCCTTCACAGTGTATGAAAGATTGGGCCTGGGCCATTACAAGTCTCAGGGTTGGAACTGGAGGACACATCACAACAGAAAGATGAAAATCCCACGCATAGCCAAAGTTCTGTCCTGGCTTTTCCAGTTAAAATATGTAAAGCATTTAATGTCTGAGCCAATATGGGTATCTAGATGTATAAATGACAAGTTCTTCAGGGAGGACACACATTTTGGAAACCAATATATACCCTCTCCCATGACTGAACAGGAAGCTTTTCTCCAAAAGTTATCCAAATTCTCCCAAGAAGCAAATGAGTCTGCTGCCATTTGAAAATTTTACAAGAGCTCTATTATTTCTGCATCAAAAATCTTGTAAATGATATAGATAAAGAATAGAGAAAAAAATGAAGAATAATTCTTCAGCATGCCAATATTAAGGGCTGCTGTCTAGTTAAGATGACCAAGTACAGCTTTGAACAGTTTTCAACATGCATCAAAGCAGAGCACTCAGAAAAGGGGATTTCTAGAGTCTAGGGCAAGATAAAGAATTTTCACACTTGACATTAAAAATGTGCACGTACAGGGAAAATGTGATAAGCTGTACCTCTTCAAAATTCAAAGCTATTGTTCTGCAAACTTCCTGTCAAGTGGATGACAAAGGAAGTTTCAGACTCGATAAAAACATTTAACAAGGATCTGATGAAGTGTATGGAGAGGCACAGGAACACACAGTTCACAGCTGCACATCTACAGATACACACACACACACACACACACACACACACACACATAGTTCACCCACACATACACGTGGAGAAAGGCACAGTTTCCATACATACAGCAATATACTCTCCACACCACAGAGGTGTGCAGTGCACTCGTACATTCAGGGTCACACAATTCACATACAGAGACAGAGGAAAACCTAGTTCACATGTAAACACATGCAGTCACAGGCAGAGTGACTCAGTTCACAGACATACAGAACACAGAGTTCACACACACATGCATGAATGCACACACATACACAAAGAGGAATCCACTTGATGAACTCCCCCCACACACAAAGGAAAATACTGTTCACTCACAAACATACATGCAGAGAAACTGACAGATACATACAAACAGTAGAACACACAACACACATTCACATACATACATACACACATACATGCATGCAGAGGAACACATAGTTGACAAACACATACAAAGGAATATACTGTTCACACAGAGACATGCATGCAAAGAAACTCACAGTCTACACACACACACACACACACACACACACACACACACACACACAGAGGATCACACTGATCAAAGGCACACAGGCACACATATACACAAACTCCATATCTTCACCCAACTACACTCATGTGGAGCTCTCAGAATACGTACTGAAAGAGGAAGCATCTACCTGCAGTTGAAAGATATAGGGGACAAGCCAAATCAACAGAGGTTTAAGATGATGGTATTTTTCTGGCACTTGCCAGAAATTATGTCAAAGGATAGTAGTGACAGAACACATGTTGTCAGGATAATCCATGCTAAAAGTAACAGAAAAACCACACTCTAATAAAACCCATCTGTGTAAAAAATCCATATACTGATACCTTAACAAATCAGACTGGTGAAGACTTGGGACCCAATCTGAATCCAAAAATAATTTACTGAGTCATGGGTATGGTTCACACAATGTAGTAAGAACTATACAAAAATAATCAGTCAGTTTGGTGGTATTAAATCTCAGAAAGACGAAAACTCTAATGCTTAAGAGTCTATGACCTGGAAACTAAGTGATGGGCAAAATATGGGGAAAACAAACATTAAATGGAAGCCAAAATGCTGTCAAAGGTGCTCTATTACAGAGCATTAAAATGAGGAACCCATGTACATTTATATTAGGTATGCACAATATCAGACATATACAAAATTACTAAGATCTGACTGAGATAATTTCCATCAAATTGGAATTGAGAGAGTAATTAAACATCCTGAATTTATGTCATGAAGTGAGAACTTTGTCCATCTCTCACAACAAAATGCTTGTTTAAATGAGTGAGCCTTCAGTGTTGCTGGGGGAGCAGTTGGATATACAGGAATGAAGAAAATAAGTGTGTATAAGACAAATTCATGTCTATTGCTTTTATTAGAGTGACGGTATACACCATAAGGCAAAAGGAAAAAAATAAAACATCCTGAGAAAGGGGTACAATAAAAATAAAATAAGAATTGAGCGGCTACATGCATACTGAATTATGTATCATATAATTCTTCCTTATTAAGACAAAGAATGACCCATAAGTTAGTGAGTGAACAGGTATGTTGCTTAGAACTTGAAATCCGTATCTTGATAGACTTTGGACTGTTTTATTCATTTATTTATTTTTAACTTAGGTTGTAGAAATAAGGGGGGGTGAAGCTTGAAGGCGTAATAAACCCTCAATTTTTTAATGCAGGCTTTGTTACGAAGGAAAATTTAAACAAAAGGAGATGAGGACACTTCGAAATCGTATAGACAATTCAACTAAATATGGGATTAGGGAGAAATCTAGTGCTAGAGAAACTCCCAGGAATCCTCAAGGACGACCCAAGCTAAGACTCCTAGAAATAGTGGAGAGGGTGCCTGAACTGCCCTTCCCCTGTAATCTGATGATGACCTCCCTGCTAGAACCTGTAAGGATTCAGGCATTATGCTGGCCTGCCCCTATCACCTGGAAAATGCTCTCAGGCAGTACCCTGGCTAGCCCAGGTAAAAAGGACCCCTTTAAAAGAAAGACCTGTACCCACTTACACTATTTGACGTTCTCTTCCCCCCCTCTCCTCCCTGTCCTTCCCCTGAGCCAGACAGGATTTTTCCTGTCTCCCTATTCTCTTCTGACCTCTCTGCATCTCTGTGTCTCTTTACCTCTATTCTATTTCCTTCCCCTTCCCTCCTCTTTCTAATAAAACTTCTCGCTTAAGCTCTCTTTGCCTGGCATGTTTGTCCCTCTGCCTTGGTCACCCTCGTCTGCCATGGATGGAATCTGCCAAGGTCCCCCATGTGCTGATTCCTAATAGAAACTGCATCCAGTAACTGATGGAAGCAGATGCAGAGATCCACAGCCAAGCTCTGGGCTGGCCTACCTCCAGGAGTCCAGTCAAAGAGAGGAAAGAGGGATTATATGAGCAAAGGGGTCAAGATCATAATGGGGAAACCCACAGAGACAGCTTTTGGGAGCTCACAGACTCGGGATTGATAGATGGAGAACCTGCACAGGACCGAACTAGGACCTCTGAATGTAGATAACAGTTCTGTAGCTTGCACTGTTGGTGGGGCCACTGGAAGTGGAACCATGATTTATCCCCAGTGCATGAGCTGACATTTGGAGCCCATTACCTAGGGAGGGATACCTTGCTCAACCTCAATATGGGGGAGGGGGCTTGGTCCTGCCTCTTTGATAACTAACTTTGTTGACTCCCCAAGGGAGACCTTACCCTTACTAAGGAATGGATGGGGATTGGAAGGGGGGAAAGTGGGGAGGAGTGGAGGGGGTTGGGTGGGGTGGGACTGTGGTGGTATGTAAAATTAAAAAAAAATAAAACTTTTAAATAAATAAATAAAAATTTAAAAAGTATACCAATCATGAAAAAACATTTAAAAAAATTAAAAACCGGGATTCAAAATTGAAGAGAACAAAATAAAACTGAAATTAATTAGGGAGAGGGTTAGCAAAGACACTGACTGCAAATTCTTTGGAGGCATTTATCTGGGTGGGGATAGATTCAGACGAACCTTAGTTTATAAAATAGAAACAAAATTTTTTGCAAACTTCTATATGGGAACCACACCATGAAAGGAATCCATTAAGGAAGCTTGGGTCCTCGTGAAATGGTTTTCCCATGTTAGTGTCAAATATGCATGATACAGGTAACCAGAAACTTAGCAATGAAAAGAGCTTGAGGGAAGCAGAGTGAGATAATCTTAGTGAAAATTGAAATTCAGTTCTGAGAGAAATATTGACTACAGTGCTGTGGAGGCATGAAAAAAAGGCACTGTGGTGAAAATTTACAATGGCATAGGGACTTGGGGTGGGCATTTGAGATGATCCCCTTGTGATATATGTCTCTCTCTTCTTTCTTCCTATCTGAAGAGAAAATGTGAGCTTCTGCTAAGCATGCAGAGCATAGTGAGGGAAAAAGGAAATTTTACAAAGCTGAAAAATTATTTTAAGACATTGATTACACAGGTGGTCAAAGGGTCAGTGATGCTGATGATTATAAATGAATAGTCTCATTGATCTGCCTGCTAGTGCAGCGCTTACTCTACAAGGTTCAACAATCTAAGTAGAGATATAAAGAAAGCCAATATTATAGCCTTCTGCATGCTGAGCTGAATGGGGCAATATAGGCAGACAAATAGAATTGTGAGTGTGTGAACCAGATAGTCACGTAGTACATAATGCCACCTCAGCTATCAACAAGCTGCATATATGTCAGGCATTCTAAAAATATATATAATGCAGCTGAACAAAATGCAGTTGTCCTTACATCGAATGCTAGCACACAATGCATGCCTCACAAATCTTTGGAACTGTTGGTAAAAACAAACCTAAAAGCTGCATGGAAACAAAGCTACAACCAGCATGAGAGCCTAGCACAGCCAATAATGAGCACTATATAATGCTTTACAATAAAAATCAGGTAAGGTTTTACATTGTTATAATTATTTCATCATCTTTACATAGAAGCATGAGTTCCTTCAACTTCTTTTCTAAAAGTGGTATCCACACAGAGCAGATTTGCCTTTTTCTGAATAGAAATAGAGAAGTGGATGGGGGGATTAGAGGGAAGGTGAGTGAGAACTGGGAGGGAAAAATACAATTAGGATGTGAAATAGATGTTGGATAATTAAATAGTTATACAGATGATAGGTTGATAGATAGGTGATAGATAGATGATAGATAGATAGATAGATAGATAGATAGATAGATAGATAGATAGATGCTAACCTAACCATATTATAACCTCAGGAGTTCTTCTATCAAATAATCAAGAGGGAGTGACTGTCATCAGAAGTTGACATCTGAGGCCATGCTGTTGTTCCTGAAGACCTTTACTTTTGTTTGTGTTTTGTGTTTGTTTTCTTATAGACAATAATTCACTCTGTAGCCAAGGCTGGACTGTAATTCTCTGTCTGACTGACTCATACTTCAAATCTAGGATTACTATTGTGTGCTACCTAGGTTGTTTCTGAAAATTTTCTGTACAAATCTGTGATTGTGGGAGACAGGAATGATTATTTCTCTGTATAGGCATAAGTCAATGTGTGTGGCTGTGATTTAGTTCTAGAGAAAAAATATTAAAGAATGAATTAAAGATAGAGGAGTACAAACACATAACAAATAATGTTTGTTATTACAAAAGAGTTAAAAACCTGTACGTAGTTTGTGAAGCAAAAAAGTCATTGCAAACTAGGATCAGTTATTCTACTATTACTTAGCTCAATGCTTCTAAAGTCTACAATAATTTATAGTGATATCCCAGGCATGAAAATTCCTTACCATTAAATCATCTACATCCACTGCAATACCTAGGACAAAATCCCTATATAGATGCATCATAATTTCTTTTACACAATATTTTTCTTTTTATGATTAATAATAAAACATTGTTTTCAAATCATCCATAATATCTAATAAGGGAGTATGATGCACAGGTTTGTAGTTTAAAATCAATAGCTTCTAAGAACCTAAGAGCATATACCATATAGCCTAGACAGTCTATACTGTCTAAGTTTGTATATCATTATCTGTGATTTTGCAGAGTAATGAATATATTTGTTGATGCTGTCTCATGTTTTCCCCACTGTTAATTGATACATAGTTCTAATATAATAATAGAATATAAAGAGAACTATGATGTGGCATAAGAAGGAAGGTGAAGACTGACACAGAAGAAGTAGAAAACTTTCTGGGTTTGGGAAGTAAAGTAGTATCACATATTAGAATTCTGGTTTGCTATCATGGAAGTAGAAAAAGTCGATGCACCAGAGATATATTTGTCCGATTAAATTTCCCTGATACCTAAAAAGCCAGCTTGTTGCAACTTAATAACTGACACGTGTTCCCATGACATATGTGATAGATATGCTTGTTGTGGTATACATAGAGAATTATTACAAACAGCATAATGCAATGTGGAAAGTTAACGCATCTATTGTTAGTACAACCAAACTCAGTTTTATTGTTCTGCCACTGAATATCTGTACTGCCTAGTTGAATAATTTTCTCATCTCATCCAAAGGGCTTATATATGATTTATACCCAGTGGAGTAGAAAAATTAAGTATTTTTAGAAATTTAAGACAAAAACCCTTAGGAATAATGTAATTGACCAAGTCATTTTATAAGGGCAAAAAGCTGAGAACTTTTAAATGTGCTTAAATTCAACAAATTCAAGTGCAACAAGACAAACTACTTGCTTAATTCATCTGCGGTATTTTTTATTTCCATTATTTTAGCAAGTGAATAATAAGGTAACATGAGCAATTATCAACCTTGTATCCAAAAAAATTAAATAAATAATGGATGCAACATCTGTAAAGAGAGAAATCCCTTCATAGAGAGTTGATTACAAAATTTAGATATGCAATGGATAAATTGAAGTAATTCATGGTCAAGCTCTAAAGAATACGATGAATATTTTAAAATATGGGTATAATATTAAAATGCTGGTCAGAAAGCATGACCTACACCCTGAAAATCAATATGCTCAAAAAATTATGACCTAAGGCATCTAACAAAATATAGTCATGTGAAGATTAAAAGCAATAATTAAATATCATAGATTCAAAGGTGTCTGAATTTGTGTTTAATATTTAGTACTTATGATTTATAAGAAAATATAGTAGTCAGAGATGAGACAGCAGGGTGTAGAAAAATCACAGGATGTCAAGGCCCAAATGGATGCTCTTTACTATGTGTTTAAAGACAGTAAAGTAATATGTAAGTAACTTTTCTGACTCATACCATTCTTTTAGAAACTTTATTATTTTATAATCAATACCTTACCATTCCATGCTATCACTTTCTTACGGAAATAAGTAAAAGAAAGGAATATTTATGTTCCTTTTAACATCAAGGATAATCTTATGAAAATATTTTTATTTAAAAAATTGTTTTTCACTTTATATGCCAACTCCAGTTCACTCTCCTTCCCCTTCTCTCCCTCCACCTCCTCCCTTCCCATACCCCCCCCCAAACCACTCCTCATAGGGAGTAAGGCTTTCCTTGGCCAGTTCATAAAGTCTGGTATACCGAATTGAGGCAGGACCAAGCTCTTCCCACATGTATCAAGGTTGAGCAAGACATCCCACCATAGAGAATGGATTCCAAAACACCAGTTCATGCCGCTGGTTAGGTCCTGTCAGCACCCACTCAGTCCACCTGCCAACTGGTCAAGTTACATAGCTGTTACACCATTCAGTGAGTCTAATTCAGTCCTATGCAGGTTCCCCAGCTGTCAATCTATAGTCCATGAGCTCTCACAAGCTTGGGTCAGCTGTCTCTGTGGTCTTCCCTATCATTGTCTTGAACCCTCTTTGTTTATATGATCCCTCTTCCCTCTCATCATCTGAACTCTAGGAGCTCAGCCCAGTGTTTGGCTGTTGATTACTCCATCTGCTTTCATCTTAATCAAAGTAGAATTTTGACTGTCTCAAAAATGACGAAAATGATTACACACTTTTTTTTTTTAAGAAAAAGCTTTCTAAACTCTTGTCATGAAATTGAAAAGAGATATTTTGTTTTAGGGAAGGAAAAGGCTTATTATAAACTAGCCAAAAGTACATTCTATACTCCAAAAGAAACATTGATTCTGATCATTTCATAGTAGTGTACTTGAACACAAAATTTATACTACATTTTTTAAATGTTATTTGATCCTATGTAGTCAGAAAATGACTATGAAAATGAAATCACAACAGGAGATGCTTATTTTAAGCAGTATATGCAGAAGTTCTGATTTGAATTTGGCAAGACTTCAGGAAAAAATAGCTTCATATTTTAATTTTTAAAAGTGTCCACAAAATGAAAAGTATGATAAAGAAAAATGGGAATACCACAATTCTAATTATATGATTTTTACTTAATATACGACAATACATTAATATCTCTGTACAAGATACCCAACATATTATTGAAAATGTTACAAATTACCTCATTGACTGAAGTCAAACATTATTGAAGAGCTACTGTCATTCACTATCCAAGGTAGTGAGGAGGGTAAATGAAATATCTTTTGGGTAATTATCTTTGTATTTTCAATATTGTTTTTCTGACAACATAAGCCCCAAATAAAAGCAAACAAAATATTTCCTAATGAAGAACAATGTTTTATTATTTTGCTATAGTATTAGTCAAATTGTTATTTATTAGAAATAGGGACAATAACCTTACAATTCACAATTTAAATTGGATCAACCAAGCCGAGACTAGATGCTCTAGTCACAACTGAGAACAAATGCAGAGATCTAACATATACAGACACGAACTTGGAACATAGGAACCAACAAGAATACCAAGTATATAATAATTCAGAGGCAGAAAAGAACTGGAGAATGCAAACAAAAAGCTTTCCAACCATCTTACTATAGGGGTGACTTAGAAAAATATGGGATAAAGGGAACAGGAAAAACCAAATTACTATGCTGCAATTTTGCTCCTTGTCAAAAGCAAGTAATGATGAGTCCCACCAGGAAAAGCAAAATTGAGAGTTGAGAAATTGCATGAAATGACCATAAAATGGGAGACACAGTGTTTTTGAACAAGGAAAGGTGCTTCCATTAGGTTCTGTTATATACAATATTTCCTATTTGTCCATGATATGCAACTCAATCATTATTACATAGCAGGGAAAACTCAGTCTTCAATCCATCACACATTTACTGAAATGGAAAACAAATAATACAGAAGGTTAATGTCATGAAAGGAGTAATTTTCCAGTTATACTAGACCTGAAATGAATCAATAAAAGAACAGATACATCAGTATATGAGCAGAGGAATAAAAGTACTGAATAAACTCATTAGCCCAGAAAAGTGCCAATAAGAAAAGGCAATGGGAATTATCACACTAGGCTCATAGAAGAGGGGTTATTTTTGCCAACCTTGCCATGCTCTGATGATCCAATTCAATAAAAATATAAATGAGTATATGATACATCTATAGTCATCAGGTAGAGTCCAAAGGTATCAAACAAACACTGAATTAGAATTTCACTATATACTTGCGTCATTCAGACTCTCCATCTAGCAGGAAACAAGGAGAGTGTCTCTTTTTTCTTTCCTGTCACTTTTTATTCATATATATTAATTATACAAAGGAGTTGTTTTTTTATTACAGCCTCTCTCTCTTTAATGTTTTGCCATGGGTGTCAGGTCCCCTAGAACTGGAGTTACAGACAGCTCTGAGCTGCCATGTGAGTGCTGGAAATTGAATCAGGTCCTCTGGAAGAGCAGTCAGTGCTCTTAACCACTAAGCCATCTCTCCAGTCCCAGGGTGGTCATATTTATATATTAATCTTACCAATTCATGAGCAGAGGAGCTCTTCCCATCCTTTGATATTTTATTTCATTTTTTTAATTCAGTGTTTTAAGTTATTAACATATAAGTCTTTCACTTGTTTGGTTACAGTCACCCCAAGATATATTATATTTTGAGGCTATTTGAAATGCTCAATACTCTGAAGGCTACCAAATGAGAAAAGTAAGCATTACTGTAGCTACAAACTACTCAATCTATAAAGGTGTTCTGCCTGAAGACACTCTACTTCCATGGTGGCAGAAACCCTCCGTAGAGTAAGAAAATTATCTTATTTGACTTAAGGCCCTATCCATGAGATGGAACCCATACCAGATGCAACTTGTGTGACCTGAAACTGGAGACTAGATGGTCCAAGGCCCTAGGGGACATCCAAATACCACAAAAGAAACAACAGCAAAAATGACATTCCGCTATACTCCTAGGTCAAGGCTTTGCTCAATTGTCACCAGAGAAACTTCTTCCTGCCGAAAATGGGAACAACTACAGTGACCTAAGAGCCAGCAAGCGTGCAGAGCGGGAGCAACATTAGGACACTCAACCATAAATGAAATGTTGTCATCAAATTGTTTCTTTCACAGAGTTGGGGGCCCTGTGGAAGAGAAGACAGAAAAAGAGTAAGTGCCAGGAAGAATAGAGGACACCAAAGATGCAAGGCTTTCTAAATACAGCAGGACCAATGCATACAACGTACTCACAAAATGTGAGGCTCCTGCACAAGTCCTGTACTTGCCTGTACCAGACAGGGAGCTGAAAGAAGTAGACAATTTCCCCAATCCATAACCCACAAGCTATTTTTCATTGTTGATCACTTGCAAATAGAAAATGAGTTTTCTTGCAAATGGAAAATGAGTTTTATCTAAGAGAGTCTTACTATAGATAGCCCTTATACCCAGAAAGAGATAGCCAACAGAAAAGATGCTCAATGGTATCTTTGGAGGATTCCTGTGCCATACGTTCATATCAGGTTTTGTGTATATTTTTGGTTTTTGGGCTATGTGGGATCTCTGACTATGCAAATGTCTTTGCTTCTATATCTGTTTCTTGAACATTTTCTTGAGTTCTTTTCCTTCTTTTTTGCTTAATTTGTCCTATTCATATTTGACTACTTTTGGTTTATCTTATTATGTTGTATTATTTATTATCATTTAGAACATGGTTTGCTTTATACAAAGAGACAGAAAGAGAATGGATTGAGATCAGAGGGGATGTAGAGGGAAGGAGTAGAGAGAAGAAAAAATTGTAATTTTAATATACTATATGAAAAAAAAATTTATAATCAATAAGATAAAAGAACAGAAAAAAATTGTTAAAAGTTTCTAATTACATTCTCAAGACATGAAAACTGTAATTTCTGAATTAAAGAATAATTTTGTATGTTTTACAAGAAGTTAGCCTTGGCATAGTAGAATCTATGCATAACAATGGGAAAATAATAAATTATCCATAGTGAAGAAATGGTGAGAAGAAATACTAAATAAAATAAATTGGACAGAAGTATAATTATCTCAATAACAATACCAAGTGGTTGAACATAGATGGATAAATAGATAGATAGATAGATGATAGATAGATAGATAGATAGATAGATAGATAGATAGATAGATGATAGATAATAGACAAATTATATATAGGTGACTACAGAACTAACTAATCTCTCTTCTAGGATTTAATTCTCCAAGATTGCATGAGATTCTCCTATGTATGTGTCAAGTGGCATGCATTAATTTTACAGAAATAATGAGATTATCATTTTTATTCCACAATTAAAAAGCTAAACTATCTGATACTTTTGCAAGAAGAAAGAGAGACAACTTTGAACTTCCTGGCTGTGTCCTATGATGACACACTGTATCTCTGTTTTAAAAATTCTTCAAAACAGCTCAAGAGGATTATAAGAATCTCAAGCTATAAAGTGCACAGTTGCAGCATAATGGGATAATTTCTTTATGATTCCCATGGAGAGATAAAATGTGAAATAAAAAGTATACCTAAGAAACAGTTGCACTAATTTTATATGGAAATACAGACACTGAAAATTAAGTGAACAGTCTAATTGACTGCTATAAGGCATTTGTTAGAAATCCAGCAGGTAGCCTCACAGATTTACCCTGTTTCCATCCTGCCAGAGTATAAAGTAATTCCTCTATTTAAGGCATCAAAGTGTCACTTTTCATTATTTTTATCGTAAATGTGCCCGACAAATGACTAAGCAGAAGGTAAAGTCAATAAATACAGTGACATAAATAACTTGGAGTCAGGATCTTAAGGATTTATTCTTGGCTTCTTCAGCAACGTGCTTGATGATCGTTGGCAAGTCACTTAACCTTCTTGTATTGCAGAGAAAGTGAGGACAAAAGTGAACGCTCAGACATACTGTGAGATTCTGTGACTAATGCTGCTAACTAATTCAGAATGAGTCAGTATCCATGTACCTCTGCCATAATTAACGGCATTATTAATTAGTCCTCAAGGAACTATAAATACATGCCTTATATTCGACTCTCAGGGTGTCTGCTGCTCTGTTTTAAAATCTACAGGGTTTTTCCTTCTCATAAAATATATCCAGAAGCAACTCTATTTTCACTCCATTTTCCCTACAAAACTTTTCTGCGAACCTCTTAAAGAGACGTGTCTGTGGTGTGTGTCACCACAGTCACTGTTTCTCTAGAAAACAGAACAGGCAGATTTTCCTCATCATTGCTTCATCCAATCTGATTCCATCACCGATTAACTGAACACTGTCAAATGCAAACATAAATAATTATTCATCGTTTTATGGCACTAGCATTTTGTAGATCCTAACATATATTTTAGAAATATTTCCTTCTCTTGTAATCCCTTTGGCTGGGCCCTACTCATACACACACAAACACATACACACATACACATATATTTGTGTATGTATGTATGTATGTGGAATGTGTATGAATATGTAATGCATGTGTGTTAAAAGCAGACAAAATAAACCTATTCAGTGAATGTAACCACATTGGGAAGAGGAACAAATACAAGAATTCCAGTCACAACAAAGCCACAAAATCTGACTTCAGACTGCTGATATGAAGTTTAGGCTTACTAGAAGATAATAGCCATGCATAACTGAGAAGTCCTGGGCAAAGTATGATTCCATCCATCATCGAGCCATTGTTGTCTGATCTCAGGTTTCTTCTTCAAGAAGTTTGTCAATATGATTTTTACATCAAATTTGGAGGGTCCCAATGTCCATCCTTTAATCCTTCCTGATTGTCTAGTCCACGCCTTTTATTAACACAGGGGACTCTCCACCTCCATTTGTGTTGTAAGTGGAATAATCTGACTCACTGTTGAAGACAGACTGTCTATTATCTTTGGCCTGATCAGTAATTGGACAGCTTTTATTATTAAATCATAATTAAGCTCCTAACCACATACACTATATATGTATTATATGTATATACCTACATAATATTCTAGAAAAGTCTATTCCTTCCTTTTTAAAGAGTGCATTCCCTATTCTTTAAATGCACACACACACACACACACACACACACACACACACACACGTAATCACTTTTATATGTGAATAACTTTTATAACTGAATAACTCAACTGTTTTCAGCTTGATGACCAGGATTCCAATTCAAAATTCATAACATAACAAGACTGTCCTTACATATTTTGTGTTGTATGCAACAACTTTCTTCTATGATATTTTGTGAGGACTTAGCAAAACCACTTCCATGTACTTATCAAATATCTCTTGAGTACCTTGTGTAAGCTAGGCATTGTTCTAGTAATAGGGTAATAACCACCGACAAAAGCAGCAAGGTCATTGGTTTTTGGAGCTTAAGAGTAGTGGGAGAACAAACTACAAGCAATCTAATTAAAGTAATATATTTGATAAAGTTGAAATTAGATTAGTGAATAGGAGGCTCCTTTCAGTTGGCCATTGAGTTGTTTGTTTTGTGCTGTGTACTGTTAGACATATGTGATTAATAAAATAACTGACATATTCCATATGGAATGCTGGAGCATGTCTGTTTTCCACCAGCCCGCCCGCTGCTGGTCTGGTCTCAAAGCCGCGCCAGCCCCCAATAACATGCTGAGACTCTGTATTTGATACAATCCTGTTGGCAAGTTACCATTATTGTTTATGGGCTAGCTCTGTCTTAATTATTAACCCATTTCTACTTATCTAAGTATTTCCACATGGTCATCTTATGGGAGAGCAGCAGCCGCCATCTTGCTAACTCTCAGCTCTACATGCTGACTCCTCCTAACTACTTCCTCCTTCCTCCTTGTCTCCTAGCCCCGCCTATCTTGCATTTCCATTGGCCCAACAGTGCTTTATTGTTTATCCAGTATGAGAAACATATTTACAGAATAACATCTCCCATCAGAAGCCAATGCTCTGTTGAAGGAACATCCACTAATTTGGGCCAGTCTTCTCTTTGATTTTTTTTAAGAAAGGGAATATGGTGACAGACACAGCTTTGTTTCTGAACTGTAAGGCTAAGGAATATTATTTATTCCTAGAATGCCCTTCCACATTTTTATAGAAACTGTCTTCATGATTGTGCTAACAGAAGGCCATTTCTGTAAATGTAAGAAGGAAGAGAAACAATCGACAGAAAGATAAAGTGATTGTATATACAAAGGAATTCATCAATTAGAGCAGACATTGCTTGAGTAAATATTGAACATACATGTATCACAGCTTCCTGTAGCATGCATTAAACAACTAATTATTCAGAGAAGTTCTCAGTTGATAATTTGATATAAAAATTTGACATTCGTTATGTCTACTATTTCATTTAATTGCAAATTAAAATCCCAAGTGTATATTTTTTAAATTATTTCTTCACAACATGCCGTGAGATTTACTAAATTAGGAAGAGAAATCACTTGTAGACATAGACTTCTGCAGTGCATTCTGGCCGCCCAGTGTCCTGGCCCATAAAGATGGCTCTGCTTCATCTTGGTTCAAGGTCAGAGAGTTCAAAACTGTCCTTAGTAAGTCATAAGACCTAAAGGTCTAAGGCAAGACTACTGTAGGATGTTTTGATCTTGGTAGTGGATGTGTTATTTAAATAACAACAGACTTGATCTGAGGTGTGGTTACTCTTGACCCTCAAGGCTAGATAACAAGAAATTGAGTCTAAGATTGGTTTTAAAATGTTTGGGGAATTAAGGAAGAAATTCTGTTTGTTCTTTATATGTGATAAAGAAGTCTTTTGCCATGTCCCCCTTTTGGTTGAGGTACTTAAGAATGTTAAAGAATGAACTTGGGGCATCCATTATTCTTTGGATTGCCCTCCCAACTCTATCCTGTGTGTCTGTGTTTTTTTAAAGTGTCTTCATGCGCCATTTCTCAATCCACACTCCCCCTCTCAGATATAAACCAGGCAAGTTGGCTGGATCCAACTGAAGCCCCACAAAGACAGGTTAGGACAGCTCAGTCATTGGCTTGCCTCACAACATTCTTCCACTACACATACACATGCAAACCAAGCTTAAGCATACATTTCCTTTTTGCAGAAAATTCATATATGATGGCCTAAAGGGAGAAGGGAATTCATGACTCCTAGTTTCAAAGAATTGTTTGTCATTCATAATGTTTTTCAGAGCAAAGTTACAAGTTAATTTTGCAGGGAGCTAAGCACATAGTTCATTGGTAGGCTCCTTGTTAAGCATGCATCAAGTCTGAACCCCACAATGCCAAAACAAAAGCAACAATAGCAGAAACAAGTTTCGATCTTGGTCAATATGCTTTTTAGTCAAGAAATGTGAAGAAGATATCACTTGATATCTCCTACATTAAGGCTAAATAGCTTGGTTTGGCTCAAAAAGTTTAGCTTTTCTTAAAGAAAGGATGAATCGTTATGCTGTATTTTGACCAAATCATTTAAGATTTGTGTAATAGCTTAGACTCTAGACTAGCGAGTCAAAGGGGTTAAAGGTTGTATCCTGTCCCTGTTCTTTATGAAGTATATAAAAATAAGAATGTTTAAGCTAATATTTTTTTCTCATTAGTACAATAACCAGTAGATTAAGCAAGATTTCTATAAGGATATAGCAAATCCCCAATGATAAGTTTATCAGTAAGATAACATGTTTTTGAATGCCTAATATGGCCATTTTTCTAGAACTAATGAAAGGTAATAAGTTCTGTATGCATAATTAATATTAAAACTTATAATTTAACCAATTGATTAATTTTAACTGTAAAAACGATACACATTTAGATGTTTTCAATGAGTGACCGCCCCTTAATAAACATTGTTCACAACCTGTTGGTTTAATGTATTCTGAACCTTCAACAAAAACCTAAGGTAAAATAACTAACATGAACATATATACATTGTAAAATTGTTTCTCACACATCTGAAAAATTTGGCTATTTCTAAGTATATACTGTAGTAAGAAGTTTTTTGCTGTTGATGTGGAAGAAATCCCTAAAAATGTCTTTTTTCTCCCACTTTGCCCTACTTTTCTCTTGGTACGTCGAGGCCAACAAACAGTTTGTATTCTGTTGCTCTGGATTCATTCTAGTATGCCCAACCCTAGGCTGCCTTGGGGAATCTCTGAGAGACAACTTACGGGCAGATGTTTGAACCAAAGGCAAACTTTTCTCAGCCCTGATCACTCCTACGGAATCCTGGAGGTGCCTCATGATAAATGATTCAGATACCTAATTTTCATTACTAGACACAAAATCCCTGCTAGCTAGGCATGAGAAAATGAAAATACGCCAGCATAGAATGACTGTGATTAACTCCCATTTCAAGTCAAGAATTGCACTGAAGAATTCTGGCTCAATTCCACAATGTTTGGTTTCAGAGGCTGTTGCTGTCCCTTTATATGTAATTGTCATTTTTAATTAGTGTGTACATAAACTTTTATGTATGGCTTTGGCCACTCACATGTCAGGTGTGTTGGTAAGTCTTCAAAGGAACCATAGTTATAGCTTCTCCCTAAACTGCATCAAGAAAAGTCATAGACTTCTCTTCACTGCCACCTTGTGGTAAAATTTTCAAAGTGAAATGGTCCAGTCCTGGAAAGAAAGTGCCTGTTAAAATCTCATTAAAACAAAGATTTCTTTAAAAAGACAGTGCTTGATTTGAGAATAGCAGGTAATCTTGAATAAAGTTAATTGATCATTTTATAAAACCTTCATAGAAAATCACCACTTAAGATAAACATGTTCTTTATTCTCTTAATTTCTCTAAGTGCTTTGAGCAACAGGGAAGAAAACAAAACAAATATAATTTCCTATAAAATAAATGTGACATCCATCACATTAATTCAACACCCTTTTCTGTTTTGATGATTGCTTTCTATGAAACTTAAAATGTAAGAGCTGAACAAACATGTATTTAACAAGAAATTATATTTGGTACAAGAAAAGTTACAATGTAACTGACACATTGTTAGGTAATCAACTATATTGCCATTAGAATCAAAATAAGCAATTGTTATGTAATATGTTATTAAAATATTTGAAAATTCTCACTGTGACTTTCAATATGAATTAGTTATTTTCTCTAAGGAAAAAACTAATTTGCATACTGGAATAAAGTAATTTGATTATGGCTTATCATTTAAAGGCTATGACAATCTAACAAGAAGAATCAAAGTAGAGTCTTGCTTAATTGCAGTGCTTGTTTAAATGTTGATACAAAGAATTTGACAAGGGACTACCGATACTTCAAGTGCACAAACCAGCGTTTAATAGCTTTTCTCCTTGCTGTGGCAAAAGCAGCTGACAACTTAGAGAACGAAGCATTTATTGACTTTCAGAATGAAGGGATATGATTTACTGTTGTGGGCAAGGCATCCAAAGCATGAAACATCTATGAACCTTGCATCTGCCATCAAGATGTAAAAATTGAAGATTGGCTCACTTCTCCCTTTTATTCATTTCAGGGCCTCAGCCCATGGAACAGTGATACCCATATTCAAGGTGAGTCATCTCACACAAACGAACCCAATTTAAAACCTCCCTCCAGACATGCCCAGAACTGTGTCACTGAGGATACTACATCCTCTCAAGTTGACAGTCAAGTAATAAAAATCACACCAGGTGATCAAAAGAAGGGAAATTTGTATAATACTAGGTCATTGAAAACTCAACTTTTAAAAATGCTATTAGAGATTTTTATGAGTGTCTAATGCCTATATTTTAACTACCTATATTGTAAAGTTGAAGTAAGTTGGCTTCATAAGATGGACTTGTAAACCTTGCTTCAAACATGACTTCACAGCCTAGGAAAATTTTGTGCCTTTTGGAAAGGTTTTTATTTTCTTCTTTCCCAAATGTGCAAGATCACTGTGTTTCCAAGTTTTATTTATTTCTTCAAGGAAAAATATAGTATCTTTCTGACTCACACACATGCCAACAAGACCAGGTAACATTGACTGCCATCAGAGAAGAATATGTAAATTCAGTCCAAGTCTGGGTGGGAAGCCATTCTAGTTAATCTCACTCATCCTCATCATTTTCAGTGATTCTCCAAAGAAAAGGATGTGTCATCCTTGTATCAAAAACACTGTAGCCTTCTATTTCTATGACCATGAACTATAATCACCCAAGTAATTATTAATGCAGCTAAAATTTCCTTGATATGCTGTGGAATTGTCTGCAATAAATAATAATTATAAAAGCAATGATAGTGATATGAGGTTACAAGCCATAAGAAAATAGGCAAAGAAGAGAGCTGCTGTGGGTGATGTTATTGTCAATCCACTCCTACCATAGGATGCCTAAATTTATATGAACACTCACAGGCATCCACATTACGATGAATTCTAGAACATATGTGTTGTGCCTCACACCATACAGCATGATCTTTCATTATAACACTCTAACTAACCACAGTGGATATGGATGACAAGTTTTATTTGAGTTGCCACTAATTTTTTTTCATGGTACATGTGTCTTTCATTTCAGTCAGTCCAAACTATCTCAAAGTTTGTACTTTAATGACTTTATGAAATCTCTCCCACTACGCCTTTGAGGTGGCCCCCTTTTCTTAATGGATGAAATATATTTAAATTGTCTGAGAGATGTATTTGTTCTTCCTTCTTGCTGCCCTAGGATACATGAGACTAGAAACTCTATCAAAGATAGTCTTAATTTACTTGCTAACATTCTCTCTCTGTAGGAATAATTTTGATTAGTAGGACAGGGGGCTTTCTTGTTGCTTTTCTTCACAGGCAAATAATGCAGTGCAGTTGTGTCTCTCTTTCCAGAGCCTGGGAGCCTTCAGATTCATTGTCTAATTAATTCTCCTAACACTGCAGTAAAGTAACACTAGGGAGTAAATTCCCATTCTACATCTAGGGATATTAAATGTCTTATTCTATGTCACCATGCCAGTAAAAGGCAGACATGAGGAAATTGCTTGAGGCTGGCTTTTATTGCATGAGTGGCTCATTATTTATCATATTACAAGAAAATCTTCAGAGATCACTAGTCCTAAGAGTTGATAACTAAGCAACTTTCTTTTATGTTTAATTGTAAAAAAAAATGTTCATAGTTTAGTCTTGTACAAAGATGAGCAATGTAACATAATGCCTGGTATCCTAATAATACATAGAATAGACTCACTCATGTTTGCTCCAACTACATAACTATTTATCATTCATTAGTAAGTGCATACTATTAAGATTCAATAATAAGTGAATGTGGAATTGAATCATTTTGTTCACATGTTCTTTTAATTTATTATTAATAAACCAGTCTAATCACCTTCTTCATCCCATGAGAACTATGTACTCAAATACATTTTAGTTTATTATGATGATAATGTATTTTTAAAAGTACTTTTGATATCCATAGAGGAACAATTTAAATAACATAATCATTTTATCTGTATCATTTCTATATCTAAATAATGATGGGAGATGTTATTCTGTATATATGTTTCTCATACTGGTTAATAAAACACTGTGGCCAATGAGATAGCAAGATAGGCGGGGCTAGGAGACAAGGAGGAAAGAGGAAGTAGGAGGGAGGAGTCGAGATGTAGACCTGAAAGAAAGAAGATGCCGGCTGCGGCTCCCGGATAAGATAACCACGTGGAAATACTTAGATAAGTATAAATGGGTTAATAATTAAGACAGAGCTAGCCCATAAACAATAATGGTCATTGGCCAACAGGATTGTATCAAATACAGAGTCTCTGAGTGTTATTTGGGGCTCACATGGTGGCGGGACCATGGCGGCAGGACCCGCTGCAGCCAGCAAGGAAAAACCTCCCATAACAAAATAAGATTCAATCCTATTTATAAGCAAAAGGAAAGATATAAAGGCTTAAGAAGTTGTGTGCCCCCACAATTTTTCTTGTTGAATTAAGAAAGGAAAAAAAAGTGAAGAAAAAAACAAGAAAATGACTATACATAATGCATACAATGAATTTGATTATATCTCTAAAATATATTTAAAACTCAAAAATTTCTGTAGCACAGGGTTAGCATTCCCTGACAGTCTTCAAGGTTAAGTTTCCAGTTCAAGAAAGACTAGGGATTTTGAGTTAGAGTCTGTTTCATCCTTGAACTTTGAGATCTTTAGAACAGAGACACAAATTCAATTGAGATTGTCTTTTTGTAAGTCAGTGGATATTAAATCTGGAGCAAAGTTTTAAAAAAATGCTTTTGAATTTCCCTTTTACATAAACATTTATAGAGTAAGTGAAGTAAATAGTAAAGGTAGAAGGTCATGTGAGTATGAGAAGCAAAGTCGCCCTGGTGGGTTGATGCCATCTCCTGGAACTGGAGAATCACTACATTGCCTGTTAAACATTCCTGAAAGTCTAAAATTCAGGATGGTTCACAAATGAAATTTAGATAATACGAATACATTATATGGCATTGCTTCTATTTTCATCTTATATATATTTTAATTTGCTACATGGGTATTCTGTTTACACAATTTTCTCTCTTCATCTACCTGCCCAAACACATTCTGTATCCACACCATTCCCTCTTAAATCCATGAACTCTTATTCCATAGTTATTATGATTACACACATAAACTCATCTGTGCATGTGTTTAGGGATGATTATGTGAGATTGAATAAACTATTGGGAGTTCATTCTTTTAACTAATTTTTACCAATTGACTCTAGCCCTTATTTTAGGAAGGGGGCTGTGTGAAGTTTCTCCTGTTCACAATAACATGTTAGTTTGAGTTAGTTTTTCCATTTGTGAGACATGAAATTGCTTTCCTTGTCTTATTATTATTAATTACTGTGTCATGGTGATGTAGGCACATTCTGAACATTATCAGTAAAGAGGGTAGAGAACCACAGAAACTCTCAGCCAAAACCTCCACAAAAAGATGAGATTTGGGGTTTCCAGTTATTGTCATAAACTGGATCAGAAATCGGTATGAATTACTTACTGGATATACATGCCTTTATTTTCAGACTACTCACAAAGTCTCTGAAGCTATTCTCTGCAAGAAACCCCATATTTTCTTTTATTCTCAGGACAGCCTTTATACATAGACTTAGAATAACAGCACCTAAAATCTTGTTCAACTTCAGATGTAAGTTGTTGCAACTTAATAATGGCCCCTAAGAAAGTTATAAAGGAGAATCTTCTTTCTGCAATCTAACACGTTTGAATTAATGATGAATAACATTTGATATAAGCAGCAATCATTGCTGAAAGGCTAAATGGTCTTTCACCTTTTCATTGGGAAACTCCTATCAACAAATCATGAGTGTCACTAGAGACTGGAGATACAAAAAAAATAAAATGTACATCACTGGGAAAACAGTGTAAGGTGATTTAACCACAAGAAAGTTGGAGAGATTGGCAAAGCCATATAGGAAGTAATTAAAGTTCTGAGGCTGTATTATCACTACTGTAGTAACCTAACTCTGCCATTGTCCCATAAAAACACCCATACATGATAAGCAAATAAATTATCATAACTATGTGACTATAAATATTATTATACCAGTGAACTAGATTTGTTGAGTGGCCCATAGTTTACCATTCCCTACATTAAAGTAAAAATAATGTTTGATATATCACAGTAAAAGAGTCATTGCTCAAACAAACTCTTGTACTAGTTATTAAAAGAAGACAATTTTTTCTTATCTACAAGTATTTATCTTCTCAAAAACAAGGCATTGAATTGACATTCTCAAAGTTACTCTCTAAAATATAAAAATACTCAGTTCACTGAAACTTTATACTTTAATAAACACAGTAATCATTATTTTTATAAAGTCAAAAAAGCATCAAAAATATCATTCAAATTATTTAGGTTTTTAAAAATAATTTTTGACAGGAAAAAAATAATAAGGAAGCTCTTATTCCAGATATGTTTCTTTGCTGTTTTGTTGTGTGAATCATCAGAATTTATCATGACTCCCTTAAAGAAAATAATATCCCAGCAGATTTCATGGACCCCAAGGGAACACAGCACAGACACACATAAAGCATGTGTTTCTGACAGTACCCCTAAAATTTATAAGGAGAACACAATTTGTTTGCTCATTCACAGACATGCATTTTATCACCCATCACACCAAACAGTAAATCTCAGTTTTGGATCCCATCCCCTTCTTTGTCTGATTCCAAGATTCTCCAAGAGAACTCTGTTTATGGGTCAATGAAATCTCAATGTCTGTGTCCCTATGATTTCTATTACCTTTACACTTCTACTTATTTCAGGGTATGTTTGCATCAATGTCTTCCTCTGTCTTGTCATGCCCTATACCAGATCCAGTCCAGATAATGTTATCCCCACTTAGTCTTTCTCTCTAGATGACTTGAACACTATGGTGGGCCTAATTCAGTCTGTACTTCATAATGATAAAGCTACACATTTATTAATCATGTGTTCAAACAGTACAAACCACAAGTGGTGAAAAACAAAAGCTCCTCTCAAATTCAATGAAATTCAAAGCATAGTCTTTACTTTTATTCTGTGACAGGTGCTGAACATTTGAATTCAATCATACACATTTGAGAATTTCTCCAGGAATTGTAACTAGAGTCCATTTAATTTTGGTACAGTTTATCACACTTGCTGAGATTTTTCTGCTTCAAATGAAGCATAAATGATATGCAATTCAACTGTCACCAAATAAGAAGGTACATCCAGGAATATGGAACAGATTAACCAAAGGCAAGAAGGAATAAATTAAATTCTTCAGAAAAACAACAAGCACATCGTGTCAAGATGTTGAAAGATGTGAGTTGAGATAAAAACTTTTAAAAATGTAGGCTTAAAGGTAATCATGAAGTCTTTGAATACCACAGTGTGGAAATAAGATTTTATTTTAACCATTGATAGTACATATGTGGAAAAGAAGTAACATTATCAAATGTATAAAATCAGCATGTATGGAATCATCAAATATATTAGATGAGGAAAAGTCTTAGAGGCAAGCAAACAGGTTGGGGAGGTAATGCATTCTTCCCTACAGAGAAGAGTATTGAGCTGAAGGTCATAAGGAAAGGCAAAGCGGAGAAACTTTAAAATCTAAGTAATGAAAGGGCAGTTGTTGGATGACATCTCTTAACTGAACACTCCTACAGTTACTTGTCCTCCTCATCAAAGAAATCCGTGTAGCTGCGAAAGTGCTTGCTGCTGTTTTCTTGTTGAAATAGGTGCCTGACAGGGAGCAAATTCATTTCATGACAATGATGTTTGAGCTTAGCCCCAACTCCTGCTCGCTCTAATTAAATATTTAGCATTTTATTTAATTTGATCTATTTTACCCACAAAATGCTTGCCTCACATTGAGATAGTCTTCATCCACTTGCTCTCCCTTGTTTTTACTTCAAAAATCACATGCTATTTTGTCAGAAGTTCTCCAACAGGGGTTTTTATCTCCAATTGAGAATGATATTGAGAGCTTTTTTTGATCTTTAGTACATCAGTTTTATTAGATTATTGACTGCTCCAACAATAATTTGTCAGAGACAAAAGTATAGATAGTTAAAATAAAAAAGGCAAAAAAATTTAATTGTGACACTAAAAACAATGGAGTATTTTATTGAAAATAATCTCTTGGCACCTGTTATGATTTTATACAAATGAAATAGCTTGGGATGCTGTTGATTTGTATTGTTCTAAATGCTGTTTCAGTCTTATGCTTTCTCTAAGAAAAAGAAAGATCCATACAGACAGCGGCAGAAGAATAGTATTCAATAAAGTGATATACTTTTAATATCTGTAAAATGTAAAAAATTAAATAAAATAATTATAAATAGTTATTAAGAAGAATCAATACATTGCATATAATATTAAGGAGTATCAATAAAGGAATAAATGTACTAAAATAAAAATTTATTGTATCATCTAATCTTGTGGTTAGCCTTTGGAAGAGTCTTATTGTGAATATAGTAAATGAATTAAATCAATACCAATGACTTCCTTTTTCTAAAACAGTCTTTTAGAGTATCTAGTAACCATATGATATATTTTAAGATCCATCATTATACTTTTATTATTATTCCAGTCAATTAGTGATCCTTGCCTTTTCGTGGATGTTTTTTCCTAAGACAATAGTGGAGACAACTACTAAATAAGAATTAATTAGTCAAAAATTTACTGAATTTGGCATACCTAAAAAGCTTAGCTTAGTCCATCATAGTTATAATTATCTTATTGCTATACCTCTTTTACTGAGACATTACCATTTAAAAATAAAGAGAAATCAATAATCAACATCTATTTAGACTGTGAATGTATGTGCTGAGAATTCAAAGAGGAGAGAGAATGCCATTACCCCTAATGATTCACAACTTAGTACTGGTTACTGAAAATGATCTATTAATAACTATAATGCCGGGCCTGAAGAGATGGCTCAGAGGTTAGGAACATGGACTACTACATGACTGTTTGATTCTGAGCACCCACATGGCAGGTAACAACTCTGCAACTACAGTTCCCGAAGGTTCAGTACCTTCTTCTGGACACCATGAGCACGGAATGCAAGTAAAGCATAAACTACCATGCAGGCCAAAATCCCATACACATACATTTTAACTAGTATAAAAAATCTTTAATAAAAAATATAAATCTAAGTGATAATTCTGGATTATATAAATGGCATATTAGGTTTAATATATGCACATAAAATCAATAAAATCATTTTCAGCAAACATGTTTCTCACTGCAAACATGTTTCTCACTGACTACTTATCATGTTGTGATACGGACCCTTTTGCATTTTACCACAGAATAATAACTCAGTCTACATGGAAAACATGTAAACAAACACATTGTAATATATTCTGGTAAATACAACATTGGAATAAACTAAGTATCACATAGGAGATAACTCTTGTATTTACTTGAGTCACCAAAGGAACCAATACCTACAAAGATCAGATGTGAACACATATTTGGGAGAACCTTCAGTAAGCAATAAGTAAGCAAAAGTAGGAGGGGGTGGGTTTCCAGGCTACAAAGTGCATGCTTTGAAAGAAAAGAAGAAAACCACAGTTGAACAGCGGAAGGAGCCTCAGATTCCAGAAAAGAGTCTAAGAAAATCTTTCCCACACTAATAAGAAATCTTAAGAAAAGGTTTCTCATATGCAATGGCTCTTAAGAGCACAAAGGGACCTACCAAGTTTCTCATATGAGATGCCTCTTAAGAACATAAAAGGACCTACCCAATGGTATTGGTTGATCGCATGCTTTGTCCCCAGCTGAATGCAGCCCAGGAGGGTGATACCTCAGTGAAGCAACATGGAGTGTGGGTATGGTATCCTCAGCACCCCTGTAAACACTGACCCAACTCAAGGGAGGCACTACCATGGATACCTGAGTGTTTTAGTATGAAAAACCCTTCACTCTATAGTTACCATCTGCCACTCTCTCACTTATAGAAAATGTCAATTAAACCCATGTGCATATGTGCACACACATGTGTACACATGATCTCCACATTATGTACTAAGGAAGGTTCTCCTTCCCAGCTCTGAGAATTTTTTTTCTTTAAACTAATTTAGTTTCTTTTATGTGTATGTATGTTTTGCCTGCTTGTATATCTGTACACTATGTATGTGTGCGGTGCCAAGGGAAGCCAGAGAGGGCATTAGGTCACCTGAAAATGGAGTTCGTATAGATTATTCACAATGTAGGTGCTAGGAATTAAACCTGGGTGCTCTTAATGAGTAGCCAATCATCTTAACCACTAAGCCAACTTTTTAGCCTTTCCTTTTATAATTATCTTTTGACTGAAGCAGGTTTCCCCTCCACGCTACTCCTACTGGGAAGATGTGTGTAGAGCTAGGATTGTATTCTAGTCTACTTTTTTATTTCTTTTATATGTGAAGCTCACCTTTTACTCAGTACTTTTGAAATGATTTCTATAACTCTGTCTCTTTTTTAACTTCTGACACTCTATCTCTTTGGAAAGGTACAACCTCTTCCTCTGGCTCTTTTCTTTTACATGGTCACATGAAGGCAGCTTATTTTCTTCTTTTTCTTATGACAGTTCTTTTCTTTTTTCTGCCCTCTGTGATACAGAGAATATTCAGTCATCTTCATTTCCTTCTTCGTGAATCACCATTTCATCCTATGTCAACAGTTTCCTTCCCTGAGGGGTCTTTATTGGATATCATTCTATGTTCCAAAGAAAAAAGATAGCCATAAGTGAATGGATTTGTGCTTATGTATAATGATGTTCTACTGGGTACTCTCGGAATACAATGTTCCATGTCTGCTCTATCAATGAATTGTGATTTGTTCCTAAAAGAAGCTTAATGTAGGTTGAAGAGATGGCTCAGTGGTTTAAAGTGTGTTCTGCTATTACAGAGTTCCTAAGTGTAGTTACCAGCAAGCAAGTTGAGTGGTTCCCAACTACCTTTACAACACCACTAGGGGGTACAACACTCTTCTGGAGTCTGAGTGGCCCTGTGCTCATGTGTTCACAAACACCTCGCACACATATACACATAATTTAAGATATATAAAGTTAAAATATACAAACACTCAGAGAAATTAGTTTGTACCCTATATATTTTTCTCACTTAAATATATATATATGTATGTATATATATATATATATATATCTGTATGTGTGTATGTTTGTATGTGTATATATATGTATATATATGTGTATATATATGTATATATGTGTATATATGTATATATATGTATATATATATGTGTATGTATATGTATATATGTATATATATATATGCTCAAGTGTCTCATTACTAAATTCATTTCTTTGAATTTATTTTCTCAACCAGCATCTTCATTGTAGCATATCAAAATCATCAAATACTGTTCTAAAGAGAAAAAAATAATTAAGAAAGGTTGATCAAAATGATTTTTAAATTTTATTTACTAAAATTGATAGAAGTGATTCACATTCACAGTATTTACTGTTCATGAGTAACACGCACAAATACATAATTTATAATACATAATATATATATATATATATATATTTGTTATGGGATTATGTTTAGTTTAGGGGCACATTTTAATAATGGCATTTGTATAAACACCCACATAGTAAGCATATAAAAAATATATACCTGATCTAAAATAAGAGAGATATTATTACCAAGCAAGTATACATTCATATTCATGTCTTCAGGCAAATAATATTTTCAAGCAAAGCAGGAAATGTCAACTAGAAATAACATGGAGTTGAAACATTTTCAAGTTGAAAGCCTGGGCCTACATCACCATGGAAAACTCCCCCTGAATGTCCACTGTTCTCTCTGTCCACCAAATCTCCATTCTGACTGGAAGTCTTTATCTATTTAATTCATGGTGCATTTTTCTTCCAGAAGATATTTTCTTGAACCTTTGGAACTTTACTGGAAATATTAGCACAGACCAATGCAGATTCCTGAAGAGTTTTTATGTGGAAAATGACAGAGTACGGGGAAGAAAGCACTATGAACATCACCAGACAGCAGCTGAGGTCATGCATGTAAACAGTTCAATGTCAGGGGCATCTCTTATAAATGCCGTAGATCTTCTTCATGTAGAAAGTCACATTTCTTTCAAACAGAATGCTTTCCAGTGTTGCAAGTAGCAACATCATAAATTTCAACTTCTACCAAAGAATGTCTTTATTTCCAAGTTGAGAGCACAATATATACTATGATATATTCAGTTAAAGATAAAAGAACTGTTTCTTTTATGAAAAGGTTTCCAATTTCATCGGGAAATTACTGTTATTATAATTTATTGCTGAGTGGTGAGATAGCTGTCAGAAGTTATCTGAGCACATTTGCCTTAAAGTTGCTGTTGTTATCCTCTGGCATTTATGGAGTGGAAGATGTTCCTGTAACGAACACTTGAAGATCTTCACAGCACCGGCTATTAATTATGTTGTCTATAATGTGTGCATGTAATTCAGCTTCTGGAGAGTGAAGGGCTGGAAGAAAATTACTATTTATTGAGAGCTAACTTCATTTTGGGAGCTATACTGAGCATGTGATATACATTTTCTTCTTAAATGTTTATAGTGGAATGAAATGGGTATCCCCCACTTTGAAGACAAGTACCAGAGACCCTGTGTGTCTTGAGGAGGCCTTATCAAGCCTTGTCTATCATCACATCACGGGTCAACTTATGACAGAACACAGATGGATTACTATCTAAATACTAACATAAAGGCAAAATTATTTCAGTATATCAAATATTCATTGGCAATCATATGCTTAATCATCTGCAAGCTAATACTGGTATTGTAAATAGAGTATGCAATAGACCATTATACTCTGCATGTAAACACTTTTTTAAATAAGTTTGTGATGAAGGAAGCTGACAAATTTGCAACCAATAAAATGTCTGGACTTAGTAACATGAAAAAACACTCTAAGGAAAATTCTACCCAACTTGTCCTACATAGTTTTCCTAAACCTGTGCATAGAGACCCAAGGCTTTTTCTTAGTGGCTAAATAGAAAAAAATCTCTTTTATCAATCAGAAAAAAGATACCACCAACAAAGAAACAATAATGACTTATTACATAAAAGAGGAATAAATACTATTCTATGTTATTATATTAATGTATCTGTGGCATTACTGTCAAAATACTGTCAATGTGCTTCATGTTCATTATTACAATGAATGACAAGTTATTAATGGCAATGTTATTATTTACAGAGTGAAATATCCAAGGTCCAAATGAAAACCAGTATGGAGATATTTCCATTATTTTTCTAAGAGTCACAGAGTTTTGCTCTGGATACCTCTATCCCCATATGGAGGTTTCATTACTAACTTGGACTTTTGTGGATTCCACTTCTATATATCAACATCATTATGAATAGCTCACTTATGTAACAAGGATGTAATTTTTCAGTGGAAAATGGAGAAAACAACTAAATGACTGATAATCTATTCCATCTTTCAGATACAAAGGTGTGAGTACTGGCACCTGTCTCAGTTTCTCATATAACGAAGTTCTTCCTTTTAATATGTATCACAAGCTAAATATGGATACATTCATGTTGCTTTTGTAATTTTTTCATTATGTAGGGCAGAGTAGCCCCTAAAATCCTTCTGGCAGTGTATTTATATCCTCCTTTAAAGATAAATGTGGTCTTCTACTTTTTCCAAATAACTCAACTCAAATTATTTTTCAAAAAAAACCTAGATAAATAATGATATTAGGAAAAGTTCTTCCACACAGCTTAATCTGACCATTCTCTCAACATATTAGACCTGTGAGCTTTGATTTTGTCAGTCATATACTTATTAAGACAAAGACAGCTTTAAGACCCAGGGTTCCTATTGAGTCTTCAACAGGTGGATCGTTATAATTTCAAAACCTTGGAGCATCTGAATTGCTTAGAAAAAGGGACTGTATTTTACTTCTTTTAAAATTATCAATTGTCCCTTGTTTGTTATTTGGGCAATTATGTTATTGATGCCCCTTGACTTACTTTGAGACCTATCGGCCAAAAGGACGGCTTATTTCTTTGTTTGTTTGGTTGGTTGGTTGGATAGTTAGTTGGTTTCTGTTTTGTTTTGTTTTCCATGCTCTATACAGCTGAGGTCTCTTATCTTACTGGCTTTTGATTTATGATACAGCAGCTACTATGCTATAGTGATTATGTGAAAAGCATTATTGCAGTTACTGAATAATATGTGTCATCTTTTTAATCCTCACAGTTTTAAAAGTTGTATCTATTTAAAAGATTAAAGTATATATCACATAACATTGTAAATGCACTAGAAGACTTAAGTCCTTTGGGTGTAATTACTGTTTAATGTATAAAAATAAAATGTGCATGTATCTTTAATTAAACGCTTAACATGCTCTAATAAAATCTATCAAGTTGCACTAAAACTCCAGTACTGTAATCCTGAATTCTTTCAATATTTTTAAGTCATGAGAATGACCAGATTAAGAAGCTCTGCTGTAATAAATAAGGGGTCAAAGTGCATGCACACACAAACACTCACACTCACTAAAAAAACCTACATATTAATGTGTATGTATGTACACACATGCACATATCCTCCTATTATGAGTTTTAGTTTAAGTTGAAAATTATTTACATAATTATTTTTGATTCTTCCATTTCAAACTCCAAGAATAAATACTGATGATTATATTCTATTGCTGAAAAAGATAAACCAGTGGGGTACAGCTTCCAATAGTTACATTGAAAACAAATTTGGTCATACTCACCATGACCTTGACCCCACTTTATACTCAAAATTGGTAAGAATATCAGCTACATTGTTAAATCTTTCGGGCTTAAGTATATCCACCTGATCAACAAGCACTTCTGGAAAATCTTTTGTATACTCATGATGTTTAGAGTTCAGGATTCGAAGATGAAAATGATGTTTAGAGCACTAAAGAAGAAAAAATAAAGCATCTGAACAGTTGAGAGCATGAAAAATGTATAATGCAATTCAAATTTAAATTCCTACTCCGAATTCACAATCACATGACTTTAACATAAACGTACTTCACAATTTCTCAAGATTAAAACATAACAAGTAATGCAACTGACCTATAACTGGCTTAAGTTTCTTTCAAGACACCAAAATAAACAAACCTATGCCACTCACTCCCCCAGTTATTTATTGCTGAGTAAGAAATAAATCCCAAACCTTAGTGTTGTAAACTAACAACTGATGATGTCTCAGAAACCAAGGGACTTTAGAGAACATTCAGAAGGAATAGATCAATTCTGATCTCTGCATTGGCCTCGTACTGGAAAAACACAAAGCTAAAATTTGACATCCAATGAGCAGCCTCATGCATACCTAGCTCCTGACCCAGTGACTGCTCATGGTCACATTGTGACTGAGATCATGCTGAAGATGACAGCTCTTGCAAATACATCCATCCCCTCTGAGTTACTGAACTTCTCTGTAGTGTTGGGACTGGCTTCCAAGAATAAGCACATCCAAATAACCTGTCCTCTTTCTCCCAATGGCCTCTTCTTACTAACTTCTGCTGCAGATGGCACACTTGGATTTAACAGGATAAGAAACATGCTTTGCCAAAAATCCTGTGGCCAGGGAGCTAGCCTAAAGATCCACTATTTACTAAAATGGTGAGGAAAGTAAACAATTATTCTACTGCATGGTGCAATCTATCCTGTTCTTTGTTTATTTGTCTGTTTGTTTATAGTTTGACATTGGGGAAAATGTGTTTGTATCTAAGCTCAAGCAAAGATTAATGTTTGGATATGTAGTGTGAGGGGATTTATATTAAGTTTAGGAAGGAACACTTCTCAAGCGTTTCAGATAAACAACTTAAAACCTAGTAATAATGAAGGGCATAGATGAAGTGTAGGCACCTGGAGTGCAAGCTTCACCAATAATCAAAAAGTAAGTTCGGGCAATTTCAATACCATAGTATTCTCCTCTGAATAATTATTCCAGTATCTGATATTCTGTTAAGAAGTCCCAACATGTCAATATGAATAAAATACTTGGAGTAGAATCTAAAACATTTTAAGCACTATAATCTGACTAATCAAGGTCCAAGATGAATACCTTTAAGCTGACACAACAAAAATAACAAATAACCAGACAGCTGTTGTGTTTAAACTGATACTTGCTATATGTTTTACTTTGTGCAAATCATTTTCCAGTGGTGCAGTCTGGGCATCTGATCTGGCAAAGATGTAATGTGTAGCAAATCTTACTTTCTTCAAGAAGAAATATTACAGTTAACGAGTGAGCTCAGACACTTGCAATGATAGCAAGCCCTGGAATGGAGCTCAGTTCAACCCTCTAATAAAATAAGTATGCATTCAGAAATAAGAAAGACAGAAGGACCTGATCCATTTCTTCTCCTCTAAGGCAGCAACACAGATTTCTCCACTGGTGAATTTGCAATTAAAATAGCCTCTATCCCAGGCACAACTATTCAACTTTATCAGCTGTCTGCACTCTGTCCATTACATAAGTCTTGTGGAAATAAATGACATTCCCCTGTGCCACCATTCCTACCACATCAACTGTCATTTTAAATGGCAAGAGATTAAGAAACCTCTGAGCAGTGAATTTTCTGATATTTCCAGAGTAAATAAATTGCAGCAAGAAAAATTAACTTTCTCTATCAAAGGAGAGTTATCAGTATTCCCCCCTAAATTGAGAGCAATTCCATCCATAGAACTACACATAAACATTGTATAATGCATTAAGATTCAAAATCCTATGGACTAATAGTTGGTACAAACATTAATTGTCAAAGAAGACAGCCAGGATTTTTTTCCTGTGGGAAATTCAATATATACAAAAAAATGAAACTGAGGTATAGGCATGCGAAGAGAAAAATATTTTTTTGAAAATTCTGTTCCAGTGGACACAAACATGCCATAGCAAAGTGAAAAATAATATTTTCTTAACAAAATATATATTTCTTCTGAGTGCTCACTTTTTAAAGAAATAAATACACATTTTGGGTTCATAATGGGTCAGATACTCATGTAATACTGTGAATAAAATACAGAACAAAACCAGAAATGATCTCTATTCTCATAGAGCATAGTCTAGCTCCATTTGGAAGGTTATTATGTAATCAACAATTATATAAGTAGTCAAAAGCTTCCGATTTTCTAAATCCAGCGAAGACAAGCCAAGAGAGGGGTTTCTCTAGTGAGGAAGGTCTACACATTAAGAGAAAGTTAACTTGAGAAATGGCCCGTGGAAGACTGAATGGCTCCAGGAGAATGAGGAAAACAGTCAAAGCCCAGAGAATGGAGGGATTTGATGTATTGCAGAATTAGAATTACCAATATATGAACACCCAAAGGCTTGAAAGAGCTAGGCTAACAAGCTTAAACACAGGGGAACAACTGGATCATATACTGTTTCCTTTTATTTATTCATTTTTTAAATTAGTTTGCAACCTCTTAGGTATCACTATGGTCTTTTAGGATAAAGTATGTTTAAACAAATTGTTTCTCTTTCCCAACTCATTCACTCTGCTATTACTCCTGATCACGTTGTGTAATTGTACTTCCCATTTTTTTTCATCTTTATGTTTCATGTGTCCTTTGACCTCACCCACAAACACACACTTTTTGATTCCTTGGAGTTTCTTTAGGCTGTATGCATATTTAAATCTCTCTCTCTGCCTCTCCCTATCTCACCCTCTACCTCTCACACCACCATGCATGTGTGCATTTTATAGGCTAAGATCAGAATATGAGAAAGCTTGTTTTATTTGTCTTTCTGAGTTTGGATGACCTTGCTCAGTATTATACTTTCCAGATCCATTCTTTTTTTTTTTTTTCTGGAAACTTCATAATTTCACTTTTCTTTAGCTGAATAAAGTATGATTGTGCATGTATGCCAAATTTTCAACATCCATCCATTGATGAGCAAACATATTCTTGCTGGTTTCATACCCTTGCTATTGCAAATAGGTCAACAGTCAACACAGATGTGCAATCAACTCTGTTGTAGGATGCAGTATTCTTTTGGTACATGAGTAGGAGTGTAGAGCTTGAGCATATGGTATTTCTGTATTTACTTTTTGTGAAACATCCATGGACTAGTTACATTCTCCCCAGTAAGGGCTCCTCAGGCATCCACACCATCCTTTGTCATTGTATTTCTTGATGATTGCCATTCTGAGTGGAATAAGATGGTATCACAATATAGTTTTATGTTTCATTTTCCTGTTGACTAGAAATGCTCAACACTTAAAAAAATTAAAATACTCATTGGCTATTTGTGTTTCTTCCTTTGAGAACATTAGTTCATTTGCTAATGGTAATTTTGATTGGAGTTTGTAGTTTGAGATGTTTTTCTATATGTTTAAGTTTAGCAATGATTTGTAAATTCTGGATGTTAGTATCCTCAATGAAGCATAGTTGGTGAAGATTTTTTTCCATTCTCTGGGGCTTTGAGGGTGCAGGAACATTTTGTTTCTGTGTAGTCCCATTAGTTCATTAAGACCAGTTCTTAAATAATTGGGGTTCTGGGGAGAAAGCCACTGCCTACATCTATCTCTTTAAGTGCATTCTCTTGATTTACTCATATAGTTTTGTCATTTTGTGTTTTCAGATTTATATTTTTATATGTGTGGGTGTTATGCATACATGCATGTCTGTGACACATATGCATGCATTCCCTCAAAGAACCAAAAAAGAGGGCATAGATTGCATGGAGCTAAATAGTAAGGAACCATGTGAGTGTTGAGAATCAAGCTCAAGTCCTCTGGAATAGCGGCCAGTATTCTTAATTGCTGAGCCATATTTCAGTTTTAAATCAAGGTTTATGTTCCATTTTTGGTCAATTTTTATACAAGGAGAAAGAATTGCATCTAATTTCATGCTTCCATATGTGGATATCCAATTTTGTTAGCAGAATTTTTTGAATGTGCAGTCTTGTTTTTTTTTTCTCATAGTCCACATTTGATACCTTTGCTAAGAATCAGGTGGTCTCAAAGTAATGTTTGTATATTCTGTAGTTTCATCTTTCTGTTGGCTTCAACTTGGCCTATATTATGATTAATTTTGGAGAAAGTTTCATGAACCTTTGGGGGGAAATGTATATTTTCCATCTGTTAGCTAGAGTATTCTGTATATATCTGTTAAATTCCATTGATATACTTGGATGTAAAATTTTTCCTATTTTCTAGCTTGGAAGCCCTATCTAAATATGAAGAGTAGGGTATCAAAGTATATACTATGTCAATAATTGTGTGGGATTTTATTACTCGTAATATAAGACATGTGTATGTGTTTTCCCAAAGCAATTATAACAATTTTAAACACATATTTGGTACATATGTGTTTACAGTTGTTCTTCTTTGAAAACAAAAACACTTACCTTTTATATGCACAAGTGTTTTGCCTGAATTTCTACATGTACAATGAGTGTATGCAGTTTTCATAGAAGCCACAAGAAGACATCAGATCCCCTAGAATAGGGGTTGTGATACACATTATGGTTCTGGGAACTGAGTTCTGATCCTCTGTCAGAGGAGTACATGTTTTGGGCTGCAGAGTCCTTAATGGACTGCTCTGTTTAAGAATGTTGTTTTTCCTCTCTATCTCTTCTGATCAGTTTTTGAAGTCTAGTTTATGAGATGCATCATTGATAGCTAAAACTGCATGTTTACAGCTTCTATATGCTTGATAGTTGGATTTCCATCCTTTATTACTCAGTTTTTAGATATTTGCTAGATAATTTTTTGAAGACAGCAGATAATTGGTTATTTTTGTTTTTTTAAATAAATTAGTTAATGTTTGTACTGAGTTGACATCAATTAAAATTAAGACTATTACCGAGAGCCATTTGTTATTTGTTAGGTGCTGTTCTGATTTGCTAGATTATTGGTATTTTCTTTTGCTGACTCTCTTTGAATGTTTGCTGGTTTGTGATGTTGGGCTTGATTGATTCTTTCCCAGCTCTTCATGTCTGTCTGTCTGTTTCATGGAATGTATACTTGTTCTCATGGAAGAATTTGTCTGTCTCATTCCTCCCGTGTGCCCTTCATTTCAGGATATTCTACAGGAATGGTTTATTTGTCATAATTTATGTAATTTACATTTATCTTGAAATGTCATTATTTCTCCAATAACCTGGAAAGACAGTATTGCTGAAAATACCATTCTTGTCTGATTGTTACTTATTTTAGAACATGAAATACATAATCCTATGCTATTCAAGTTTTACAGGGTACTGATGAAAGGTCTGTGGTTATTTTGCTATCCTTGTTCTTGTATACCAGTTATCAGGTGTCTTGTGCTTCTTATACTATTATTTCTTTTCTTTGAATATTTTTGACATCTTAACTAAGCTGCCTTTGCAAAGTTTCTTCTGTATTCATGTATATTTGAGATTCTAAAAAAAATGCCTTTTATGTTCAGATGTCTATTCCATGCTCAGATTTGCAAAGGTTTCTGATGTAATTCTATCCAATGGTCAGTCTATTCTTTGACTCTATTTCCTCTCCTTCTACTCTGTGAATTCTATGGTTTGGTCTCTTGGATATATTCCAAAATTCTTGCAAGCATTATTCACATACATTTTTTCTTCTTACTAATGTCTGAGTGTATTATTTTTTCTCACCTTTGTTCTCTGATTCTTTATTGTCTGTCATTGTGCTTTCAGATGTGGTTTCTATGTTTATGACAGTATCTATCATTTCAAATATTTCTTGTTTTTAGTGTTTTAATTCTTGCTGAATTTTTCTTTCAGATTCAACTTTCTTCTCCACTGTTTTATTTATGTTGGGAATTGTCTTATTGAAATCTTAAGTTATATCTTCCATAGTTTTTGTATCTTTTGTTGATATTTATATAGTAATTAATTATTTTTAAAAGTAAGAATGTAATATCTTTCTCATTTGTTTAAGCTATTTCTGTAATTTTGGATTCCACTTTAGAGGAAGGAATAGTTTTGGATAATTTTTAGACCAACACTGAACATCTTGGATCTAAAACATTGTCACAGGGCTGTTAAAGAGGCCCACTGGGGGACAATAACAGTATTGACAAGATCATCACCACATCATCAATATCCGTTATCCATCCACCTCTTTTTCTTTGTAGAGAATTATTGAATATAACGATTATAACCTTCTGAAGCTAAAGCTAGGTGACCTTTATTTCATGTGTGTTGTGGCATGGAAAAATATAGATTAAATGACATTTGAAATTCAAAAGTCCAAATTTGGTGATAGACATCCCAATTAGGAATTCTGAGCAATTCGAATTCTTTTGTTGATGAACAAGGTTATGAAAACATTCCTGTGTGAATCAATTAGAAGACACAGAGTCCAGTCATGGCCTTTTGGTGCTCAGGAAGTGAAGCAAGGTACATGAGTGGCCCAACAGGTATTATTATCATTATTATTTTAATTTATTTATTCTATATGTCTTTTGCATCATCTATCTTGATCCCATTCATTTCCCCATCCCTTTGCATTCACCATCCACCCTGTACACCCCCAAAATATAACAAAAATTAAGAGGAAAAAAGGAGAAAAAAAATAAAAGACAATGCTTTAGATTCAGTATTGTCATGTGTTGGTCAAAAAAATAATTCACAACTATTCCTTCCCTTGATAATTGCCCTCCCTCCAGACATTGGCCAATGGCTTTGATAATGAGATACAGGGAGCCAACTTTATGTGATATGGGTCAAACGACACTAAATACAGTGAATCATGTAGCGCAGTACCTCATTCCTCAACGCCCAGCTCCTCCAGATGTGCCTCGCCTTTCCTTAATGCTTCTTCTTGTCTCATTATTTTTCCTGTGGTTTCCTTTTCCTGTGAACACCTCTGTAAGAAATTGCTTTAAAATAATTCTTCATGCCACTCTCTACCTCTAAAATGGTAGAAGGAAGGCAGGAAGGGAGAGAAAGAGGGAGAGAGGGAGGGAGGGGGGAGGAAGGGAGAGAGGAAAGGAGGGAGGAAGAGAGGACAGATGGACTTGTAAAACATGTGTTAGTGTAAAAATTTATGAAGGTCAGGACAAAAGCAAGAATACATCTTGGGTATTATATCTGGAACTAGATTAATGACCTGCGGCAATGCTTGGAGAAGAAGTCAGATACATAAACCATCCTGGAGCTACACTTGAAACTTGGTAAGCAAGTGTCATTTCTGAGTCTAGTCCCTGCAAGCAAGTTTTTGCCATAATTCAAAAATACCATTAATAGATCAGAGATAGACAACACTTCAATGAAAGAACAAACAGGTCATCTGGGTAGGTGGCTTGAATACCAAGCTTAGAAATTTTGAGGCTATTTCTGTGACAATAGAAAGTTTATCTAAATTATTTTTCCTGAGAACAAGAACCAGTCTCAAATATGAAGCTACACAGCACTTTGGAGGTGTTAACCATCACCTAATGTCAGCTAACAATGACCCCAGGATGTGTCTACATATGTAACCTTCATATACCTTTAGTAGTACCACTGTGTTAATATTTGATGTTCCATATAGCTACAGAAATTCATGTGAGCCCTCCTACCTGTGTGTAGAAAGTTTAGTGGAACTTTAATATAAAAAAATACAAGGTGAGGAAAATAATAAAATTTAAATTTAAAAAATTCTAGAAGGTTTTAAAGAATTTATTTTATCCTAGGAGAAAAGTCAATCTCACTGTCTATGGCATACATTCAATAAACTTTCTGTACTACTATGGAACAGAATTAAGAAAAAGAATACTATTACAGTTTCAGAAGGTGGCCCCAAAATGCCAATCATCAGGAAGAATGAACTCAATGAGTTGTAGGGCTTGGGTCTCCTTCAGTATGTTTAAAGAGACATGCAAGTCTGAAGCACAAATTTACAAAGGATATGCTCTTGGGAATGCCCCCAGAAAATGAGAGCAGGCAAGGACTAGAGCCGATGGAGAATGAATCCTGCTGATGTTACTGAGGTCAAAGCTTCATGTGCTTCTCTGGGAACTCTGGATCTGAGGTCCTGAATAGAGATCTCTCATTCGAGGGAGGAGGGGACATCTGTAACTTTTAGCAGACACTAATGCTTGCATCCAGGATAACCTCCAATGGGAGCAGGGAGAATGTGAAGCCTAATCACAGTTTGAGAAAGGGACTCTAATTTGTTAGCCTTAAATGTCACCATCTGCCACATTGAAGAAGCACTTCAACTTGTCTACTGCATCCTGAAAGTGTACACACGCATGTGGGTATGAGAAGAGATGAAGAGAAAGGAGAGCAAGTGTGTGTGTGTGTGTGTGTGTGTGTGTGTGTGTGTGTGTGTGTGTGTGTGTATTTGGTATCATAAGGTATCTGTGTTTTTGTTCACCTATCCCTATTTGAAAAACAGCTCACTTCCCCCTCTGCATGCTTGCCTTTGCAACACAATACAAACAGTCAAACCCTTCTCGAGGGATTAAAATCTAAACAGCTTCCCTACAGTAATGGTGTTTTCACTTGCACAGCTTTGTCCCACAGGGACACTCACAGCCTCCCTTAGTAAAATTCCAGCTATAACTGCAGCAGAGAGGAGCATGTTTTCTACAGATTGGTGTAATCCCTTTGCATCAGGATCTATTAAGATTTGCCAAACCCATTCTTTTTTTAAACCTTGTGTGAGCTTCAGCAGGAACAATAAAATAAATTCCATAAAGAATCAATACTGTCTTACACCAAGGTAACATAGTCATGAGAAACCCAAATGCTATGCAGAATAGAGAGTAAATAACCTAAATCCCATTCATTATACAAAGAATGAACAAACTGGAATTATGCAAAAACAGTCCCCATTTATTAAAGACTAAAGATACCCAGGATATACATAATTTAATTCATGAAACTTTAATCAAAATATTCTGTGTTCATGACCTAACACTAATACTACCTATCACTGAATTTAGTTGTTTTTTTCTCTAATGTGTATAATATAGAATTCACTTAAAATTAATTCATCAAAATAATAACATTTCCATCACTCCTACTCAATATGATTGGAGCCAGAAAATTTGTCTATGATAACTGTGGCATTTGGATAATATCACTTAGTAGAATTCTCTGTGCCTGACACACTAACTTTTCTTACTTTTCTTCTTACTCTGCGGCTGCCTGGCTGAATGGCTCCTGATATCCTCCTCTTTTTGTTCTCTCCTTGTTCCTCCTCTTCCTCCTCCTCCTCCTCCTCCTCCTCCTCCTCCTCCTCCTCCTCCTCCTCCTCCTCCTCCTCCTCATTTCTCTTTCTATTTATCCTCTCTCACTTCCAGCCCCTCTTATTCTTGTTTCTGCCTCACTATGGGCTGTTCAGCTCTTTATTAGGACCATCTGGATTGACACAGTAACACAGCCTCACAGAGTTAAACAAATAAACCATAAACAAAAGCCACACAGCTGAAGATAATATCATACCACACTTGCCCACAATCTGACTTGCTTTTTAGCCTGTATTTAGAAAATAAAGACAAGGAGTAGACTGCATTTTGTGAGGAGATGGAATCTTGGGAAAAGCAACACCTTCAATTTTAGAGTCCTAAAGAGAGACACAACAGGAGCAGGAAGCTGGAGGAGAAGGTGTCTCGGCAATAAACAGAAGGGAGTTGAGCATGCTGATCTTGAGAGAACCAATATCACTAGTCATGGTTCCTTTCCTGATTTGCCAATATAATTTTTTGGGGGTGCTTATCAGCTTAGTTTGCCTCTGCTGGTATTTAAGCCCTACCTTCAGTGGGAATTCTGCTGTCTTTCTGCTTTCTGAGAATATAGAAAAGTTCCTAAGTTATACAAGATTATTAGAATACAATCATCTATGTAAAATAATCAAAGTATAAAAGTCAAGGAAAAGTAACATTGGAAAAAAATGAAAGATTATATAATTAGAATCAAGTGATACAATAACACATAACTAATAAGGAAAATAAAGACTTGGCACAAGTCTTCATATCAAGGCTGGAAAAGGCAACCCAGGAGGAGGGAAAGGGTCCCAAGAGTAGGCAAAATAATCAGAGACAGCCCCACTCCCACTTTTAGTAGCTCCGCAAGCACACCAAGCTACACAATTAAAACACACAAGCAGAAGAACTAGCTGAGATCCATTCAGGCTCCATGACTGTTGCATCAGTCTTTGTGAGCCCCTATGGGCCTTGCTTAGTTGATTCTGTGGGCTATGTTCTCCTGGTGTCCTCGATGTCTCTGGCTCTGACAGTCCCTCCCTGTCTTCTGTGTGGCTCCTTGACTCTGCCTCGTGTTTGGCTGTGGATCTTTGCACCTGCTCCCATCAGTTCCTGGATGAAGCCTCTCTAATGACTTACTGGGCTAGATACCAAACTATGAGTATAACAGAGTATCATTAGGGATCATTTCATTGATTTGTTCCAATCATGTTTGCTTCTATATTAGGTCTCCGACCTCTCCATCCTCTGGTTCCTGGCCATCCAAGTAGATGTGATGTGGACTCCTTTCCATGGTGTGGGCCTTGAGTTGGAGCAGTGTTTTTACCCAGAAGTAGAATTGCTGAATGATATGGCATTTCTAATCTTTAAAGGGACTGTATAGTGCTTTATAAACAACAATGTGCAGAACGAGAGTTTTGGAATCAATGGATAAATTCATTTAGTACTAAAAATTTTTAAAAAGTTCAAAATAAAAAGCATGGGCATTCATAAACTGAAATAAGAAAAGAAAGATGTCAAATAGGAGTTACACATATCGCAGTTGAAAAGCACAACAAAGGGATACAGTATCGTAGAAGGAAATTTGGTGAAGCTAATGATGAGTTTGCCAAGATCACAAAAGCAAAGGATAAAGGGCAGATGAAACTAAAATAAAGTTTAATTTCAAAGGACAGAAACAGAAAGACACCGGTGTACAGCTATATCCCATATGCACATGTTCAGAGTTTCAGAAGAAGAAAAAGAAATGGAAACACACATAGAGGTTTTCCAGAATACATCAGTGAGAACATTTAACAAAAGTGACCAAAAGATAAGATAAATATTATGAAATGGTTAAAGACTGCTGGTTGAAATGGCTCATAGAATGGCAATCATTTCATGTATAGAAAAGATGGCATGAACTTAACAAACTTAAAATGTAATAAATATTCCCAGTAAGGCCTGAGTTATCTGTCTGTATAGTAGTTAGATTCAGGCTAACATTAGGATTCTCTGAAGAGGCATCTGATTTTTAGAAAATTATATTTACTAATAATTTCAAAGTGCTTAATGAAAATAAATTTGAACCTTGAATGATGATCAAGGAGAAATTCATTTTTGTGGTAAACATATGAGGGCTCAGAAAATTTTTCACCTCACACTTAGTGAGAATACTCTTAAAAGACAAAGCAAACAAGCCCGGGGGCCTTCTAGAGGACTCAGAGAATAATCCTGGAGTTCTGTAATATATATTTCTGTTTCAACATCAAGTAACTGTATGCAGATCAGATTTCCTTGACTACATCAAAGGACCAAGCATAGGTTATAATTAGGAAAGGCCAGCATTAACTCAGACATTTGGAAAATTCAGCCCTCGTCCCTTTACTGGTACTGTCAGAAATATAATTTTATTGTAAAATAATACAAGTGTCAACCTCTACATCTCCCCACTACTAGGTATATCCACTTGTCTAATGCATATATTCAAGAGGCTTTGCAAAGCTTCTTTAGTCCCTTAGAACCAGAGTAGAAACAGTTTTAGAAAGAGAATTACTCACCCCAGATTATCTTAATTTACAATCCAAAGCATAGTGTGAGCTTTCTACCCCATCAAAATCTATCTACATTATTTTGGGTTACAAACTTCTACAATCAACTGAGTTGTTTGATGATTGTTTCAGTTCTCCTCTCTGTGTATTCAATAAAAGTAAGAAATTTCCCCCAAAGGTTGTAAGCCACAACAGGAAAACCTGTTACAAGTTGGGGAGAACTAATGAGAGAAGAACATACAACTGAATCAATTATAACACTTTAGGTGTTACCCTAGTCTGCAATTTTAGAAGGATTTTTGTCTATTTAGTTATTAAAATGAAGACTAAAACCAATAGATCCATGGCATCCATTCAATTCAAGATGAAAATCTTACATTGTGTTTTCTAAAATGGCACATATGTAGAAAGGCTGGAACCAGCTCTCAGGTAAGGATATTATAAATATCGTAGGTAGGCAAGAGGTGAGAAATGTTTTTACTTTTTATAAGTATATTAAACCAGTATTTCAAAGTTACAGTACTGCCTGTATAGCTAATGCAATATTTAATACTGTTATTTAATGACTTAGTAATGTGCTCATCTTAAATGTAGCACTGTACTAAAAGGTTCTCCTTTACCAATATTTTAGAAGCTGTTACTAGAATTCTAACTGGGGATAAAAAGGATCAGCTAGAACTTACTGTTCACTGAGGCATTCAACACAGCTTTAAACTACAACTGGGAACGTCATAAATCTACAAATTAGCTGCATGAGTAACTAGAACTTAATTGAAGATGTTATCAAAATAGAAGCATTCATTCATCCTACATATTAATTACAGAATTGACCCCCTCCTCCTTCTACTCTTTACCATATGACACTTTGTCATATGCCACTAGGGGGGGAGACTAGGAAGTGAAACGAGTTAAAAAACATGATCATAATTCCTTATAGTACTGCAAAGGACCTATGAGAAAGCAAAAGCATTTATACATCTACAACTGATTAACATGAACATTGGGAACTTCACAAGTGGAGAAACACTAAAACAGGTTTCTGAAACAACGACCCAGACACAATTGGAGTAATAGGATTCTGTGACACAGTTTCATAAATGTCTCCCTCCTTCAGACAACAGCACTGTCTAGCCCCGAGAGGTTTTGCCTTTAGTCCCAGCTTCCACTGTACCTGACATGAATATGTACAACATTACCTCTGGTGTGCAGTTAACAAAATTTTCAAGCACATGTAAAAGTGCAGTTAAATAATTCAGTTTTTAACATCCCCTGAATATTGTAGAGTAAAATCAATGGCTAGACTCCAGATGTTAATGGTAATTCTAAAATGGAAAATATTTCCCTCTCATTGCAATATTAGCATCAAAGGCAGTAATAAGTCACATAACTAGCACAAATGAAACAATAAATCAACTTTTTAATTTGATAATACTTTGTCTAAGACAAAATATTTTATCAAGTTAGAACTATTTAACCATTGTTTTTACTATAGGCATTCCACAGTTTCATCACAAGGGAAAATAAATTTTAATAAAATATTATTTTCTTAAAATTTTATTTTCAATTGACACAAAACATTCATCCTCTGAAGAGCATATTGAAATATTGAAACTAAAAAGCAGCTTCAGTTTCCACACAGTGGACATAACAAAATAATTTTGCTTGATCACAAATTGCTTGTGATTAAATGAGAAATTTCCCTTGATTAAGATAACTAGTAATTGTTTCTATTCTGCAGTCATATATGTCAGTCAATAAGAGAGATAAACACCATCTATAAAACAGACTGTAGAATATTGCTTAACAATGGACTTCATCACCTTATTCGATAGCTCCTGCTTACTTGAGAAATTATATATATTTAATGGACCCTATTTATTAGTATTATCAATGTGAGATAAATCATTGTTCTTCAATGAGACACCTCTTACAGTGTGACTTTGAAGTCATCAGAGTTCTCTAAAGAAACAGGGTAGGGAGGGATCTCCCCATGATAACCCAAAGAAACAGGAAGTTACTTTGAGTGTGCTTCTTCTCAGATCCTGTACAGTAGGAGATACTAATATTCCCATGAGTGATTGGTTTTCATGGCATCATTGTCCTAAGGAGCAAGGTACAGCATATGTATAAAGTACCCACTGATTGGCTGCTGAAAAACGGTCCAGGTGAGGCTTTTTAAAACTTCTGGAAAGTTCTCTAAACAGCTTATCAGGGCAGAAAAAACTGTGGTGTGTGTGAGGCCTGTTGCTACTCAGCAGCTTAAGAGTTTATGCTGGCAGCCATGGGTCTATGACAGCCATTGTACCATTTAACAGCATCAATTCTTTAGTTATAAATAGTTGAGAATAATCAGTGATTATAGCATGGAAATTAGAAATTTTTCTTAATGATTAAATATTTAAAAAACTGGAACAACTGACACACACACACACACACACACACACACACACACACAATGTCACTTGTGATTTGATCTTAGCTGTTTTGACAGGTTTAAGTAGTTTTGATATGTACTTCACTGATGGCTAATGGCGGTGAACATTTTTTTATTTTTAATGTTTTAAAGTTTATTCTAAACTATATTTTAATTTTTTTGACCAAACAAGCTTGTTTTAGTTACAATTTTTACTAATAAAATGTTTGTTCTCTTTTTCATAATTTTTTATTTAAATTTGAATAAAGCTTGTTTTATATGTCTATCCCAGTTTCCAAACCCTCCTGTCCTCCCCTGTTCCTCCAACCAACCCCCATCCCATCCCATTTCTGCTCCCCAGAGGGGATGAGGCCTTCCCTGGGGAGTCTTCAAAGTCTGTCATATCATATGGTACAGAGTCCAGACCCTCGCCCATGTGGCTAGGCTGAAGGAGTATCTCTCTATGCGGAATGGGCTCCCAAAATCTATTCATATATTAGGGATAAATACTGACCCATAGACTGCCTAGTCCTCCCAACTAACACCACATTCAGAAATTTGGATCAGTCATATGCTGGTTTCCTAGCTATCAGACTGGAGTCCATGAGCTCCCCTTGTTCAGGTCAGCAGTTTCTGTGGGTTTCTCCAGCCTGGTTTTGACCCCTTTGCTCATCACTTCTCCCTGTCTGCAGCTGAATTCCAAGAGTTTGGCTCAGTGTTTAGCTGTGAGTGACTGCTTCCTCTTCCATCAGCTACTAGATGAAGGCTCTAGGTTTGCATATATGGTAGTTAGTCATCAATTTCATTATAGGGGAAGGACATTTAAGGTAGCCTCTCCACTATTGCTTGGATTGTTAGTTGGGGTCATCCTTGTAGCTCTATGGACATTTCCTTAGTGCCAGATTTCTATTAAAGCCTACAATGGCTCCCTCTATTATGGTATCTCTGTCCTTGCTCTCCTCTATTCTTTCCCTGACTCAATCTTCCTGCCCCCTCATTTCCACCTCTCCCCTCCTCTTCCTCCTAACTCCCTCTCCCCTTCCCCCATACTCCCAATTTGCTTGGGAGATCTTGTTCCTTTCCCCTTTTCTAGGGGACCATGTCTTATAGTCTTCCTTGTTTCCTAGCTCTTCTGGCAGTGTGGATTGTAGGCTGGTAATCCTTTACTCTATGTATAAAAACTATATATTTCTTTAAGTGTTTCTAAGCCATTTGAGATTTCCTGTAATCAATTGACTGTAGGAATGGTTTTTTAATTTCAAATAGTTTAGTCTTTGGTTTACTTTTAATTTTTTTTTTTTTTTACTTTTTCATTATATGTGTGTAAGTGTGTGCATGTGGATACAAGGCCAGAAGAGAGCATCAAGTTACAAGTGTTTGTGAGACTTGAGTATAGGGAATGGGTCCTCTGGAAGAGCAGCACATACACATACTCCACTCTCTCTCTCTCTCTCTCTCTCTCTCTCTCTCTCTCTCTCTCTCTCTCTCTGTCTCTCTGCCTCTCTGTCTCTCTCTGTCTCTCTCTGTCTCTCTCTCTCTGCCTCTCTCTGCCTCTCTCTGTCTCTCTATCTCTCTCTTCTCTCTCTGTCTCTCTCTCTCTCTGTCTCTCTCTCTCTTTCTGCCTCCCTCCCTCTTAATTTAAATTAGAAACAATCTTGTTTTACATATCTGCAACTGGTTCCAGGAGTTCAGCTCAGTGCAACACATACTCTTAACAATTGAACCATCTCCTCTTAGTTTTGGTTTTAAAGTAGAGTTGATGGTACCAGACTCTTTCTCTTTCAGATCCCATTGTCACTGAGAAATCATTATCTCATATTCCCAAAATTTCCAGTGAATCTCTTAGTAATAGATTAAAATTATATATCTATAGTTACTTCTACTTATTATTTTCTTCTAGCATGAACAGTACAAATTGACTTGTTTGGTTGAATTAGAAGCAACAGGGCACTATAAAAATCTCTGGTCAAATTCTGGAAATGGTCTCTTGTTGTTATAGATTCTATCTCAAATTGTTGACTTCAACAGGGTGGTGGTGGCCCACACATTTAATCCCAGCACTTGAGAGGCAGAGGCAGGCTGATTTCTGTGAGTTCAAGGCCAGCCTGGTCTTCAAAGAGAGTTCCAGGACAGGCTCCAAACCTATAGAGAAACCCTGATTTGAAAAACAACAAAAAGAAAAAGAAATTGTTGATTTTATCTACTTACATACCAGAAATGCCTCATACTTCAGAATAATCTTCTATCAGCTACAAATGATTTCTGCTTCAACTACCCTTTTGCAGTTTGAATTAGCCATATTTTATAAACTAATAAACAAATATTTATGGAATGATCCTTACTTACTGTTGGAAATAAAGTCTGAGTAGCTGAATAGATTGGCTGAAGATTTTCTAGTCCTTATCTATCATTTGAGGGCAATTGGTTCAACTATTTTCTAAAATGCCAGTTTCATTTACATCAATTTTGATAATTACCTCTTTGCCTCCCGTGATATAAGAAAGTAGCTTAAGTAGAAATTGTCAAATGCTTATGTGGCAGAATCCTAACTACTCCCAAGGGTATATTGAAGCTTCAGGTTTTCTGAGCAATTTTTAAAGTGTGGTATTCTTTAGAAGTATGGCAACTACTGGCAGCTTCAGTATGATGTCCAGCAATGGCTCTATCTCTGACAGAGTAAACATTACAAAAACCTCAGTGTCAACAAAGCACTTCATTAGTGAGAAGATTATTGTTATAAGTTACTTAATGCAAAAATCCATTAGAGAGGAAACACATAAGCCACAAGACTGTGGGGTTCTTCATATAATTAGAGTTTGGGCAGCTTTTCAGAGAATTCATAAGTCATATAACTATGTCATCAATGAACATATGCACATATGCACAGAGTACATATGAGCCATACCTGTCATGAGCAATAAATAATGCCCTAGTTCCTTAGAAATCTACTGCCATAGGCTGTCTTCTGCATCTGGGAAGGAGGTCATGTATGTCAGTTATTAATTAGTGATTCATTCACATTCATACACAAATCAATATGTTACACAAAGATTTTTGTACAGAGAAGTTCTTTCTTATGAAAAGATTAATGGAAAACTATTGAACTTTATCCTAGAAATAAGAAACAGTTTGAATAATGAGCTGCCTTAGCACAATTATGCACAAAACCTCTTGAAAATAATCTGGAGTACTCCTTGATAATTGGACTCTTTCACAGTCAGTCATTAATTGGACTCTTTCACACATCAGCAATCAGGTGTGGCTGAGAACATCCCTAGATCTGGTCCACTTGTATATTTCACTACAGTGTCTATGGTGGTATGGTGGTTCTTTTTTTTTTTTTTTTTTTTTGTAAGATTATTGTTATGAGCTTGGTCTTTACCTATATGTTGTTTTTCTAAGTCACTTCACATTAGATGATTTCTTTTTAATTAGCTTTTTCTCTGCAATATAATAAAGGGTTATGTAAACATTCCTGAATTCAATCTGTTCTCTAGGATATACTACATGGCATAGAAATTGAAGACAAAAAAAAAATACTAGTGTGTGTGTAACCTTTCCAAACTCCATCATCACCAATAGTATCTTCTGATTTGTAATCTTCACCTTTTCTGGAGCATACATCACTCACGTGGGTAGTTCATATGAGAGAAATATAGAGATAAACTAAATGTGGTGTGCCTTTGCCCGTGCCCTCCACGAATAAGTGAAGCTGGGAAAGGGCACACAACACATGTGCACTTATTATCAAGGCAGTCTATTTCCTGGTTACTTGGTGACTTCACAAAACAGCATCCTGTCATAAGGGATGTTTGGTAAAGGACATTCTATACTTTGCAATTCAAAGTCTCCTAGATATTGTCTACATTAATTGGCTATGCCTTACAACCTAGTTAGACTACTTGAATAGTTTCAAAAGCATCAAATTATATGCATTTTTAAATTGCTTCTGTGCTCTTTTTTAATTTTGAGATTGGATTTTAATTACAACATTTCTCCTTCCCTTTTCCTTCTCCAAAACTCACCATATACCACTCCCCCACTCTCCTTTAAATTCATGGACTGTGTTTTCATCGATTGTTATTGCAAGCATATATGTATTTGTACATATGTATATAATCCTAAATATAACCTTGTGAGGCCATAAGTGTTACCTGCATGAATGTTTTCAAGACTTACACTTTGGCACTAGACAACCAATTGGTGTGCTCTTTCCTGGGGCTTTTCTTATGTGAATATAGTTCTTTGTGTAGGGTTGAAGAAGCCTCATAGGGTTCTTCTCATATATTTTGGCATGCTCACTGGTGTCCTTGATCAGCTTTTATATGAGCAGTTTCTTGGGGACACAATATAGATTCACCCTTTGATATACTCAACAATTTGAGAGTAATTCATATATTTATAAGTTGATATACTTAGTATGACTTGCTGTTGTTAAGTCTATACCCATTCCATGATATTTATTACTTACATGCCTCTCTCTCCCTTTCTCTTAAGTGAGTGCTTAAATCTATGATAAAAGTTTTTCTTAATCAACTATATGTTCTTCCTATTAAGTAAACAAATAAGATACTTAAGATAAAAATAAATAGAATATTGGATGATATTTGTAATTAAAAGCCAGAGAAAGGGCTTGAGCTAGAGAAGCACCTCCATAATTATAGTGTGTTATAACTGAGCTTTCTGGACTCTGAAAACTGCAGTCTACTAGCAATTTTCCATGAAGTTCAAATAAAATACACCCTGATGGGAGATGTTATTCTGTATATATGTTTCTCATACTGGTTAATAAAGCCCTGTGGCCAATGAGATAGCAAGATAGGCGGGGCTAAGAGACAAGGAGGAAGAGGAAGTGAGTAGACGGAGTCGAGATGTAGCCCGGGAAGAAGCAGGAAGCCTGCCGCGCGGCTCCCCGATAAGACGACCACGTGGAAATACTTAGATAAGTAGAAATGGGTTAATGATTAAGGCAGAGCTAGCCCATTAACAATAATGGTAACTGGCCAACAGGATTGTATCAAATACAGAGTCTCTGAGTGTTATTTGGGGCACACGTGGTTGTGGGACCATGGCGGCAGAACCAGCGGCAGCCGGCGGGGAAACCTGCCGTAACAACACCCCAAACCCAGAAACACAAACTATAATCTCAAATACATAATGATAGAACATACTCAACCAACTTGACCTTGTTGAAACTTACAAAGTAGTGAAGAAAATTATTTGAAAAAAAAAAAAGCAAAGAAACAAAAGACACTGCATCTCAACTGCACATATAATATATCTGGTCATAAAATAATCTCAGCAAAGTTAAAGATTCTAATCATAAGCATGTGGCATTTGATCCCAAATGAAATTAAAACAGAAATCAATAAGAAGATGATTTGATGAAAATCTTCAGAATCTAAAAGTTCTACTTAAGTAAACAAAGACCCAGAGACTGGATGTTATAGCTTTTCCCTTGTCATCAATCTCAGCACTTGAGAGGCAAAAGTAAGAGTCTTCCAAGTCCAAGGCCTTAAATTTTCTGTCTCAGAAAAACTAACTAACTTAAATTAAACGTGCACACACACACACACACACACACACACACACACACACACGTGTGTGTTCATTTTATATATATATATATATCAAACTACAGGTCAGGCATCATCATCTCCACCACCCATCTCCTTGCCTAGAAACTCTGGTCCTTCCTCATGATATCACATATTAGAACTCATTTTCACTGATTTATAGCCTTGTAAACTCATATCAGAAGAGTAACATAACAATAATCACCGTTTGAAGCAATGTGTAAAAGATAATAAACTTCAAAAATGATCCAAATGAATTTTTAGTTGCCTGCAATAACCAAGTTTTCTCAGATTTATAGCATACTTATAATAAATATATTTAATTTAATAAATGAAATTTGTCAAATTTAATTTGTGGGCTCTATATTTGACCTCTCTGCTTAAATTGAAACTCCAAGGTCTACAAATATAAAAGCATACCTCATGAAATATAGATTGTTATAGCATCATATATTATTAAACATTACCAAGCAACCTTCAAATTCAATAGTAGAGCTGTAGTAATTTCATTATATGGTTCTTTCATTATATGTTAAACAATTATTTAAAAATGTATGTGCAAATAATACATATAGATATGATGTTATTCTACCATATTTTCAAGAGAACAAGGACCTCACCTCTTTCTCATTTGGTAATTGAAGGAGACTAGGATGTATATATGCAAAATTGACAGATGACCATAACTTGTGAAAAACAAAGGCTATAGAATATATAGTTGTGAACACATTAACACACATGAATTAGTTCTGTACAGACATGTGTACTCCCTTGGCATTTACTCCCTTATAAGGGGGAGCTGGTGCTTCCTCCTTTAGTTTGTCTCCTAGCTCTAAATAAACATTGAAGAAGACCACTAATAAGACATTAGTCTTATAGCCGAGAGAAAACAAAAGTAACTGATGGAAACATGCCAGAAGCTCAGCCCAGGATATGCTGATACATGTATGCCACATGCCATTGGCCAAAACAAGTTTCAGCAACACATACAGTACTAATATGTGATGCAATGGAGGCAGAAGTATACATTGACAGCTCTCCTGAAGCTGACAGAGGAGGATCACCACAATTCTGGGGTCAACTTGTGCTACATAATGTGTTCTAAGCCAGTACATGCTATGAAGTGTGATTCTGTCACAAAGAAAAGAAAAAGAAAATGAGGGGGAGAAAGGGAGGGAAGGAACCAAGGCGGGAGGAGGTGAAAGAGGGAGGAAAGAACACAAATTATACCTTTTATTTTCTCAGACTTCAAGTGAAAAAACACACATAAACTTAATTATTTTATGGAAAAATTACAAGAAAAAATAATCCATAGTGATAACAGTAGTTTCACATTTACTGGGAAATTCTTGCCACACTTTCCACTTTTAATAGTGTATTAGTGTATGCATTATAAGCATTCTTTAAACACTCAACTGCTTTAAAATCAAATGCTATAAATGTTGTCTAAAAAGTGCCATCCTCATCTACATTTCAAGTTGTTTCTGATTAGAATTAATATACAGAACTTTACATTTCACTGGCCATCCAGAATCATTTTCACAAAAGGTAAATATTGCTTCTTCCTTTGAATCAATAAATCATGATCCACTCCTCAGCAGAAGTCAATATCTACTTTATTGTTTCTCAAGACTCCAAATGGGAACTTTGATAAATGTCTTTAAATTCTTTTCACATTACTGATGGGATGTTCTTTAACAATAAGCACAGCTGCCAAAAGTTGGGCATTTAATCATGGGACAGATCGTCTCATCTTGAAAATAAATGGGCCAATATGTAATAAAAAGATGAGTGGTCCCATCTGTTTCTAGATCATATATTAATGCATTTGAAAAAATTACCCCATGTAAATGTTTTTGTAACTCTAAAATCTCACCTAATGATTTCCTGAAATCATTATAAATTAAACTAAATTATTAAAAACTTTATTTTTCTCCTATTTGATTAACATAGTATCAAGAATTTTGTTATGGTGATATAAAACTAGAAGAAAATAAGCATTTATAATATATTTATGATACCTTCTGGTTCTAAAGTGTCCTTTAAAGAACAAAGAAAACACAGATGTATAAGTATACATATACACTTAAGAATATACAAAGGCAATTTAATATGGGGGTAGAACACTGCTTTTAAACAGATTATTAAAGAATAACTGTCTACCAATACCAGATTTAAAATATTAAGTAATTGTGAAACCTATAGGGATGCTCGTATTCATTCTTTAAACAGTTGTTATTATACATTTAAAGCATTAATGTTTGCTTGAGGAAGAAAGATTGAAATCATCCTAAATGAAATTCCCTTAATAGACAAATTGTGATACGATTGATTATTGGTAGTCATAGAATTTGCTTCTCAGAGGTAACTCTTTTAAAGCAAAATATTGTTTTTATCTAGCAGAATTTTCTAATTAAACATTTAAAATTACTTGTGCAACTTTTAAAGTTACCTACCTAGATTCTTTCCTATTGTTCCTGCTGCAGGTATCCATTGCTGGCCTTGTCTCTGGGAATGCAGGAAAATTATCTGAATGTAGTATATAGAGGACATTGTGTGTCACTGACAACCAGAATGATCATGACACACTACAATCATGTATCCTTCAGTGTATGCTTGTAATACAAGACTCAAATCAAGTTACAACTCAGGTTACTATTGTTGCCTTTCTCTGCCTGGATCCTTCCTATTCTCACAGGTAGCTCTTACAGAGCCTCCTGAATCTAGCTAAAATATACAAAGAGCTTTCCTAGATTCCTGGGAATAACAAATTCAGTTCATAACATATGGCAAGTGCCATGTGCTCATGTATTTATGTGTTTGCTTAGTCTCTAGATGAGGGCCTATTTATCAAATGTTTCTCATGGTTATTATAACTAACAGCTCACTCATAGTTGACTCATTTGCCTAGTTCATTGAAAATAAAAGCTGCGTGTAGCCTGTAACTGTTGATGTTTGTCTTTCAATCAAAAACATGTAATCCTTTGTAATACAAAGAGCTGTCAGCAAATGGTGGATGAATGGTAGAGCAATGTTGTTAGTTCCTTTTCTTTTTTTTTTAATTGAAAATAGATTTTTCTCTCATAAAATACATCCCAACCACAGTTTTCTTCCCTTCGTTCATCCCAGCTTCCACCAACACCCTTCTTTCCCAGATCTACTCTTTCTCTGTTTCCCTTCAGAAAAGAGCAGGCTTCCAAGAGACAACAACCAAACAGGACAAAGCAAAAAAAAAAAAAAAAAAAAAAAAAAATAAGACAAGGAAAAGGCCCTCCTATCCAGGCTGGACAAGGCAACCCATTAGGAATGAGGTCCAAGAGTCAGCAAAACAATAAGAGATACACCTGTGCTCACTGTTGGGAATCCCACAAAACACCAAGCTAATAGTTACAATATATAAGCAGAGGACTTGTTGCAGACTCTTGTAGGCCCCATGCTTGCTGCTACCGTCTCTGTGAGCCCATATGAGCCCTGCTTAGTAGAATTGGTGGGCCATTTTCTCTTGGTGTTCTCCATCCCCTCTCACTGCTACAATATATTCTTCTTGTCTTAGGGTTTCATTTCTGTGAAAAGATAACATGGCCACTACAACTCTTACAAAGGAAAAACATTTAACGGGGTGACTTATAGTTTCAGAGGTTTAGTACATCATCACCATGGTGTGTCAAGGTGGCAGCACGCAGGTACACATGGTGCAGGAGAGGGAGCCGGGAGTTCTACATCTTGACCCGCAACCAACAGGAAGTAAACAGAGACACTGGACATGGCTTGAGCATATATGAGACCTCAAAGTCCACCCCCCCCACACACACACATAATAACACACTTCCTCCAACAAGGGCATAGCTACTCCAACAAAGCCACACCTCCTAATAGTGCCAATTGCATACAAATACCACATTGCCCCTCTTCTGCAGAGTTCCCCAAGCATCAGAGGAGAGAGACCAAAAGGAGACCACCAATTTATACTCTTTCTTCCCATAATGTCTGGATGGGGGTCTCTGGACCAGCTCCCATCTCTGTGAGGATGACTGGACAAAATGTCCCTAAGAGTAGGGCAGAATAGCATTAGGAATCATTCATTCCATTGTACTTTTGTTTTGTTTTGTTTGTGAAGGTGGGCTGTTGTGTTCGCTTCTACCCTAGGGCTCTTCCAGTTTCTGGTTCCTGGTAATCCAGGCAGTGAAGTTCATGGGCGCCCTCTTTTAGAGTTTTCTTCACATTAAACCAGACATTAGTTGGCCACTCCCAAAACTCCTGTGCGACCATTGCCCCAGCACATCTTGTAGGCAGGACAGATTGTAGGTGGAAGAAGCAGCCCGTAATAATGCTACATGCCTATAATCCCAGTGTATGATAATGCTACATGCCTAAAATCCCAACACTGAGAAAGCAGAGGCAGAAGAGTGATGAGGCCTGCCTGGCCTGCATTTTAAAATAATGCCTAAATAAAATAAATATATAAAGATAGATAGGTAGATATATAGATAGATGATGATGATAGATAGATAGATAGATAGATGAATAGGAAAAGGTATGAACAAAAAATCTCATATTATCTGTAATTGATTCCCAAGTCATTAGCCCAGAACTTTAAATCTTTCTGTATTTGGGTTCTGCTTCTACAAAGAATTAAAATTTAATTCAGGCCTTCATAAAGATTACAAGTTAACCTGTGTCTTAGGGTTTCTATTGCTGCATCAAAACCCTGTGAGCAAAAAGCAACTCTAGAGAGAAAGTGGTTTATTTGACTTACACTTCCACATTGCTGTTCCTTATTGAAGAGTCAGGACAGGAACTCAAACAGGGCAGAATCCTACAGGCAGAAGATGATAAAGGGTCTATGGAGGGGTGCTGCTTACTGGATTGCTTCCCCTGGCTTGTTCAACCTTCTTTCTCACAGAACATAGGACCAGCTGCCCAGGAATGGCTCCACCCACAGTGGGCTGTATCCTCCCCACTTCATCACTAATTGAGAAAATGTGTTACAGCTGTACCTCATGGAGGCATTCCTCAATGGAGGCTTTTTCCTCTCTGATTAATCTAGCTTGTATCAAGTTGACACAAACCAACCAGGACAAACTTTAAAATACTTCAATAGTTGCATGTGTTAAAAGAGTTTGCATTATACTGCATGAATGCATTTAATAATATTACTTTAAACTTTATAAACAAACTAAAAGCATACCGTAAAAAGAATGATATCAAGCAGGATGCACACAAGTACTAATTTCTGAAACATCATGTTCACTTGTTAATTCAGAATTTTAACTATCTTTTAAATTTACTTTCTCCCTGACTCACACTTAACCAAAGTTATCATATTTTTGCATCTGAAAATACATAATTTATTAGTTAATTTTGCAGTGATTTATACATAGGCATACCAATCTCTATCACCTTGATAATAGAAACGAGAAAAAGAGAGTTAAAGATCATGATTTAATGGATTTCAGTAGAAGAACAGAGTCCACAGGAAGAAAACAATACTAAGCCAGGCTTGGTGCCACAAACCAACCCCTAGAAATCTGAAGCCACCAGACAATCATGAGTTTGAGAACAGCCTAAATAAGGTATAATGGCAAGAGCTTATCTTTTAAAAAGTAATTCAGTATCTATTTAACAACACTTAATAAACACTATAGAGGCTCCTGGGAAGCAGAGGTAGGCAGATCTCTATGAGTTCAAAAAGAGCCTGGTGTACAAGAGCTATTTCCAGGACAGGCTCCAAAGCAACACGGGGAAACTCTGCCTTGAAATACCAAATAAATAGATAGATGATAGATAGATAGATAGATAGATAGATAGATAGATAGATAGATATGGTAAATAAATGAAAATTAATAAGTAAATAAACACTAAAAAGGAATGATGCTAGATATATAATTAAATCCACAAAACAAGACTGAGGTCTCCCTGAGAGTGGGTGGGGGCTCCCACAGTGTGAGAATTTTGTTTGAAAGAACTAGATCATGAAAGTGACACAGAAATCAAAAACATGTGTGATGAAAAGAACTCACTTTGTTGAGGGCAACTAGAAATGTGTTCTGAGAAGAGATAATAGTTTCCGTAGGCTCAGGGGAGAACAAATTTACTATATGAAATCTTCGAAACTACTCCAAATGTTGGGTAGCAAAAAAAGCAGGGAAAGGGAGACTGGACCAGCTTGAGACCTGGATGTTTAGCAGGTACCTACATGTGTATGGACATTAAGACTCTAAAGTTTCTGATAAGGCACTTTAAGAAAATGAGCAAATTATGTTATTTGTCCTTAGGACTGGCATGGCTTGATTTAACCAGGAATAACTAAGACAGAAGGCAATAAGTAAATAAATAAATAAATAAATAAATAAATAAATAAATGCCAAGAAATGTGTAGAAGAAAAAAGCTTACTATTCTTGCGGTTTTGCCAAGAAATTATAGGGACCAAGCAGAGTAGCGAGTGAGTCAGGTTAACCCTCTTATAGGATTACCAGACATATCAGAAAATTGGAAGTTTACAAAATGTAGGCCAGTTCTGAGGTTATAAAGTTCAGATATCACACCCAGAGACTCAAGTAGAGAAACCAACCCCCAAGTCAGTCTTCAGAGACTGTCATCAGCAAAAGATAAGCAGTGACAGAAAAGCAATCAAAATATCATTAAAATCAAACTCACTGAATCAAGGGTGTGATCAACACACTATCCTGTTCCAGAAGCCAGCGAGGCTCAATCCCTGGTGATAAGAGGAAGATTATTGGTGATAAGAGAAAATTGAGCATGTAAATGGTTACTGAAATGACCTATGTTTAATTACTTTGGTCATTGGCTTTTATACATATATATATATATATACGTATACGTATACGTATACGTATATACGTATACGTATACGTATATATATATATATACTTCATGGGCATAGTGAAAATCGCACCCTGCCATGGAAGATTTAAAATTATAATGACATATGGTTCTTACAGGAGGCATGGTATTCTGGACTGGGCTTATAGCTCAGGGAGGAGAATGATTATTTCATAAGTATGAGAAGCTGAGTTGAGATACCTAGAACCTGCTTAAAGCTGTGTTCTCAGCATGGGCATAGTGGTGAGGGTGAAGACAGAGAGACAGGCAGAGTCCTGGAACTCACTGCCAGTCAGTCTAGTTTAATCAGTGAGCAGCAGGTTCCCTGAGTACCTCTATCTCAACATAAAAGGAGGTATGATGGAATGAAGCAGAGGAAAACATTCATCTCTGACCTCTGGTCTCCATATAAAAATCACACACAGAGAGAGTGGGGGGAGGGAGGGAGGGAAGGAGGGAGAGACAGACAGAGAGAGAAGGAGAGAAAGAAAAGAAGCAGGGAAGGTGGGGAAGTTAAGGACAGAAAGAGAGGGAGGGAGGGAGGGAGGGAGGAAGGAAGGAAAGAGAAATGAAAATGAATTTTTACTAACTTACCTAAAATCCCCATCTCTGTGTGCATACTGAACTCTGCCTGGCTAGTAGGTGTCATAAATTCTGTAAACTTTGGTCTGTAGCTCATAACCAAACCCCTTGAGATTTTTTCTCCCCATGTTCTATCTCTCTTATAAACAAGTGTAGCTACAGAAAGACCCTTCCCTGTACCATGATGCTTCTGTCTGCCTCTTCTCTAAGAGAAGATAAAATGCATGGGACAGTAGCAACAAGGATGGGAAGAAACTCCGAGTCATAAAACTAACATATTTTTTATTGGCATAGTGAAAATCATAATCCAAGGCAGAAACTTAAAATGATGACTAGACATGATCACATATTGGAAGTATGTCTACAAAGTTATTCACAGGTAATACGTTAAAGGTGAATAAAGAAAACGAATGAGGCTAAATTCCTGATCTTGACATCTTAAGACTAAGAAAGGAAAATTCTGAAGTAAGCCAAAACTGAAAATACTTGGGTATCCTAAGAACAGGAATGTGATGCTGATATTTCAGTCCCCAAGTGGAGTTAAAACAAATGATATTAATATTTAATTTACTTCAAATCTTAGCTCTAATTTCCAACAGAATAGTGATCGGCTGTTAGTACCTACAAGAGTTAGTGTAATAACAGATATTGCCACTCTTTTGTAATTCAAGTACATTATGTCAAAGCTGCTATCCATCAGTTTTCAGATACTTTTTCATGCTGGCATTTTTATCAATACTTATCTGGCAACTAAACCTTTCCAGATATGAGAGCAAAATAGATAACTCTAAAGTTACCTGTGACAGATGCTGTATTGAATTGATTAATGAGCTTATCCTGCTTCTCAGTTCACGAGCAGCTCCCATTCATCACTGTGGATCGCCATTAAGATTACTAGAAAATTCTAAAGAATGTTTATGCATAATTTCAATGGCCAACTCTCTTCCTGAAGGTGTAGACTTTGAAACACAATTTCGCTCCACTGAGAAAATGCCTAATTTAATTTTCATGTATTCTCAGAATGAGATAATATGATAGCTAACTTGAATTTCCTCACTAGAGTTCCAAATATAGATGCACTTTCTCCAAATCTGGAAATAAGAAAATGGCCTTTTCCAATGGAATTTAAATTGCTAGTCTGAAACAAAAGTAAGCCTGGCATTTGAGATAATCAAATTCTGACTCTATATATTATTCATTTGGCAATTATTACTGTCGTTTGTAGATTCTTGAGGAAGAAATATGGGAAAATGAGAGAAAATTGGGAAGAAGAAAGAATTTTTATATAGGAAATTAAATAAAGAGGAAAGGTTGAGAGTGGTGCCAAAGTAGAGATTTTCATGAGTTATGCTATGGAGTAGTTTTGGAAATGTGATATCTGGATGTTTATAAAGACTAGAGAGGCAATTGAGATGTCATGTTAAGAAATAATACATAAAACAAAGTAACACATTTTTAATTATTTCCCTTCCTTTCCTATCCTCCCTACAAGCATTCTCATGTGCCCCTCCTTGTTCTCTTTAAAAATCCAAGCTCTATTTTTTCTTTGCAATATAAGGAGACTATTACTGAAAAGCACAACCAACCAAATCCACAGATTAGATCTCAGTCCCAACTGATACATTTAAAGCACACCTCCAGCACCTAAGACTATGAGATGTTTAAAGAGCAGGCAGGAAGATTATTAGAGTCAGAAGATTAAGGAATTTGCTTTGAGAATTTTGTCTCCTACGAGTGTCAGAAGCTACACCCATGAAGTGTCACCAATGAGGCTACCTAGACATTAGCTCAACAAAGATGACACCAATAGACACGCTAGGGTGGATGGCAGAAAGCTCACGAGGCTTCGATCCTATAGAAAGACCTCTCACACATATGAAATGCTGAGAGTGGGGAAAATATTTCCCCCATATAAGAGCACACCAATTGGTTATCCAATACTAGACGTTCAGCCCTGAAAACATGCACACAAGTAACATGATATAGACTGAGCAGCTTACATTTATGTACTTGAGAATATATATATATATATATATATATATATATATATATATAACATATATACATATATATGTGTGTGTTTAAGTATGTATATATATGTAATGATAATTTATTTTAAAATTTCTCTTTGGTATTTCTTAAATGCACAATAAAATTACATTCAAGCATAAATGGATTAGGTGGCTTTAATGTAGTGACATATTTTCATGAAGTGCTCCATTTTGCCTCACCTGCTTAACTTATTTGCCAATATCTACTTGAAAAACAACCTGAGAAATGGTCCATGCGAGAAGAAGCAAAAATGGTATGTGCTTTAGAGTTGTGTAGTTAGCCCTCATACCTGACTATAAAAATAAACAAAGATGGTGTTTATAACTGCGTTATATTTGTTTAAAACTTACTGTTCTTCTTTTTCTCATTACACCTGTTTTGAGTGCAGTTCAACCTGCTCTAATTTCAGGAAGAAGTGTCTATTGCTTTAGACTCTAAAGAAGTGGTCCTCAACCTTACTGATGCTGTGACCCTTAAATACAGTTCCTCATACTGTGGTGACCCCAGACTTATAAAATTATTTAGTTGCTATTTCATAACTCTAATTTTTCTGCTATAAATACTAATATACATATCTGCTATGCAACCCTTATGGGGTCTCAATCCACAGGTTGAGGACTGTTGCATTAAAAAGGTACCTTTTTCATGATGCCATCACTCTGTTTCAGAAACTAAATCTGTTTGCTTCTGGGAAACAGAGGTGGGGACAGCGGGGGTGTATAGAAGCTGAGGGTTTCTAAGTAATAGCATTAATGCCACAGTGGAACTCAAACTGTTTAATTTTGGGCAACTGAATGGCTAGCTGCCAGCAAGTGATCGTCATTTTTCCTGACATCCCATTTATGACTCCGTTTTTATCAACTACCACTGTGAATGGATAATTGCTAACAAAGCATCACAGTACATTTGCCAGATTTAAAGAGATTTCATGGCACATTGCTGCAATTCCATGTCCTTTCTTCATAGGCTAAATGTGTGCTGGCTCCACAGTATAGCACAAGGCTCCAGAAGGCAGTATTTGATTGGCTGGACTACGGTTAGTTTAGAGTGCCATTCTATATTCTCTCTGATACTTCTGCTTCAAGGAGGAAACTAATCAGCAATGAGAATGAAATAAAGGACCCTACCAAAGCTTCAGCAAGTCACACAAGTCTTGAGTATAGTGCAGACTGACAATAAATGCCCTGATTTTGGATAGGTCATATGTACAAATCCTTTTTATCTTACTTTGTTAATTTATAACAAAAGCTGTTGGGGCGTTAATCTTCCTGAGTACTGACTTCTGGCTGCTCAGTAGTAAAAGTTTAAGAATCCTGAAGATAATCAGTAAGACAAGGGTTGAGAACTTTTCTACAGTCCACAGAAACTAAAGTATAGGTTGCTATATTAGCTGGGAAATTTTAAGAGCTAAATGTGCATAGAAAAGCCATCTTCCAATTATATATATGTAAAGCCAGTGAAACATGCTTGTGAGAACTTATCAGAACTTGTTTCCTGGTTTGCTCTTCTCTTAGGCAGTATCCTTCCCTTGTTCATTATTTTAGGGTTCATCAGAGCCACAAATTAAAGTGTTATTACTTGCATACATTACTCTCAAGTTGACTTTGATGATAAGCTGGGGGTGTCTCCTGCCATTATCATTGCCAGAAAAAAGGTCAAATTTCTTCTTCCACTCATCCCCAGGGAAGAAACACAAAATAGAACAGCTCACAGTCAGCTAGGCAAATGCATCCCGCTGGTCCCTGATGGTTCCTGACCACGGATCGCCAGATGTTGGAAAATATGTACAAAGAGATTGCTCCATTTTGATTTTTCTTTAACCTTGGAAATGTAACTATAGAGTAGGCCTGGTAAACAGCTCCCATTTGCACCAGTAAAATAATAGCATGCCTTCCACACAAATATCCACTTAAAAAGGACTACCAGCTTCTCAGATGAAATAAACACTACTTCTTTGGGAGCATATACTGAAGACCAGGTCAGACATCCATCTTCTAGGTTTTTGAACAACTACTACATTCTTGGACTTTCCACTGGTTGACAGTTATCCTTGGACTAACTGGGCCACAACCTATAAGCCACTCTAATAAGTCCCCTTTACACACACACACACACACACACACACACACACACACACACACACAGAGAGAGAGAGAGAGAGAGAGAGAGAGAGAGAGAGAGAGAGAGGAGACAGACAGAGATTCACTCTATCAGTATTGTTCCTCTAGAGAACCCTAGCTGGAGGTCTACAGGAGGCTTTTTTGCTGCTGATACTGCAGCTACCTCTGCAGAATCAAATTTCAGAATAAGAGTTCAGCAACAGAAGTCAGGTGGGAAGGGAAGGGAGGGGGAGGGAGGGCGAGGGGAAAGGGAGGGGAGGGAAAAGCAAGGGGAGAGGAGGAGAAGAAGAGGGGAAAGTAGGGGAGGAGTTGGGAAGGGAAGGGAGGGAAGGGAAGGGAAAGGGAGGGGAGAGAATGGAGGGGGGAAAGGGAGGGAATAGGAAGGGAAGAGGAGGGGAAAGGGAAAAGCAAGGGGAGAGAAGGGGAAGAAGAGGGGAAAGGAGGGGAGGAGAGGGAAGGGAAGGGAAGGGGAGGGGAGGGAATGGAAGGGGAGTGGAGGGAATGGAGGAGGGAAAGGGGAGGGAATAGGAAGGGAAGAGGAGGGGAAGGGAAGGGAAGGGGAGGGAAGAGGAGGGGAAGGGAAGGACAAGACCCAGACATAAGAGCTGGTAGAAAGATGGAAAACATGTTCAGAATGCTGGGCAAGCAGACTTCAACTGAACTAGGCTGATTTCCCACCAGGGATGGAGCTCAAGGGAGCTCCTAGGAAATTCTCTACCTTGAGGTCTTGCACTTATAGTCAGTGCACAGTTATATGATAAATCTGTTGTTCTTTTGACATCTTCATGTTAGACTCCCTCGTCTTTATGGGGTCCAGGAGAAAGAATTGCAAGTATTCCTGGATCTGGAGGGTCTGGTAAGTTCCTAGACCTAATATCCCTGGTGTGATTTTAACACTTACTCATCCACCCTCAAGTCTTGATTTACTTCATAAGTTTATAGGTTACCAACTTTTCTACTTTTGTTATTGATCTGTCAGGCCCTGCTTCCTGGATGGAGCTGAACAAATGATTTTGTTTGGATCTCTATGAAAGTTAAAGTCAACCTCATCTGCAAAATGAAATGCAGCTTATAAAATGGAGTTTCTCAGCTCACTGTATTGTCTGTGGAATCTATTTTATACAATATGGACTAACTTAAAGGAATACACAGCCTGATGTCTGCATAAGTTTACAGAAAGGGGGTGTAGAGCCATTGGTAATATATGTCCTTAGAAAGAACTTCCTCTCACCCAGGAGACAGAGGCAGGTAGATCTCTAAGTTCAAGACTAGCCTGGTCTACAAAGCTATACAGAGAAAACCTATCTCACAAAAAAATAAAAACAAAAAAAAAGCAAAGCAAAACAAACAAAAAACCAAAAAACAAAAAAATAAGAGAAAGAAAGAAAGAAAGAAAGAAAGAAAGAAAGAAAGAAAGAAAGAAAGAAAAGAAAGTATCTTTTCACTCTCTTAATATCCCTTATGGTGTGGAAGCCTTTGGTTGAATCAATCAAGTAAAGATGGCATGGATTTTGCCAATCCCCATTCATAAATTAAGAAACTATAGGATATGACATTTGAAGACAAACTTTTTACAGAGACAATTGGTTTAGTGTTTAATATAATCATTAGAGTAGTCTTAAGATTCTTTGGGAAAAAGAAATTCAAACAGCCATGCTTACAGGGAAAGAATATACACTAATACCATTAGATGACCAGCAGCCACAAACCAAGGATAAAGGTGGGGAATGCCCCCCAGCCCCAGTGAGAGCACCTCAAACACTTCTGCTTCTAGTCCAGAGTTCTGGGTAATGTCTGATGTTCATGTCATCCACCAGTAATACCAAAACAATACAACAAACATGCTTTTGGTATTGTAGCTAAATGTTATCCACCAACCCAGTGTCAGCTACATTTCACACAGGTTGTTTTTTTTTTCACTCATCATAATAGCACAAGCTCCTCCCCCCCACCAAGTCCATATATATATTTAATGGAAGTACTGTTAAAACAAACCACTGGACGTGGAATTACAAGAGCAAAGAACGTGGTTTTTGTTCATTTATTTGTTTTGCCAAATACTCTGCCAAAAGATTATGACAATTTAGTATCTTAGCAGTACTTTAGTTAGCTATTTCCTTTCACACAAGACAATAGAGAAGATTAAATCTAATAGGCATAGTCAAACTCAGAAACAAAAGTTTTCTTTTTTAAAATAGAAATAAATTTAAGGCTTGTTTCTATGTATAAATTAGTGGTGTGTATGTCCATGTATGAGGGTGGGATGCTTTAATGCATGTATAGATGTGTGTATCTATGTGTGTGTGTGTGTGTTGTGTGTGTGTGTGTGTGTGTTGAGGTTTCATGTTGACAAAAGTATTCTCTGGAATACTCTCCTTTATTTATTGAGACAGATGAAAACAGTACACATCAATATGGGCCAATCTAGCTAGCCATCTTGCTCATGCTAGCTTATTTTTTGCATTCACAACACTGTAATTGAAAGTAATTTGCCACCTATACTACAAAGAAGCATAGAGAAGCAAGGGAGGTGCAAGCAGTTTGTCTAGAAACGTAGGACAGCCTTATTGGCCTTTCTCATCTTACTCTAAGTATGTAATGTCTGGCCTTTGAAGGCTGGCAAGGAAATATGTAAGTTTGCTTCTCACTTCAACCATTCTTTCTCAGTATTCATCTGGGGCTTTACCCTATTATAGTCCCACAGTTCCAGAATAGAAGGTCTCAATCAGGAGGCAAACTCTGGCAATTATTTGTATCATGATTGTTTTCAGGAAACCAGTGAATGCTACCTAGCAAAACTGAGGAAGTGCCAATATTAAACCTTCAGAATGGGTATCAAAACTGAATAAAATCGTCCACCAAGTGGAAAAACAGCATTCTGGGAAATGCTTCTCAGCAGTTACATAACATCTGTTCACACATTGTTGCTGTAAAAAAAAAAAAAAGAAAAGAAAGAAAGACAAAAAAACACCAAACAAACAAACAACAATAACAACAACAACATCAAAAAACAACCTGTGGGATTTAGACAAAGAAAGGCTCATTGTGACTAAGATTCCAAGATTCCAAGGGAGCACCATCCACCAAGGCAGGAAGAGCTCTTAAATACATGCCACCAACCATAAGAATAGGATGAGAAGCCAAGTTCCATCCCAGATACTCACATGTCTAATAAAACTTTAACTCTTTAGGGCTCCACAACCTTCCAAACAGTCCTACCAACTAGGGATCAAGTTTGCAAACACATGAAAGTATGGTGAACAATTCACTCTCAAACCACAATAATTATTTTATTTATATTTTACTTTTTGTGTTTCAATTAGAAGGATACATAATAAAACCACAAGTTCATACCTCAAAGCACCCCTTCTATATTATCAGAATAAAATAAATGAGACAAGGAGCTTAATTGGCCAAAAAAAAAAATTCTTTTTCTTCAGTGCCTAAAACAATAGCATGTTGTCCAATTATGGTATATTTAAAAAGGAAAATGAAGTGGCATATTATCATGAATATTTCAATAAATTTGACCAGCCATTTCCCCTCCCTAACACACACACACACACACACACACACACACACACATGCTTCTTTTCAGAGGGAATTTTGCTATCCTGTTTGCCAAGACTTTCTACCCTCTTGAGCAGATGAGAGTATAGTACAAACCACCATTCCCTCTTGTTGTTGTTATCAGTCCATTTGAAAACAATTGAGTTTTAGGAGAAATTCCATCTTAATATTTACAACTGAATATAAGTCAATATATAGGACCATACTGCTAAAGTTGTGATATTGAATGAATGCTGAGATAATATCATACTCTTCTCATTTTTTTACTGTTTGACAATTGCATAATTTCTTGAATTAATTTTTGTCATTTCCACTGCCAGACCTTTCTCTTATTCCCACCCTTTCCACTGAAAATTTTTTTCACAATAAATCTCCCTCACAGCTTCGTGTCTTCTTCTGTGTTTGATCCACTGAATTAATTGAATTTGCTTCTTACCTGAGCATGCATGGGAGCTTATTATCTAAAGGAACAGAAACTTACCAATGATTACACCATTGAAGAAAATGGCATCCCCTTCACCAACAACAGTTAAATACCCATAGTCCCTCTGGCAGACTTGAGGCCTCACAGCTGTACCATCAATGAAGAAATTTGGATGGTCTCAAATTTGTTTAGGCCTTGTGCAGATAACCAGACCACCAGGGGGTTAGTCAATGCAAAAGTCATATCATTACCAGAAGACATATTTAGTGGACCATTTATCCATCCTTGGGCTCATACATTCTTTCTACCATCTCTTGTGCCACGTTCCCTGAGCGTTGGAGGAGGGTGAAACTATTGATGAGTATTACTAACTGCACCTCAACATATGTCAATTGAGATACTTGTAAGCAATAGAAATCAGCCTTGCCTCGCCTACCTAAAAGGAAATGGAAAGGAAGGACATAGGTTCAGTTTATCCAATCAAAAAACAGCTTAAAAACTATACTGAAAAACATGCACTGCTGGACTTTCAGGCTGGAATGGACTAGCTAGCTTATGTGAACTTACACTAACTCTATTGTAGCATCCACATTTTTTGTTCAAAGACAAGGAATATTCCCTTAAGTCTGTCTGAAGAAAGACACATAGGGAGAAGACATTTTTGTGGAGGTAATCAGGTGTTATTTGGGAAAGCAAGCCATGATTTCCAGGGGCAGCAAACAAACAAACAAAAAGGAAATGTCCACTGCAGAGAATTTACCTTCATGTTTATCCAGCTCTTTCTGGGATCTTTCTGAGTTCACAACCCTGGAGTGGAGGATGTGTGTTTTTCTTCATTCAATGGATGTGTACTGAAAGCCCTCAATGAGAAAGACCAACAAACCCAAACAAAATGACATCATCTCAGTGAACCCAGTAAGTAAAAGCACCAATTTACATTGAGAACAACAATAATACATTACCGCATTAACATAACTTGAGGAGCAAAAGCTTGAATGATGAGTTAACAGTAACCAAAGTAGGATTCCTGGTACTCTATAGCATGCAAGGAATGTCTTGCTAACGATAAAAGTTCCCTGAATAAGTGGTTGATGTCAAAAATTAAAGCCTTCTTCAGTTTAGATTATTTATTCCTAATTTTCAATGTTGACATGGCGGGCTAGGGAGAGTAATAGAACTTATTTTGCAAATTTCTTCCTGTCTATGTTCACATAAAAAGTACTGTACTATTTTGATTAATAATCAATAGGCTAGGATAAAAGATTCTTGCAACATAAACACTGTCCATATATATAGCTTTCATAAATATAATTTAGTCTTGCCTTTATACATAATGCTGGGTTAAATATTCATATGTTTTTAGGCTATAGTGGACATTGAGTAAACTTTAATAATACAGAGAAAATCTAATTAGTTTTTTTTAGATCCTGCCTACCCTTCTTTTAGGAATTTCTTATTAATTTAGATTTTTCTTCCTTGTACCTCTTTGTGTTTTCCTCATTTGGGCACTTCATCTAACTTCCAATATATCTTAAAACTGCTCCAATAACACAGATTTAGGGCAAATTTGGAGGCTAAGGGCACAAGGAATGTTTCTTCCAATTTCCGCAGAGAGCTGTTGATCCATGGGTAGTTGGCAGCCTTTGCTGTTTGTAATGTCCTCTTGATCCTTGCTCTGTAGTCCCAGTCACAAATGTTTTAATGTGATGAAATACACCAGTACCCAGACAGTTTATTTCTGGGAAGTTTTGTCACTACGACAACCTATTTGGAAGTCAGGCCTTTTCCAGTGAAGTGACAAGAGACCCTAAGGGAAATAACTTGGTTGTTCTAACAAAAAAAAAAAAAAAAAAAAAAAAAAAGTGACCAGAAACTCAAGGGAGGAAGTAGTGAGCTATAAGCTATGAAGCGAGGCCAGAGGAGAAAGAGGAGCTGCAAGGGGGGGGGGTGGCGGGGGGGGGAGAGTAGAATAGAGAAAGACTCAGAGAATAAAGCACACTATTGATCAAATTCAAAAGAGCCATCAGACGTCAATATAAAATGATCTGTGCCTGGAACACAGAGCAGAAAAATGAGTGACAGGCAAGTCCATGGGGGAGGTTGTTGCAAGGCAAGGGATTTCCTCATTTCCAGGAAGGTTCATCCCACCATGAGAACAGTAGTGGGACAGGCAGACCTCACTAGCTACTTTAATTTTTTATCCTGTTGACAGGCTTTCTCACAGGAAAGGTCCGGTTAGGAAAAATAATCAAGTAATTAGAAGGTAAGGGAATATGAACCGTTCTAATGAGCCCAAAGGGTAAAGCTGTGATTTAACTAATCAACAGGAACCTGTCAGGTCTTACCTGGGAATTAAACTGCACCAAAGGAACACTTGTTTATGGAAGTTATCAAGCCAAAAAGTGAGCATAATTATGGGCGATCAAGGAAACCAGAAAGAAGTTGAGAAGAAAATCAGATCTGGCTTCACACATGAAAATACACAAATGTAAATTCCCCCATCATTTGTATTAAAATTCTGCAGGACAAATAGCTGAAAATAAATTGGAAACTATCTTGTGAAAATTCAAGAAACATGACAAGTCTGTGTAACAATGATTTGTAAACAAACTGTAGAAGTTCAGACAATATAGACAAATTGTGGAACACCTAACAAAAGACATTCAGTCCAGAGTCAAAGCTATATGTAATGGAGGAGTATATTTGAAAAGTATTGCCACATGCATAGCCATATCAAAGAAAGTATTGGAAATCTTTATATGCATTGTTTAAACATACTAACCACTAATTTAATTTAAAATTAAGATAAAACAGGTAAACAATAAGAATGGAAGTTGTTTAAAATAAAATCAGCTTGCTAACACACAACAAAATATAAATTGCTATTAATATTTTAACAACAGTAAGTAAAATTTTTACTGAGGAAGTAAATTAATAGAATCTTCTAAGTAGACATTTTGACAACATCTTAAAATTCCCAAATGTGTGAGATGTTTTATTCTATGATATTTTTAAAATGTAATGGCATTAGCACAAAATTTAACAGCTAATGGTAATGAAAAAGTTTATGACATTGTGATGTGATAGTACATTTTGAGATTGCCTATTCATACTTTTACTAAAAAACACAGTTAGCAAAATATTTAATACATGATTCAACAAAACTTTTGCTTTTTGTCTAAATAATCAAATACTTTTGTAATAATGAAGTAGCTGAGTATATTCTTCCTGAGAATGTCTGCCCTTTAACTTCCAAAAACAAATATGCTAACTTAAAAAGCCTAGCATCTGTGATATTTAACGTGCTTGTGCACGCAAATAAACACTCGGGTATACATGCTATTTAATGCATAGTTGCATATGCAGTCATTAGTGTCCATATATGCATGAGTCTGCATAGACATATAACATCAGTTTGGTTTGCTAAATGTTTATTAGTCTTCTGTAGGCAGACTGTATGGCAGCGGGGGTTTTGTTTAACTGAGGGCTTGAAATAAACATTTAGTAAACACTTTCCTCCCAAATACACATAAAGTATCTTGGTGATAATGAATATTTCTTTCTGATAATACAAGTAAATTCCTACAGGCTGTTTTATTTTTTTCCAATTGCATTGTTGTGGCTCCAACTTAGCTCATATGTCTACTTTTCATTTATAACAGGCAGATGAGAATGTAGTCCCCTTGGAATTTTCAAAAAGTCAACTTTCAAGGAACACTTTGGCCCCTTAGTAGCTCTTGACATTTTGAAAGTTTGTTTAAAGAGATCACCTTTTACAGGACACGTATCCTGAATGTCATCTCTAAAAAGAAAACGCCTCTCATGTAAGACTCATGTAAGAGCTTCCCATCCTCATCTTTAATGTCAGGGTGCAAAGCATAGATCCTCCAAAGAGAATTCTGAAAAAAATAAAAACTGTCATCATCAAAATGGATTTATTAATAAGAGAAAGTCATCAGACCGATGCAAGATTTATGAAACGCTGTCCTTTTATTTCTGCCAACAGCTGGACAAGGCTAAAAAAGTTAGAATTAAGTGACATGCTAACAAAGGTAATGATATTGTTCACTTTACCTTCAAAACTAAGCAAAACTCCTTTTCTCTTGCCTTTACCTGTGTAGACAGAGAAAGGAAAGCCTTGCTGTTTCCATACATTTTTTTGAGTTAAATATGATACAGTTAACTATGGTATGTAAAGAAATGCATGCTAGAGGAGCTCCATTTGTAAGACCTTTGTGATGGATGGAGTGGCAAGTTGTCTGGTTCTTTCACTCTTTATTCTTCTTCCATAAACAATAAACATATGAATGAATAGTGGCAATTCAGATTCCACAAAGTTGACAGCCATAAATCAACAGTGGCAGGCCTTGATAGAAGGAAGATGCTGATAGCAGATGTCACTGGCCTGTGAACTACCATCAAATCTAAGAAGGTAGAGCCCTGGATTGTAATCGGAAGAGAAGGCAAAGAAATTATCTGTAGTGGAAATCCATGTAAACGTAATACCAGTGAAATAATTGTCCATAAACATGTAATTCTTGTGATATGGAGGTGAAAGTTTACATCATTGTTAAATTGATGAGTTCATTGTTCACATGATTTTCTTCAAGCAATTTTCTCCACACATCTTTATCAAACTCAACAAAGTCAGATTTTTATGAATTGACCTATTTCTATAATTAAACACTTCTGACACATATGAAATATTAATAAGCATGTTAACATAAGGTGATATCTAATAGGATAATGACCAATTTCATATTAAGATAGAAAATCAGTGCTATCCTATGTAATATGATAAATAATCAGTAATTGATGTATCATGCATGAATTTTTATTTAAATTTTAAACAAGCTTGTTTTACATGTTAATCTGAGTTCCCAAACCCTCTTATCCTCCCCTGTTCCCCCTACTAACCCCCACCCCATCTGCTTTCTGCTCCTCAGGGAGAGTGAGGCCTTCCATGGGGAGTCTTCAAAGTCTGTCACAACATTTGAAGCAAATCTGAGGCCCTCCCCCCATATGTCTAGGCTGAAGGAGCATCCCTCCATGTGGAATGGGCTCCCAAAGTCCATTGTATACTAGGGATAAATACTGATCCACTACCAGAGGCCCCATAGATTGCTCAGTCCTCCACATTCAGGGAATTTTGGTCGATTCTATGCTGGTTTCCCAGCTATCAGAAAGGGGTCCATGAGCTCCCCTTGTTCAGGTCAGCAGTTTCTATGGGTTTCTCCAGCCTGGTCTTGACCCCTTTGCTCATCACTCCTCCCTCTCTGTAACTGGATTCCAGGATTTTGGCTCAGTGTTTAGCTGTGTCTGCTTCTGCTTCCATCAGCTACTAGATGAAGGGTCTAGGGTGGCATATAAGGTAGCCATCAATCTCATTATCAGGGAAGGACATTTAAGGTAGCCTCTCCACTATTGCTTAGATTGTTAGTTGGGGTCATCCTTGTAGATCTCTGGACATTTCCCTAGAGCCAGATTTTCCTTAAAACCTATAATGGCTTTTTCTACTGAAAGACCAAAAGCAGAATTAAGGAAACCCCCTTCCCCCCCCACACACACACACTTAAATGAAGGACAGTCTGACCTAGAAAAGCACCAGCAACTTTCCTCACAAGGCCCTAGGATAGCAGGATACCAAGAATTCACACTGCCCCTCCTGTCAGTGATAGCTGCAACTCAGGTTTGCCCAGACAAGATTAATTAGCACACCCTGAGGCCATAAGGTCCTGCTGATCCAAACAGTGAGACCATCCGGCCTCAAGGAGAGAACCTATGACTGGTCAGGTATGCAGCTGACAGGGAGTCACAGCCCCACCCTAAGCTTATAGTTTTTTCCTTTAAACGTACCTGAACCCAGAAAAATGTTGCTTCTCTAGCCTGTGTGCTGAGAGAAGCCCGTTTGTGCAAACATATCCTGTTCATTAAAGCCTCCTGCCTGTTGCGTCAACTGGACTGGACTTTGAGTTCTTGGGGGTACCGACCGAAACAGGGAGACTCCTCATTCTGAGGATCTTACACTATCATGGTATCTCTTTTCTTGTTCTCCTCTATTTTTTCCCTGACTCAGTCTTCCTGCTCCATCATGCTCACTTCTTCCTCCTAACCCTCTCTCCCCTCCCCACAAGCTCCCAATTTGCTTTGGAGATATTTCCCTTTCCCCTTCTCTAGGGGACCATGTAGGGTTCTCTTAGTGCCCTCTTTGTTTCCCAGCTTTTCTGGCGGTATGGATTGTAGGCAGGTGATCCCTTGCTCTATGTCTAAAACCACATATGAGTGAGTACATACTGTGTTTGTCTTTTTGTGACTGGGTTACCTCACTCAGGATGGTTTCTTCTAGTTCTATCCATTTGCCTAAGAATTTCAAGATTCCATTGTGTTTTGTTTTGTTTTGTTTTGTTTTGTTTTTTTTTCCTCTGAGTAGTACTCCACTGGGTAAATGTACCACATTTTCTCCACCCATTCTTCAGTTGAGGGACATTTAGATTGCTTCCAGGTTTTGGCTATTACAAATAAATGCATGATTTTTGTTTTAAACAGCCTGGCAATATAAGCAAAAGAAAAGCCCAGTTTTCATAATAGCCTGATTAGGTTTTATATTTATGTTTCCTGAACCTTTGTAATATTAATTGAAGAGAGATATTGCCAATATTCTGGTGGTTATCTCAGAAGCCTTTCAAAATCTACAAAAAGTATGGGAACATTTAAAAGTAAGAGAAAGTAAGAACAGCATTATTCCATAATCTATGCTAAATTAAGTCAAATGTTCAACGTGGTTAGTATTAGACATTTTATCTCTTTTCCTTGTCATATATAATAACGTCTTTCTTAAAACTGACGTTAAACTATTGTACATAGAAAAAGTTGTGATGATATCTTGCTTATACAAATAAAGTCTATCTGAAGGTCAGAGAATGGAGCTTGCCACCAGGTCTACAAAAGAAATGTTTTGGAAACAATACTTAGCAGGAAAACAAGCATTCCTGAGTCTAACACAATGCAAATAGAAAACATAAAGGGTGGTGCAGTGTGAAGTGACTGGAAAGCTCTACTCTTCAGCACAACCAACAAAGACTTCACTCTAGGGCAAAGCTTTTACCTGTTAACAGCATAATAGAATAAGGACTGTACATTTCAAGATGTTCATTGTCTTTGCTACATTAACCGAATTATGGTTTTGTTTCTTCTACTTCTAACAGTCTCTTAAACACAGTGTGCAAATGCTAACATATAGAAATAGGCTTTGCAAGACATTAATTTCACTCTCCAAGTCACATACTTTAAGCAAATATTATAGCAATTACTGTATTCTTGCATGGTATCCTAGGACTCAAAGAGAATTTCCATGGCTTCCAAGGTGTATTTTATATTCATGGGAATAATTCCCTGCCCTCGTGGACTATTGAGTTTAAAGAAATGGTTGATTTAGTGGATATGATTTAATTTCTTGCATATTTATTTGTTATTTTCTATTTCTCCATAAAATCTTTGATAAGTGTTCCACTCTGCATTTAAAATAGGGTTTGAGAATGTATGTACTATCCTAGGAATGTTTAATAATTCTTGATTTATTCTATGTAAGTTTGAAACAATCTAAATAACTTAATCTAAACTTTTCAGGCTTTCACACAATAACAAACAACTATTTGTTTGGGATTTTGAGCATAAATCATACACAATGAAGCAGAGTTTAAAAAATTTTTATGACAGCTCAATAATATTGCAAGAAGGGGTCATAAATGTGCCAAGATATACTGATGCTTATAAAAGTGTTAAGGTGATAAATAAATAGTGAGTAGGCTTTATTTTAACTATTCAAACTTTTCTACCCTCAAGATAATAATAATTATCTCTTTATATGGCAACGCAGCCTCCATCCATCCACACCTGGGACTTGTCTTCACTTTCTAATAGACATGAACATGAATGTCAACAGAATGGACAAGGGCATTGTTCATGCCAGAATAATACTAAAAGCACAGTTTCAGTACTTGACCAAAAGCACAGTGTTCTAAGTGCTTCCCCATTTTCCACAGGGAAAAAGAGTTTCCAGAAAGCAGAGCCAGATCTTGTCTTATTGAAGTGGATGGAATTCTCAGCGTGCTTTATTGGGTAGAATTAAACATTCTGTAACTGAAAGAAGTACTGTTTGATGAAACAAACAAACAAACAAACAAGTATTCAGAATTATTGTGGGGTTTTTTTTCATTCTATAATTTAACTGCAAGATAATGGAATGAAAGAAGCATTGACCTAAATAAGCTTGGTAATAACTAAATTCAGTTCTATGCAAAAGGAAATATATATGATGATAACTCTGGTTCTAATGTTACAGTTGAAAAATTCTCAAAAGTTAATTTAAATTTATGTTGATGCTAAATTAAACACTAAGCATATATATATATATGTTATTATATATATATATATTTATTTGATCAACATATATATATATATATATATATATATATATATATTTATATATATATATACCCAGAGAGAGAGAACTATGCATGTATGGTTTGCATGCATATATTAAATAATATGAAAATATATTTACTATATATATCATTTTATATGTTATATATTAGACACATATTGTATATATTCTGGCTGTTCACTAACAAGTTCAAAACTATTCATGGATGTTTATAGAAGTAGTTATACCTCAAAAATATTAAATAGAACTAATTATACCTCACAATCATTGTCAATATCTAGAACCCAGAATTTGATTTTAAAACCATTCTCTAATAAAATGAATAGGGTTCTGTAACAATGGGTATGAATTGATACCTCTTTCAAGGATTATATGAAATAAAATTTTGTTTCTGAAATAAATTTTTAACATAGTTTAGGCCCAAAAATTCAATTAAAAAAAAATTCAAAGGGGTCAAGTGAGAGGTGAGCAGAAACCTTTTATATCATAGTAGGATAAAATAAGCCAAGCAACAAAATACATATCACAGTGTTGAGTGTTGAATTATGCTCCAAAGCTAAGTAAATATCTCTACTTCAACTCTACAATAAATAAAATTAAGCAAAACAACATGGACGACTTCCAAATAATTTAAACAGATGTTTCCCTCTCATGGAGGTAAAATCAAACCACCTACTCAGTATTCATTTGTGGCTTATTTCTAAATATTAAATTAATGAAAATGTGTGTCTCTAGGAGAGCTATCAGTGGAGAAGCCAGTGGTGGTCCACACCTTTAATCCCAGGCAGAGAGAGTCAGATCTCTGTGTGTTCAATGCCAGCCTGGTCTACATAGCTACAAGGAGACATCCTGTCTCAAAAAACAAAACAAAAACAAACAAACAAACAAACAAAATATTAACACTATTAGCAGCACAGTGGCATGGAGTATAGCGACAAGTTTCCCATTTGGTTATTAAATACAATATTCTAGATCAGATCTTGAGCCAGGAAAATTGCACTAGGGAAGAAACTAATTAAATTTGTGAGAATCATAGAGAAAATAATTACAATATTTTGGTTTGATTCATCAGTGGTAAGAAATTAATGACACCGATATATTTGAGTGACTGGGCACATAGGATAGGCAATACATGCAAACACTAATATGGTATTTTCAACTTTTTTCAAGGCTAAAACTATTCAAATTTAAAAGGTTTTGGTAGCAAGAAAAATGAACATACTTGTTGATGCAAGAATACAAAGAGAATAACCTTCCACTGGTGAAATTAATAAAAACAGAGAATGGTTCAAAACTGAGCATGTGCTTGTGTTTATGCTGATTTCTTTGTTAAGACTCCAGAGAGCATGGTTCCTCCCGCTCCCACTCAGGAAAGACGGCCTCCCCAAAATCAGGAGAAGCAAAGCGGTTGATGCAAACGCATAAGTGCGCTGGGGCCGTCAGCCATACGCCATGCAGGCTAGAGGGCTGAGGACCACTAGCATAGAATTGAGACAGCTTTTATAGGGTTACAACAAAGCCCCTGCATCGTGAACCAATCACCTCGTAGCATCCAGTGCGGACCAATTAATGTAAAGTATCCAACCCCGCCCTTAGCCCAGGAAGTCTGCTTTCTGCACAGGCTTCTGGGTGTTCATTCACTCACAGGCTGCCTTAAACATTAAAGTAGGTGACCGTCAGCTTGGGATTTAAGAATCCCAGCTTCCTGGGTTTACTGGAGAATTAGGCTATATTTTTCCATCCTAACACTTGTGCCCATTCTGGAATTGGGTAGCCTCTGAAAATATAAGAAGACAAATAAGAAACAATAAGATCTGTATTTAACAGTACTACTGTTAGTCTGCCGTGTAATTTATGAAAATTCTAGAAGAAAGTAATTGAAACACACTGAGTCTGGGGAAAAAGCAGTAAGAAAGGGGATTGTTAATTACCCTGATTTAGTCAATGGATGCTTATATGCTTCTGTAGAAACATCATGCTGATCATTGATAAGTACATCTAATTCATATTACTAAATTAAATAAAACTATGTGTATTTAAATGTCATCAAATTTAAAAAATGATGATTTTTCCCGTGTGGCTAGATTATGGTTTAAAAGACTAGATACTGAAATCTAAACTACATGTGGTACTTTTTTTTGTGTGTGTGTGTTTACTCATATGTCTAACCATACTGCACCACAGCAAGCTCTTGTTTGTAGAAGCCAAAACATCTGATCCCATGTAAGTAGTGCTCACTACAGGCTAGAAACGGATGGAAACTAGATCACAGTACAAAAGCACAAGTGGGTAGAAAGAATTAGTTCTAGTGGTTTGTGACAATGTAGGATGACTACAGTCTATGACACGCATTATATATCTCAAAATAAGCAGAAGAGTTGAGAATTTCCAGACAATTATAATGAAATGTTTAAAGATGTAGAAATACTGATTAGCCTTGACCATTACACATTGTGTCAATGTACTGAGTTATAGCTGCCTAAGAAATATGCATAAATCCTGCCTACGAGGAAATTCAGTGATCTTCTTGTTATCTGGAAGAAAGTAGGACTGGCACTAAATATAATATCATCATGTTACCTTGTTAGCTCAAGAAAGCAGAATTAATCATCCACAGCAATATAAAATTGGATAATAACCTATTGATATGCAGTGTCAGGAACAGGAAACAAAAGAAAGGGAAAAAATCTATAATCCTTATTTGAAATTCATTTAAGGTAAAACGCAAATTTTGTACTTAGATTCCAGAATATCATTATATAGTATGTACAAATGTGTCTGTATTTAATAATATAAGAAATTATTTCATTAGAGTGTCTCTGGGATTCATATTAATTCTTAAGGTAGTGATTTATGAGGTCTACATCCACAGTACTAACATTCCTTTTAACTTTTCTTCCTTATTGTAAATGGCATCAAATATGTCACAAGTTTTAAACAATATTTCCAGAAAATCATTTTATGTATACAAGCAGACATATATTTGGCACTGAGGATCAATAAAAACAAGTAACTCCTGTGTACATCACTTTTATAATGAGTTAATGTTCAAGCGAATGGACAAAGGTTTGGGAGGTGGCTCAGTACGTAAAGTAGTTGCTATGCCAGCCTTAAAATCAGAGTTCTAGCACTGTAACCCCATGTAAAAGGTGGGCTGGTGGAGTATATCTTCAACCCTGGTGCTGGAGAGGTAGAATCAAGAGGATACAGAAACTTGATGATGAGACATTCTAACAGAAACAGAAAGCTGCAGATTTAGTGAGACACACTGCCTCTAATGATGATGATCATGATGATGATGATGATGATGATGACAATGATATGGAGAAATAATTGAGCAATACCTACCAATGTGTTAATCTCAGGCCTCCATGTAAGCATGCATGGGCAAATTACCAATGCAAGTACATGCAAATGTGTCCTTGTGAACATGTGTGTACCTGTATGCACTGTATGCAAGTGTGAGCACACACACACACACACACACACACACACACACACACACATAATCTCAAAAAAGCTCTGTGTAAGAAAAACTATAATATTTCTTCTAAACAATCTATCTTTTCCCAGTACAGAATAAAAAAAAAGAGAGAGAGAGGTTGTAAATGCCTGAGACATGTTAAGACACCACATTATGACATGCTTTAGACCTGTTGGTGTGTTAGAAGGTGCTTGTGCCCATTCAAACCAACAATAGGTTAATTCTTGCAATAGGACTTGATCAAATTCCAGGAAAAAAATGCAAAGACCCCAGAATCAACAGAAGATAACATTGTACACAGATGTTCCCAGCCATCTGAACAAAGCGTTTGTCAGGTTTCCTAATTTAACTTTAACACACAGTGAAGAATATTGCTGTCTGTATATCCCAATAAATTAGGATGTGAGATTTTTCTCTTTCAAACCAATTTATAGACTATCCTTTAGACTCATATAAGGAGATGGTTTATTGGGTAAGTATTACCAAATAATCAATTTTTTTATTTGAAAAACTGCTTTTTTGTGTCACATTTTAAGAGCTGAAAAATAAAGGCATAAAAATGCCAATGACAGATAAAACTGAGAAAATTACTCTGAACAAGCTCTTCTAGAACAGAGCCTTGCATATAAATTAGGTAAACACTAAAACTAGATCAAAAGGAAGTTCTTTAACTTTCATTTAAATGCATGAACAGCTGTGGCAGGTCTAGTGTCACTGAATATACTGTCCAACAATGTGGACTACGAAGAAAAGATCCTGGGGTATTTCTAAACCCATACCTGGCATGCTGGATCTCTCCGACAATAAATGAGTAAAAAGAACTGTGTTCTCTGTATGGTGGTTAATACAAGATTTATAGGACCTTGGTCACAGATGTCCTTTGTTGTCTTTATAATAATATAACTGATAAGTATATTTGCTCTTCACTGTCACTATACGAATGAAAACAAGTTAGGCTTCACATAAAAGATGCATCACGTGCCTGAGTATTTTGAGGTGTCTTGAGTTCTCCTGTCTTTAAAAGTTACTGAATAATGTGACCTATATTTTAGTTCTAGCTAAAATACTTTATAGAAAGTGTTTTGTGACTTTAGAGGCAGTGATGATACATTCAAGGAAGTAGATAACAGCACACAATCTTATAGGACTTTACTCTTTCTTTATGAAGCAGTTTTAAAGTATTTCATTTTCTTTGAAACTATTGTATTATTGCTTTTTAATGAAATTCCATCTGTTTCTTCAGTCCATTCTCTGAATATGACATTACTATATTATGCTGAACCTAGATACTAAATTGTTGACATATTTTTTATTATATCCGATAACACACACTTGCTTGGATTTATCCCTTACCTCCCCTAGAAAGCTATTTGGATAAGGGGTCAGATTCCTTTAGCACTATATTCACAATTTGAGACAACATACAAACAAAAATCTCAATGTTTAGTAAACATAACAATAATCTGGTTAAATGACTGATTGCATTTGAAGGCTATTTTTCCCCACAACATTTTAAAATGGTGTTTTATTAATTCCAGAATTTGAAGATTTCACAGTAAGATACAAAGTATTTTGGTCACATCTACCCATCTTCCCTTCGTTCCAACTACAAGACTCCAATTTTCCCTCCCAACTTAATGTGGTTTCCTTGGTTTGTTTCTTTGTAACCCACCGTGTCCAATTAGAGCTGCCATAGGTGTAGACACAGCACTGGGGCACCTACAAGAGACAATGCCCCTAGAGAAAACTGACTGTCCCCTGAGAGCAACTGTTGGTAGCAGTGGCGCTGAGCAAGGAGTGGGGCCTTAGGACTTCCTCCCACCCATGCGGCCATCGGCGTTGACTAGAAAGCGTACTGGATATTTCATGGTTAATAGGCTTTTACGCAAGTTCCATCTCATTTTACTTCCAGGTAGCCTTATAAAGAATGTATCATTTTAATATCGTTTCAAAGAGCTCGTAGCTGTTGACTTAGTAGCAAAATCCGTAGGGTCACAGAAGCAATGTGGGTTCAGGCTCTATCTATAGAGTCTATGGACAAAAAAGCCCATAGTATGCTGCAATAACGGAAGTGGGAATGCAGAAAGTGGAGGATGCATGCGGTCACATGTCAGATTTAAGGAATATATTCCTTTCGTTCCTAATGTGGGTTAGTAGCTACCTCACTGCACAACACAGTGTCTGCACTTTAAAGAGAAGTACTTATAAAGCCAAATTGTGCAAGGATGTTTTCAAGGTCAACTTGTAGGGGAAAAGTAGAGATCCAAACTAAGAAACAGTAGTGGAGATTCTAAAAAAAAAAAAAAAAGCAACAACATTAAATGTAATCATGAATTCCATCTTGCCTAAGTGCATTTGATCTTCCTTTCTTCTCATTAATATTTAGTGCATAAGTCTATCAAGATAATCATCACCATCATTTGCCATTTTAATCTAGTGGAGTTTATATTGAATTATTTTATTTTCATGACTGACTTACAGAAGGAGGAATAAAGTATGAGAGAAAGCCACCCAACTTTAGAAACTTGAAATTGAGTTTAAAAATCTAAATCCTTCTGACAAGTCAATTTGAAACACAAACATTGTAAGTTAGAAAAAAATATTATCACATTTTTTTAACAAAGTAGTACAGTAGAGGTCCTGTGATAAAATATCACCTCATAAATTCTCATTTAGTCACTTGGTCAATGAAATTGTGATGTCTCTCTCCTCCTTGGGAATACATTATTCACTTAGACTTTGAGAAAATGTATGTGGTTATTAGCCTCTGAAAATCCATGATGATGGGGTTGGAGAGATGGCTTAGCAGTTAAGAACACTGGCTGCTCTTCTAGAGGTCTTGAGTTCAATTCCCAGCACCCACATGGTGGCTCCCAATCTGATGCCCTCTTCTGGTCTAGAGACATGCATGCAGAAAAAACATGTTCTTTAAAAAGGGTTCATTGATGAAATTTTACATATATAGTTTACTTCACCACTATCATGCAACTTATACTACCCATTCCTCTGAATTTGGTCTTCTGATTCAGTGATAATACTAAAACTATTGTCGATTTTTTATGCCATTAGAAGATAAAAGAAAAATTCTAAAATCTCAATTACATTCAACAAAAGCCCATAGGAAGCTATAAAAGTGGTGTCTTCAGGCTTCTTTCTCATGGTTTTTCGAAGACAGTGAAATATTCTAGTCAATATAATATGAAAACTGAATTTAATAATTCTATCTCAACTGCTTTATTACCCACTTTAGAAACAACATAAGCAAATGTTTGCTTACAGTGTCATATAACACTTTATGTTTATGGGACAGAAGTTTTCATTTGCAACTACTCCAATTTGCTATTGAAGCAAAACATATATGCACACTACAAGTCCCACAGTATCTTGGCAAATTTTTACATTCAATGTTCCTATTCTCTATTTTTATTAAGTATAATATTTAAATATTTCATATCACCTGCATGCATGTTTGCAATTCTGCTTTTATTCTGAGACATTTTATATGCAATTGGTAAATAATTTTTGATGACATTTCTCTTTGTACTTTGGAACAATTCCAAGGCTATGGGATCTGTCAGAAGTGTCAAGTATAAGAAAAGTTGGTCTACTAAGCTTCAGTAGAACTCTTTTTTATTATCAAGTATGAAGACCAATTGTGAACATAGCCTTGTGTTTAATACAAATGAAAATATATGCATCTAATGTGTCTGTACCTATAGAATAAATATCCAAGGCCCTGGAAGTGAGAGATATACTAATGAAAATGTAAGAGAAATGTAAGAAACATACACAATGGCTGTGATATGTTTTTTCATATTTTAGTAAATAAAATTATAGTAGCGGTATGAAATGGCTAATAAATTAGTATAAATAGTAGTTTACCAAAAAACCCAAAGGCTTGATAAAATTGTGTCAAGATAAACAAAAAGGGTTGTTGAGAAAAATTGGAGAAATACTGGAAGAAAACTAATGTGCTCTCTAAATAGACACACATGCAAATTCTGGGACTTCTCTTAGAATTGAAAAGCAAAGAACAGATTCAACACAAATAGAGGAAAAGAGTAAAACTTTGCTATGGGATTTAATCCAAAGAAAGAAAACAGAATAATTCATTTAGAAAATATTAGTCAAAAAATATTAGTCATTAATCCATGACCAGTTCTGAGCTACTATCATTTGAGTAATTTTCTCTTAATCCTACATTTACCAATTTTTTTCAAGAAAATCAGTCTCTCACTTGGTGGCACATACCAGATGACTATCTGTGGAATATAAGAAATGAAAGCTTCCCACCCACAGTGTATCATCTTGGCTGAAGAAAATAGCTCTTCATGGGAGAAGACAAACAAAACCAAACCTAATGAGCATTAGTCCAATTAGAACAATGTGTGTTCAATTAATTCCATCAATCTGTCTTTGCAATGTAAAGGCAAGGCACTGCGGGCAAAAGATAGAAATAACAATAAAATTCAAATAATAAAAGTTCAACTTGGTTAAAAGTTGTAAAAATGATGCTACAAATTTAAGCTGGGTATGATTGGTGGTAGGCCACTATAATCTAATACTTATATAGATTAAGCAGGAGGATCAGAAATTTGAAGAAAGCCTGGATGACAGAGCAGCATTTCACCTCTAAAATGAAAATATGAGACACTCTAAATTGATGCATTTCTAAATTGTGTGATTCTTGTCTGGATTGAATAACTTGCTAATTTGAAAGATAATTATCATTTGTTTCTAGAACAACAAAATGAATACAACACTATGCAGAGTCCATAAACTCCATGTACTTTTCATCAACCAGTACACTTTACATTTATAACATGAATTAAATATCATCAATTAATGCTGGTACTAGTTTTTTAATACACATATCCATTACTAAGCTTGGTGCAGCTATGAAACCAGACTTTGGAAAACTACTTTGTACCAAGAAAGGAATTAGACTCAGTCAGAAAATTTGCCAGTTGGTCCTAATTTTGCCACTCTATGGTTGACGAAGTATCTTGATATCGCTGCTTTAGTTTTCTTATCCAATGTGAAAGTCTTGTTTTTATTTACTGCTTTTTCAAATAGGTTAGATTAAACCATGGGTCTTTTTCATACAGTCTTCTGTTCCATTATCTAATGCCATATCATTTACTCTGAAGAGTACTAGAAATTAATAGACGTGGTTTTACTAAACTAGACTGGCCTCCACGACAGTCTTGCAGCCATAATATAACTCCTCACAAATCTCTAGAGTTATGTTTCCAAACACTTCTGTGGTTTAAAAAAAAAAAAAAAAACAGAAAGAAAGAAAGACTACAGTTAGCAAGGTCAACATCTATTAAAGAACATGGTTTATCAGAGAAGAAAGGGAAATCAATATGTGTCACTTAGAAATTGATTTAAGAGACATCACAGAGAGATTTTATGTCTAAAGGGAACCCGATTTGTTAGTCTTGTAAAGTTTCAGAATAGATAAGCTTTCTTCACAACCATCTTCATGTTCCAGCAATATCACTGCACCAACTGACCTACTAATATAATTTTAATTGAACTAATTAGAATCTTTAGAATCTTTAAAACATTTTCTCCTGTCAATATGTATTGATTCTATATGGAGAGATACCTTGCCGGGACTAGACACAGAGGTGTGAAGATGGAGAGATGCCTTGGCCTGCCTCAAGGAGGTGATGGGTCACACTTAGTAGACTTCCTATGGGAGGCCTTACCTCCCTGGGGAGCAGATGGGGGAGAGTGGGAGGAGAGGAGGGAGGGGCAACTGCAATTATTATGCAAAACATTAATTTAAAAAAGAAAATAAATAAAAAGTGTGCTCAGATAAGAATTCTAATATTTTCCTCTTTGAAAGAGTGGCCCATCCTATTTTATGTTTGTTTAATGGGGACAAGAATCGAAGGTTGTATTCAGTGCAACCCTTTGGTGCATTACATATTTTAATGCATATATTTTAAGGTCACTTGTGAAGAAGTATTCTATATTACTTGCTTTGCACTTAGAAAATGAATTAAATATTGATAAACAGTAACTTCCAACATTCAATTAAGAGAACTAATACATTATTTCTAATTTGGTTTTCAGACATGTTGATTTAAAATGAATTATCCAGTATATTTAAATACATGTTAAGGAAATTTAGCTAGTAATACAAATAGAATGTAATACAAACTTCAAATTTTTAATACCACAGTGTTTAAATACCACAGTAGTAAGGGTAAAGGGAATAAAACACTGATAGGCTTTTAAAAATGGTTATAATCTTATTTGACTTGCAATGAACACAAAAGCACATATTATTTGGAATAATTTTTATAGCGTTGTATTGAGTTTGTTACACACGACAGTTTCCAACTCTCCTAGTACAGGGCTCCGAAAAACAGTCTCATAGTTTTTGGTTAAGATTAAGTGAACAAAGACTCTTTAGATAACCAGGCAGGAAAAATAATTATGCATGGGTGATGACAATAGACAGTTGTCTGTTAGTAAGGACTTTTGTTTGTCATTTAATGAGTCATCAACAGTTTATATCATCGGAGTATGGCAGAAATGAAGAGAGGTATCCAGGCCCAACCCAAGACCTGCAGAAAACAAAGAAACAAAGTCTAAATTTCACAACGGTCTCAGTGGTTTATACATATGCTCTGGGAAGCACTGTTTTAGATTAAGTTTGAATAAGGAATGAAAGGAAAGAACTTCACAAAAAATGCTTAAAGTCATAACCATATTTTTCTCACTTAACTAGGCGTATAACAGTTTGCACCACTACATGTCATGCCAGGCACTGTGTGAAAACTATTATACATATTGCCATGTGTCTTGCTACAAGGCTATGTGATGGTATCCATACTTCAATTTAAAGAAAACAAATTCAAACCTAAGATTTACGTAGGCATTTACTTTAGGGGGCCTAGTTTGGGAATCTTAATCATATTATATGGTCTATTGTATGGCTATTAGGAAACTCCACATTGCATCAAAATATGTTTATTTTTTAAAATCTAGAACAAATAGATTAATCTAAACAAAACTCCATTATTTTAAATGTTTTTGTTTTTGTTTTCTGTTTTTTGTTTTTTCAAGACAGGGTTTCTCTGTGGCTTTGGAGGCTGTCCTGGAACTAGCTCTTGTAGATCAAGCTGGTCTCGAACTCACAGAGATCCACCTGCCTCTGCCTCCCGTGGCGTAAAACTCCATTTTTTTTTTTTTTTTTTTAAGTTCTGCCTTAAATTTAACAAAAAGATCTTTAGGCACACAAAATTTAAGTTTCAAAGGCTTTCAAAATGACCAGTGTCTGCCAATTTGTAATTTTAAAAATGATTACATGGGTAACCAGAAATCAAACTACTTAGAAATAATTTCCACTTATAAACCAATCAGTGTAAGTGAATTCGGTACTCATGAAAACCTAGATACCGATTAATGTAGAAGGTAACAATGTATATAATCTGACTAATTTACCCATCATCATAGAGCCCCTGAACATGGGTCTCAGTTAGATGGCCTGTGCAGTCTAAGGAACCTCTAGTAAAATAGTAAAAAGAATGTATGTAATCTGGAAACCTTGAATAAAACAGCCATAAGTAGGAGTTCTCCAATGATAAATTACAAAACTAAAGTAGTTGGAGAGGAGAAATAAAATAATGACCAAAAAAAAAAAAAAAAAAAAAATGAGGGGTAAAACAGTGTCTTTCTTATGTTTGAATTCTCATCTCAATTAACCGGATTAGGAACAGCTGACATCTTCTGATCTGCCCTGGATTTCGGTGAGGTATTTTATTGTGGTCTTAACCACAGAATAAAAGTTGTACGAGATGGCTGCAGGGAACTGGGTGGACCGCTTCCATTTCTCACAAGGAAAGCAGAGTAACTTTAGGAAAAGCTTCTGCTCCCAGCATCCCCCAAACAATGCACATGTCGTTTTTATGACCCAGCGATTTCAGAGACGTGTGTAATCATTTCTTTACGGTCACGCAGACTCAATGGTCTTATAAGTGAGATAAATGCCTTAGGTTTATTTAATCAATATATATGAATTATGCCTTTAGTGTCAAGAATCACCCCCCCCCATTCAAAAAGACTCAAAAGATAATCTGTTTCCTTGCACCATCTAGTGGATTTAAATGACAACTGCGGCAGTGCTGTAAATAATTATAAGCCAATCCCGTAAATCAGGTTTTTTTCGGTCCTATGTGAATAACTGTGGCTTAAAAAATCATTATTCGATCGATTCCACAACGGGGCAGGTCATCATTATTATCCCTCCTTTCCCATTAAACCTAGGCGAACCCTTTAGCGAGCATCTACACAGCTTACGAACGACAACTCGGCATCGGTGACATCATTTCGGGAACCAAGAGGACAACAAGCAAGATCAGGGTCCCTGCAAGTGCTCGCACCGAACCCGCCACCTCCACCCCGCCCCGCCCCGCCCGGCCCGCCCCGCCCCAGCGATCTGCGCCGAGTCAGTGCGCAGGCGCGCCGCGGGCCGGAAGTGGCGGGGCGGGCCCAGACCGTCCGCGACAGGAAGAGGCCAGAACGGCTGGGTGAAGGCGCCGAGGCGGTTTAGCGGCGATCGGGGCCCGGGGCGCTGCTCAGGATCGCGAGCGTGGCTGCGTGTGCCGAGAGGCGGGCGGCCGAGCGTTGTGGCCCCGGAGCGGACGTCGCTGTCGCCGCGGACGTCGCCGTCGCCGTCGGTCGCCGATCCGGAGGACGCGGCCCGGAGAGGCCCTGCAGGCCTAGCGCGGCCCGGGCGAGCCCGCCGAGCGTGTGCCGTGAGTAAAAAAGCAGCCAGCGCCCTGTGCACGGCGCTTTCCCGGTTAAGATGGAGGAGATTTCGCTGGCCAACCTGGACACTAGCAAGCTGGAGGCCATCGCCCAGGAGATCTATGTAGACCTGATAGAGGATTCCTGCCTGGGCTTCTGCTTTGAGGTGCACCGCGCGGTCAAGTGTGGCTACTTCTACCTGGAGTTCGCAGACACGGGCAGCGTGAAGGATTTTGGCATCCAGCCCGTGGAAGACAAAGGAGCACGCCGCCTCCCGCTTTGCTCCCTTCCCGGAGAGCCCGGGAATGGGCCCCAGCAGGAGCTGCAGCGTTCGCCCCCGGAATTCCAGTAGCCACCACGTGAGAGAGAGAGAGAGAGAGAGAGAGAGAGGGCGACAGTGACCAGGACAATAATGTAGACTGGTCCCGTGGCTTAGGGGAGTAAGCTAAGTTGGAGAAGGAAAAAATATAAAATTAAAAAAAAAAAAGGAAAAAAGAAAAAGAAAAAAAAAAGATAAAAGTCCCGGTTACCCTTAAAGATCTTAGCATTAAAAACAAACAAACAAAGCCCAAAGAAGAGAATTTTGGGAATTTAGCAATTTGGATCCATTTGGAAGGATACCCAGTGTCAGCTCTGATATCCTGGGCAGGACAGTGTTCACAGGCATCATGCTGTATTTACACCCGGATGTACAAGATCCCTGTGCTGCCCCACCGTACACAGGTGAGCAGCTGTGTACCCAGCATCTAAAATTCTTTTGTTCCTCAAGAGTTTGCATCTGCTTGATGTCAGGGGCTTCCGGCACAATTTGGATGATGTTGACGGTCAGGCCATGATCAGACAGCTTCAGTGGACTGATCCTCTGATTTCTAAGCCTCGAATTGGGCCTCTTTGATAAACAAAGTGAAAGTCAGTCAGGTGTGAGACTTGGAAACTAATATATATATATATATAATCCCATTTGAATTTGTTAGGAAACCCTGGACCTTGTCGACAAGAAGTTCAGAACCGCCTGTTTCCCAGAGGTCCAGCATTTTCAGTGATTTCTGCTGATGTGGGAAACAAAGCCTCACCTTCGCCACATCAAAAGGCCTGTCTTTCCATTCCACTTAGCAGCAAAGGTTTGGACCAGGACAAGGAGGTTTACAAACAGTGTAAGATTGGTTCGGATGCTGTGAGGATGAAGTAGACCTCTACAACTGCATACCGTCTCCACCTGGGAGACTGACGTCTTGAATCACTGTGGACATAAGTTTGGTGGGACAGTCTGTTCCTACTTTTGAGTTACTGGTGATGTAACCGGCCCATGGGTGTGACTGATGATTGTGACAAGTCACTGTCCTCCAGGGGCACCACAGAATTGTTAGAAGGGCGCAGTGGCCAAGCAGGAGACTATTTGAAAAATTGAGCCAGGAAGGAAATTTTGCAACTGCCCTCAGTAATGTGAATGAGTTCAATGCTAAGGGCCCTGAAACAGGCCTTGCTTACCTGGTATCCTTGCAGAATCTATTTTTTTTTTTTTTTTTAATCTCCCCTTAAATTGGGCAGTCAGACTTTTGCTTTGGTGAATTAAGACCACCGACACCTTCTCTGCCTCACAAATGCCAGTGTCCTCCACTGGACCTTCTTGGCAGCGCGGGCTGTCTTTTTGGTTTTGGAAGTTAGGAAAAGACCTCCAAATATCCCTGACTTTGGAGGCTGGGCTAGAAGTGGATGGGAAGTGAGTGGCAGATGAAACTGTCCTCTGTGTTAGTCCCTAAGTGAGGGTTGATGGAGGGTAGGAGGGTGGGAGTCCTGAGGTGAGCAGAACAGAACGGTGCTGCTTTATTTGAGATGTTTCTTACCTCATTTTGTGCCCAGTAAAGGGTCCAGCCTCATCTGTCCAGCTTGGCCATGTTCCTGTCACTGTTCCACTGCCTATCTGGTGCAGCTCATGATAACAGGTGCTGCTTGCCACTCTAGCTTCTTACCCTGACCGGTTTCAGTTCATCTCCAGGGTTCCTGCCTCTGAAGCCTGCCTACACAAGTTTCCTGTTTCCTCCTTTTTCCTCTTTTTATTTTTTTTTTTAAGTTTTGTTTTTGTTGTTGCTCTCTTAAGTTTTTATGTTGTTATGTTTTACCTGTTTTTATGGAAGACTGGGAGGAGAATCTTCTTACAGCTCCCTTTGTTTGGATGGGGATGAGAAAATATTTTTACTTTTTATTTCCTTTTGTATTTACAAGGCAGTGTCATGCCTAAATAATTCTCTTACATAGAACTGCCATGCTAGTCTATGCCTCTGCTTTGTCATGAGTTCTCTCTTCCCGTTGCTGCTTGGATATTGCCTCCTAGGACTTAGAGCAGAACCGTGAGTGCTGGTACACACAAGGATGGAGTTAGTTCTGCTCCACGTTCTAACCTAACTGTGGACATGCCTCCCTTTTCTGGGGCTCTGTTTGAGCTGGATGGACTGATTTGGGTTACTGACTCAAGAGTTAAGGAAACCATAGTGATTGGGCCTTGAGACTATCTGTTGCCTTCTCAGAGTTTTTCCAGCTCAGGGTTGGGGCCTAGTTACAGTTTGACTGGGGGAAAAAAGAAACCTTGTCCAGAAACTAAAGATACTTTAAATTACCTTGCTGCTTGAGTTGTTTCAGCACCTTCAGTGAATTCAAGAAAAAGCATCCTTAAAGACTCCTGTCTGCTGAAAGTACTTGGGAAACAGGATGAAAGGGAGAAAGGCCACGGCCCACCCACTCTTGCCTTCAGATAGGGAGCTCAAATGTGACTTTAATACTTTCTTTCTGCTCTTTTCTGGTTAGAAGAAGAAGTGGGTGGTAGTTTGGGGTAATGGTTTTCTCGTATTTCTTACCTTGTTTTGTTTTTGCTTTCTGTCTTCATCATTTCCATTAGGGCCATAGCTCCCCGCCCTGTGTACCTAGATAAGGTGGGCTCAGTTCAGCTATGACTGCCCTGAGGGAACAGCTACTTTTTTGGAAGCTAATGTTCTCCACCATATAGTTGACAGTGGTTAGGAACTATCCCTTCCCTGCTTTCCTGTTACAGCAGAATTCTATTCTCCTTCGATTAATTGTATTGACCACTCTGTAATCCTATTATGTATCTTGAGTGTGAGTGTGTGTGTGTGTATGTGTGTGTGTGTGTGTGTCTCTGTCTGTCTGTCTGTGTGTGTGTCTGGGGGAAAGGGGTTCTTTAAAGTTTCTGTGGTTTGTGGCTTTTTTCTTTCATAAATTAGTTCCCGCCACCGCATGCCCAGGGGCCACTGCCTGGCATTACCGCATGCTGGGATCATTGGGGGAGGGTAGTGTGAAATTTACCACTGTCCTTTGTTTTGGAGATTCTTATTTTTTAATAAGTAATCCATCCTATACAAATAGCTAATTAACTCTGTGTGTTCCCCTGCCCATATGGCTGCTGGTGTAAATAAATTGCATTTTCCCATTGCTAAACAGTAATAATAAAATTTAAAAAATACGTATTTTGACTCATTTTTTAATGGCAAATTTCCTAAACATTGGCATAGCCAAATAAATATTTAACTGATCTTGAATCTTGGTACTTGAATAGGAGGTACATTAGAATTCATGGAGGAACACTCTCTTGCTTTTGTTTCTCATTCTAATCCTTTAAATTCACTCATCTACAGTGTCCAGTGTAAGGGAAAAAAACCCTTTTCCATATGAGGTAAGAAGGGGATACAATAAATAAAGGTCAGGCCTACTAAAAGTGCATTGTGATAGGTTAACTTAACTTATTATTTTAAATAGCTCCACCATTATCAAGCTGTTCTGACAAGTAAATGATATCTAACAGAAAATGCTTCTGCCTTCCTACAATAGGACTGCTCTGTATTGGCCCCTCCTTTGGGGGTTTCATTTGTTTTAATGTAGAGATCCAGCACTTTCTAGAAGTTCATAAAACTGCTTACTTTTGGTCAAAGTTACTTTTCTTTTTTTTTTAACCCAGCTTTCCAATTCATTAAATAGTTCCAAGTTGGAAATAGATGAGCAAAAAGTCATAGAAATGGGACCAGAATATTAAACTAACTGACTAGGATGTTTCAAATAGCCTTTGGATGTGTCATACATGGCATTTAACCTCTTCCATGATCATAAGCTTTCATTAGACACCCCTGTACACTTAAGATCAACAGTTTTATTTGTTAAGAAAAATGTTTAAAAAGGATAAAAGGGGCTGCTATTAAAATATAAAAGACAAGTTTGCTAAGATAAATCCTGGAAATACAAGATTTTCCTTAAATTCTATTACTTAAATCTATAAGTTATTATTTAAATTAGCTGATGAGAAAATAACCCTGCTTTGTAGACTTAGATATACTATAGTTAATCCTAAACATTTTCTACAATGAGATAAATGTTTTCTATAATTTCTACAGTTAATATCTTAATGGGTAGAAAAGATATCAAATACTTTTTTGCTATATGCTAGACTTAGTCATATTCAAAACTATTGATACAAAATTAGAAGATGTACTGACACATTAAGGATTCAGCAGACTTGCTCTGCAAGCATTGATGATAAATGCCGCCAGAACCGGAGTTGTCAACTCCTGTTTCCTTTCATGACGAGCATAGAGCATGTATCTATGTCCTTACATACCAGGTGACAGTATTTCTTGATATTAGTGCAGAATATGGTTACATTAACAGTGTCAGCTCTCAAATTAGCATTAATTAATACTTCTTTAGGGGTTGAGTGTGCTGGAGAAGGTTATTTCATATTCACCTTGTTTTTGAGAATGCTTGTGAAAATGTTAATATAATATGCCTACACATAAAACTGATAGGGCTTGGGGTTTAGTTTGTTTTCCCAATTTTGAAAACATTTCTATTTCTACTAGGGCCTCATTGGAAATGCTCATGCTGAAAAGTAAATTAATTTTAGGAAAATGAAAATACTCCATGTCTTGCTTCCACTTTGAAAGCCTAAAGTCATTAAAAATGCAGATACTGGGACTCATTTGTTGAAATAATTTAATAACAAAAGGATTAAGTTTAAAAATTCCTGAGTTAAAGTGAAAACAAAAAAGTATGATTCTTAATAACTTTATGGTAGTAGATTTCAGAATGAGAAATAAATGTTTGAAAGTTTACTAGTTGAAGGTAACTTAAACTAGGCATGGTGGTGCTTGGCTATAATCCAGCTCCTGATATGGGAACAGGATTATCAGAGGTTCAAAGCCAGCCTTAGCTGTGTGATAAGTTCAGTCACTGTAGAGTTTCTAGATAAATGAATATATATATAAAATTCCCATCCCACTTTTAGGCTAATAAAAACTACTTAATAGAATTTTATGGTAAAGCAAACTATCATTCAACGATATATTCCAAATATATTTTTGCTAAACTGGAAATGGTAGCAAGCCAACTGTCAAAAATAAGTATGATCAAGTTAATCGCATACTATCACACAAATAACACGGTAGTATTAGAGGAAAATCATAGAAATTGCAGCAGATACACAAAGACAGTTGCTGATAATTGGAAGTGGAAGGATGGTTTTCAAAAGTAAAAGTGACTTCAGCACATGGACTGACCACTTGTAATCTTGGGAAGGGGAGGCAGGAAGAATGCTTTGCTGTAAGATCTGAGTTCAAGACCTGCCGGGGCTACAGAAACCTTATCCCAACTGAATGGGAGTTAAATTCACACTGTTTACAGATGACTTTTATATGTGTACTTTAAAAGGCTCCATAAAAATATCATATTGAGAGACTGCACAGTCAGAAATGTGTGTATCACAATTTACACGTGTAGTGGAATGTAACAAATTGTAATTGTTCTGTGAAATAATATACCAACAAAGACCTTAGGCAAAAAGTGAAATTTTTTAGTGTGCTGAAAATGTTCCAAATAGAGAAAGGATGGATACCCATGGATAGAAGATATAATATCCTAGCACCAAGTACATGAGTTAAAAATAATAGTTGTTAAAATACAACAAAATTGTTTTTCAAGATTGCTAAACTATTTTGTGAAAAGTGAGATACAAAGGTAGATAAACATTTAACAAATGTTAATATGTCACTTGACTATTTCAGAATTGCACATTTATGTCATTACTATTCACTAACAATATCAGCTTAACATGATATTATTCATAAGTGATTAATAGAATCACCCCAAAGTTATAAAATATCCTCTTCATATGAACAGCTCAGCATAAAAAGGTAACGTTGTTGTTGTTGTTTTGTTTTTTATGTAGGAGGATGTTTATAAATGTGAATAGGACAAAATTTAAAGGTGACGAATGAAAATAAATATTAGAGCTAACAAAACCAAAACCTCCTGTTCATGAAATCAGAAACACACAATAACCTGATGCCTGATGTAGTTTTCTGTCCTTGAGGATATTTGGTATTATGTAGAAAATAATTATAAAATAGACAAATGTTCAGAGTAAAAGAACTCACTTTTAAAAAAAATATTGAAATGGCCCAAATTTCCTCTAAAGTTCAGAAAATTGTAACACCAAAAGGCACACCAGTTTATCCTGTTCATTGGGATTACACTAAAATAAATAGTTATGGTCATAATTGAGCATATTCTCAAAGTATGCCACATCCCACTACAGAGATACTTACACAGTTTTTATTGCTACTCTTTCATCAAAGCAAGGAAATAAAATGTACTAGATCTCCACCAACAGATGAATGGAGAATGCAGATGATAAATGAAATTTATTGAGCTACATATTTATTAAGATAAATTTACATTATAAAATTTTAATTTAATGAGAAAAATTATGAAGTTTGCTGGGAAATGGAACTGGGAAACACTAAATGAGGTAACCTAGAAAGTGTCTCATTGATGGGATAAAAGCTTCAGTAGAAGCAGGCTGGGAGCAAATAGGCCTAAAGCTGAAGGAGGAATGCTGACCAAGAAAACAAAAAGGGGGAAGAAAGAGTAGAGGGGTGGAGTCATGAAAAATGGGTTATGTATACAAACGTATTAGGAAAACCTGTTACCTAGCAAGCTTACTATAAAGGGCAATCAATTCTGACAGTCATGTGGAGCAAATTTAAATCACAGCAAGTGAGCAAAAACCTTGCTGTCCTTCCCACAAAACAAGGCGAATGCCCATGATCCCTCTGTGCTCGCAGTACAAGGGAAGTTTGAAACTGAAAAAGGGGAAGCAAAGAAGACATGGCACTGTGAGAACTGCACACACCATTCTGAAAATGGGGGAATAAGCCACGTTCTTCACAACTCAAAACCACAAGTTGTTGAAAAGGAAAGGGTGGGCAAGCATAATAAAATGAGATACATAAGTAGATACGCACCTTTCTGTCTTCTGAGAGAACAGATGAGAAAACAAGAAAACATAGCAGCCGAAGATGAACTCAGTGTATCATCAACTTCCCCATGGTTGCCTTCAGTTTCCTTCCCTTGTACTGAAAGTTAAGTGTGCATTGAAAGTTTTATTGTACTTCGCAACACCTGACTGACTCTGTGTTCCTAAGTTTTCACAAAATACGACTAATAGAATATTTCATTAGGAATTTCAGCTGTAGCCCTTGTATCTAATAATTTGCTTAAAGAAAACTTTATTTCTATGCTTCATTTTTTCTCCTAACATTACTGAATTAAGACCTCTTATGAATACTGTTGGGTACAGAATACAATTGCTATAAATTAAACCTTAAATTAATAGCTGAATTTTAATATAAGAGAAGGACAAGAAAAGCCCAGGGAGATAACAGTTGCTAAATACTCTTTCTGATAAGCCAGTTCAGATCTCCAGCACCCACTTAAAAAGTTAGGTGTGGTGACACACCCCTGTAATGTCTAAAAATAAAAAGGAGAGCAATCAAGACACCCAACTAACCCCTACTTAGCATGTACCAGGTTGCACATGACAGAACCCTACAATAACAGGTACATATACTGCATATGTACATACACATACACAAAACCGAAAGAAAAAAAGTGAAAAGAGAATACTGACATAGTATTGAATACAAAAGCAATAACACTTCTAGACAAGGAAAACATAAATAAATAAATAAATAAATAAATAAATAAATAACGTATAATAGGGGAAAAACACAGTTAAACTGGTAAAAAAATGAATTGAAGGGAGGCAGCTGACACAATACAATAATTGTTTTTATGTCCTGTCTTCAGGGGATAAAGCTGCATGCTATAGTTATATCAGAAGAGATGAGCAAAGAGGGAAATGAAAGAAAGAAAGGAAGAACAACAAAAGAATAAAGGATAACAGAAAAGAAGGAAGAAAACTGGAGGGAGGAAAATTTACTAACAATGAGAGGTAGAAATGCATTTGGCCAGATGATGCTGACTATGGGTATGGTAGTATGGCTCACAGTCTGGAGACCACGGAGAAGAAGCCAGAGGACCTCAGTCCAAGAGAAATTACTGACATAAAGAAATCCATTTTAACAGAAAGGATAATGTGTCACAGGGAAGTAAAGCTTCCAGCCAACTTCACATCAAAAGATGGATCATAGATATTTCAAAATATTGATAACACAAAGCATAAGAAGTTGAGTGGTAAACACAGTTTGCCTTTCACTATTCCTGACCCCTGGTTCTTCAAGCCCAACGTGAGTCTAAATAGCTGTTGTGAAGG